>CM065720.1:36445056-36455056 GCA_033310375.1 Conus canariensis
CCTCCCCCGCCCCAATCACCACTTTTGAATGAAACAGCTGCAAGTTATTCCTCTAAACAGCACACAAAGAGAGTGACATGTGGCATTCATTGACACGGGTTACACGTGCAACACACGGGTTATGGCGGCTGACTGTTGTACAGGCTAGGGAAACATGTAGGTGTCCTACTTACGGGGAAAAAGACCAAGAAAAAGATAGAAAGAATGAAAGAAGAGGAAGATGGTTAGTATAGTTGGGGGTGATTTTTCTGATCGTAAAATGTGAGTGTACTTGTTGATAACGAAAGTCAGACACCCACCACCCTCTCTAGGATACATATGTGACTGGTGAGATCAGTAATATTCTTTTGCGCCTAAACCAGTTGGTCACATATTAGTATTACTCGCCTGCTCATTTCAGCTCTAAGCTGAGCTCACTTCCTCATCAAACGTGTTTGTTTATTTATTTTTGTATTTGTTTGTTCATTTAGTAAGTTATTTTATTTATTCATAATCTGTAAGCAAGTTGAGAAAATTGATACGGCACCAGAGGTTTGCAGACCTATGAACAACACGAAACGAGTAAGCATGCGGTTTTATTGGTGTGGAGCTGTCGGCGATGCGGTTTTGTGGACTAAGCGAAGCAACTCTGTAAAAGAAGCGAGAAGTTGGATTTTGGGTTCAAAGCGATTATTTCCCTTTGTTTGTTCACGTTGCCCTAAACTCGGCACCTACTTTCTCCGCCCGGATACGGCCTCCAGCTGTCGGCTGGGCTAAATTGATATAAGATAAGTTCCGTTGTTACCCTCACCAGAATTTCAAATACTGTTATTGTAGTTTGTCGGTGCTGTCTACTTCTCGTTGCGCGCGCGCGGGTGCACAGGACACACACACACACACACACACACACACACACACACACACACACACACCACACACACACACATTCATTGTCTAATATCACGATTTGTGGAAAGACGTTAAATAAATCACACACACACACACACACACACACACACACACACACACACACGCACACACACACACACACACACACACACACACACTCGAACGCACGCACATATTCACACAGGTAGAGATGAGATGAAACAACACTAAATATACGGTAATTGCTGACAGTATAAAGCGGCATGATGTCTAACGATTAGACGTTTGCCCGCGGAGCTGACAGTCGTGAGAGAGAGCTACTCGCGGAGTCGGATTCTCATGGTTTGAACACTCCTCCCCCCCCCCCCCCCCCCCCCCCCCCCGCCTCTATCGAGTGTCCACCCTGCAGTAAACGGGTACCTGACTCAGTCCAGGGAAGGTTCAAGCGGCAGAAGGAGAGGGCGTGGCTCCGTCTCCACAATGCCGTGCTTTGCAGTCGAGCTGACCCTTCAACAGTTCTCTGTGAGAGTCACTCGGTGAGTCTTTTGAGCATAATTTCAATGTAAAAGAAGATCCTTACAACCCCTTCATTTCCATTCGCTTTATGTACTTATTTACAAGTGAATGATCTTCGTTTGGTTGCTTGTTCAACACCGAAAGCATTTCGTATCAGTGAATGAAGAGTGTTTTCGTTCATCTGTGTGGCAGAAATTTAAGAAAAAAAAGGGCACAATTCAAGAAATAAAAACAAATTACAAACAAATAGAAAACCAAACGTAAATGGACGGATAGGCATGCCGCTGCCCAGGATGTGGTTTCACTGGTTGACACGTCCCCCAACTCAGGAGCGGGATGGGTGGGTGGGGTGGGGGTGGGGGGTGGGGGGGGCATTGCAATGACTCCTATGTTAACGCTGGTGAGATTACTACGCACATTCAGTCAGTAGTACCATGATGGTTAAAAACGATGATGGAAAATACGTAAGCCTTAAAAAAAATTTTTTTTTTAATCTGTTGAAGTTGTGACAAAGTGTAATCATTACTCTGCATGTTTTAATATGCAGAACGAAATGAGTTGGTCCAAATACAAACGACAGCACCAAGAGTCTGTTGCAGCGAACGCGGTACACGTTTCAAGGGAAGTAAGAGGAGCATAACTGTAGAGCCTTGATTTCTCGACGTATCTCCCTTGCACTGTAAGTCGCTCTGTGCGTTGGCCGATATGCCCACAGCACGCACACACACGATGGGAACATGCAAAAACTACAGTGTCTTTCTACAGTGTATTTCAGCGGTCACGGAATATCCCTCCTTCTTCCACTACCCCTCGCCTCACATCCCCGGGAGCTGATGATCTGACCTGTTTTTAAGGCTGTCTGTCGATTATTTCGCTGAAAATCGAGGAACACACGAACCTATCCGGCCTGGACGCCGATTTCAGGCCGTAGAGTGTTTGACTCCACCTGTGTGTCTTCTAGGTTCCTTGAACAGCCCCATTTAATTCATTTTGAGCTGTCTAGCTTACACCTTGATGAAGAGGGAAGGTGGGAAGAATCCACTTTTATACGCACTGTAAATTCCGAAAACAGTCCAGTCATGCCCATTTCTCTAAACGTAGGCTACTCGAAACATTATTATGTACGGCCTTTGCATATTGATTTATTCTTTGGTACCCATAGACGCCCTCTCCCCCTCCCCCCCCCCCCCCCCTCGAATTCCCTCTTACTCGCCCCTACTTCTCCCCCAAAACACGCTCCCTCAAATAACAACAGCAATGTGGACTGAGACATCCAGAGCAACAGTGTTGTAGGCTGATAGAAGGCAGAGTGACAGTGTTGTAGACTGATAGAAGGTAGTGTTGTAGGCTACTAGAAGGTAGTGTTGTAGGCTGATAGAAGGTAGTGTTGTAGGCTGATAGAAGGCAGAGTGACAGTGTTGTAGACTGATAGAAGGCAGTGTTGTAGGCTACTAGAAAGTAGTGTTGTAGGCTGATAGAAGGCAGTGTTGTAGGCTGATAGAAGGCAGAGTGACAGTGTTGTAGACTGATAGAAGGTAGTGTTGTAGGCTACTAGAAGGTAGTGTTGTAGGCTGATAGAAGGCAGTGTTGTAGGCTGATAGAAGGCAGAGTGACAGTGTTGTAGGCTGATAGAAGGTAGTGTTGTAGGCTGATAGAAGGTAGAGTGACAGTGTTGTAGGCTGATAGAAGGCAGAGTGACAGTGTGGTAGACTGATAGAAGGTAGTGTTGTAGGCTACTAGAAGGTAGTGTCGTAGGCCGATAGAAGGCAGAGTGACAGTGTTGTAGACTGATAGAAGGCAGTGTTGTAGGCTGATAGAAGGCAGAGTGACAGTGTTGTAGGCTGATAGAAGGCAGTGTTGTAGGCTGATAGAAAGTAGAGTGACAGTGTTGTAGGCTGATAGAAGGCAGAGTGACAGTGTGGTAGGTTCATAGAAGGCTGAGTGACAGTGTGGTAGGTTCATAGAAGGCAGAGTGACAGTGTGGTAGGTTCATAGAAGGCAGAGTGACAGTGTGGTAGGTTCCTACAAGGCAGAGTGACAGTGTGGTAGGTTCATAGAAGGCAGTGGTGTAGGCAGAGAAAAGCAGGCCCGGGAGAAACAGACAGTGCTGGTCAGGCAATTTCAGCAACGCCGTGAGAGCTGCGTGCATTTAGTGGATGGAACTGGGCTGCGTGGTTCCAGTCTTCCCAGTGGAAACCTGCAGTGAACTCCGCCCTGGGCAGAAGCCAGCAGGGCCGACAGATTCTGCAAAATAGGAACGGCTCTGACGGGAAGGGAACCGATGCAAAAGACACCTGTCACCTCCTCTCTGGGTTGACGCCTGATCTCGGCGCCCCAGTCTACCTTCACGGCTGTGAATGGGGATCTGTTCCTTCTGGATGGAGGGAAGAAAAGAATGTAGGGTGGCGGAGGAGAGGGGTAAGCACCGCCTCTATAACGCCGGTCTCGTTTTGGCAGCTCGGTGCCTTCTGAACCCCTCGCAACGCATTGAGAGCCTGAAGTTATGGACACCGTTGATTTGCTCGATGTGCTTGTTTGTTTTCACTTTGTCTGTAGGCAAATTCACTCATTCAACTCGGTCAGTGTTGCGGTCTTTAAGCATATCATTGTGAGATTTAGCTCCTGCTTTAGACTGTTGAAAAAGGAAAGAAAATAACAAAGAAACCGGAAACTGTCAGTCACGGACAAACTGATCCGCCCAAATCATAGTTGATCAACAAGATTGAATCAGTCATAATTGTTCAGTATGATCAATCAGTCCTGTTGTTCAATATGACCATCAGTCATAGTTGTTCAGTATGATCAATCAGTCATGTTGTTCAGTATAGCCATTAGTCATAGTTGTTCAGTATGATCAATCGGTCATGTTGTTCAGTATAGCCATTAGACATAATTGTTCAGTATGATCAATCAGTCATAGTTGTTCAGTATGATCAATCGGTCATAATTGTTCTGTATGATCAATCAGTCATAGTTGTTCAGTATGATCATAGTTGTTCAGTATAGCCATTAAACATAATTGCTCAGTATGATCAATCAGTCATAGTTGTTCAGTATGATCAATCAGCCATAGTTGGTCTGTATGATCAATCAGTCATACTTGTTCAGTATGATCAATCAGCCAAAGCTGTTCAGTATGATCATAGTTGTTCAGTATAGCCATTAAACATAATTGTTCAGCATGATCAATCAGTCATAATTGTTCAGTATGATCAGTCAGTGCACAGTGTGGTGTTCATAGAAGCTAGTCAAGTCTGGTAGTCATGATCAAGTGTTCATGATATGAACAGTCAGTGTGTAGGTTCCTACAAGCAGAGTACTAGTTGGTTAGGTTCATAAAGCATAGTTGTGTAGCAGAGAAAAACAGTCAAGTTGTGTCGGGTATGAACGCTGGGGTTGCTTTAGTGATGATACATCAGGTCAGTTGGTTCCAGTTTCATGGACAATCAGTGAAACTCGCCTGGTCAGAAGAGCAGGGCGTCATGATTCAAATAGGAAGGTTGTTCAAGAACGATGCATAAGACGTATTCACATCCTCTCTAGTGTTCGCTTGATCTCGGTCGCCAAAGTCTACCTTCATTAATGGATCTGTTCCTTTGGTTAAGTAAAGACATGCAGGATGGCGTTGCAGTATGGAGTAATCAGTCTATAACGTCGGTTCGTTTGCATCTCGTGCTTCGAACCCAAGCCATAAGCTGTCAGTTATGGACAGTTCAGTCATTAGTTGTTTTATTGTGTAGGCATCTCATTCAATCGGAAAAGTGTTCGGTCTAAGTATCATTGTAGATTTAGCTCTCTTTAGACTGTTGAAAGATAGATAAATACAGATAGGATGTCAGTTCTCAAAATGATGCCAAATCTGTTTCAAGTTGATCGATCATAGTTGTTCAATACTGATCAATCAGTCATGTTGTTCAATATGACCATCAGTCATAGTTGTTCAGTATGATCAATCAGTCATTTGTTCAGTATATGCCATTAGTCATAGTTGTTAGTATGATCAATCGGTCATAGTTGTTCTGTATGATTAGTCATATAGTTGTTCAGTATGATCAATCAGTCATAGTTGTTCGTATGATCAATTAGTCAGTTGTTCAGTATGTCATCAGTCATTTGTTCAGTATGATCAATCGGTCTATTAGTTCTGTTTAATGTATATTGTTCAGTTATCATAGTTTTGTTAGCATTCGGTTAATTGCTCATAATCAATCAGTCCATAGTGGTTTAATTGTTATATCAGTTAGCCATAGTTTTTATGTAAATTCGGTATACTTGTTCATCATGATCAATCAGCCATAAGCTGTTTCAGTTAGACATAGTTTGTTTCAGTTGGCATTAAACATAATTGTCTCGCATTCATCAATCAGTCATAATCGTTCAGTATAGATCAGCAGTCATATTGTTCCAGTCATGTTATCAGTCAAACGTTCAGTTACTACGAACCAGTCAGTTTTACGAATGTATCAGTCATCATTAGGTGTTCATACGAATCAGTCAGTGATATTTGTTCCATTACAATAACAGTCATATGTTGTTAACAGTATGACACATCAGTATAGTTGTTCAGGTTGATCATAGTTGTTCAGATGATCCCATCAAGTCAGTGTTCAGGCTTATCATCGTCAAAGCTGGTCAGGGTATGCCACACGTTTGTTCCGGATGATCCTCAGTCATTAGTTTTCCAGTTGATCATGAGTTGTTCGGTTGATCATCAGCCATGGTCATGTTTTCTGTATGATCTTAACACAGGCCAAGTGTCACTGTATTTGTAGAATTAAAGCCTATAGTTTCAGTTTTGATCCATCACTTACTTGATCAGTTGATACAATCTCTACGTTGTTGCAGTTGCTCTTCAGGTTGCGTCATCAGCAACTAAGCTGTTTCAGATGATCGTAGTCATAGTTCCTCAGTACCTGCTCGATTCGCAAGACTGTTCAGTATGATCAATTCTATCATAGTGTTGCAGTATCATCATATCAGTCTTAGTTGTTCAGTACTGCTCCATTCTGTTGCTCATATGCACCAAGCTGTTCAATGATCATAGTTGGGTTCATTAGATCAATAGTCATGTTGTTCATATGATCAATCTAGTCATAGTTGTTCAGTATGATCTCTCATACTGGGGTCTCAGTATGATCAATCAGTCATTTTTGCTTCTGTATGATTTCAGTGCATAGCTGTTCTGTATTGATCCATCCGTCATGTTGTCAGTATGTTCAGTTGTTTTCGAGTCCTGATTTCCATCATAGTTGTTGTCTAGTATGATCAATTACCAATTGTTTCAGTTGGTCGTCATCATTGTTCTTCCTGATCAATCACATGAGCTGTTCTACGTTTTTTTTATCAGTTAGCTGAGTAGTCTTTTTCACTTCGGTTATTTCAGGCATAAGTCAATCAGATGCTGTTTAGTGATTTATATCCAGTTAGCCAATGTCTTTTATTTCTTTCGGATTATTTCAATTGTCAATCAGCCATAGCTGTTTCTTGACCTAGTTTTTTTTTCTTTTGGTCATTAAATCAATCAGTCCTTTTCGCTTCGGCATTTACCAACCATTCAGTTTAGTCAACCATCAGTCCTTACGTCAACTAGTCTGTTATTCTCTGTCTTGAACCAGCAGATCATCGTCTAACTTTTCCATTCTACGCCAACCAGTCAGTTATGACTCAATCAGTATCACGCACCTATGTTCGAGTTACTCATCAGTTAAGACTTGATTTGCAACTCGCATTGATATCCTCACCTATGTTTAACAAGGTAATATTTCAAACATTATTTCGGCACGAAGCCAGTCGCAGCAGGTGCTGCTGGGTGGTGCCACGTTTAAAAAACAAGTGACTGACGTCTTTTGCTGTGTGTTATCTTGACGGCTCACGTCAAACCCAGGGGGAAAACAAAAAGACGCAAAACACACCGAACAGACGAACAAATAATTTCTCGGGTTAATAGGTATGTACGTTAAAGGGACCGACTTTTGAGAAAATAAAATGTTATTGTTGTTTGTCTTTTTTTCTGTTGTTCAGTGTGTCTTTGTCCGCTTGTGTGTCGTTTGTCTGGCTGTCGGTTCATAAACTCGTCTGCCTGTCTCGTTTGCCTGCTTTATATGGTGTCTCTGTCTCTTTCTGTCTCTGCCCTTCTGTCTCTGTCTGCCTGTGTCTCTGTCTGTCTTGTCACTGCTGTCTGTCGTCTCTGTCTCTCTCTCTGTCTCTGTCTGTCTGTCCTTCTGTCTTGTCTGTCTGTCTGTCTCCTCTCTTTCTTTAGTCTCTGTCTGTCTGTTCTGTTCTGTCTGTCTGTCTGTCTGTCTGTCTGTCTGTCTGTCTTCTCTCTCTCTCTCTCTCTCTCTCTCTCTCTGTCTCTCTCTCTGTCTCTCTCTCTCTGTGTTCTCGTCGACCATTTGCTCAGTCTCTCCGGTTTTTTTTGTATTTTTTGATTTTTTGTTTCTCACACATTCAGCACACCCACCTTACCAGTGTTTTGAATCTGGATCCGCTCCACAGATCCGCACCCAAATTTCACGGCAGGAAACTTTCAGTCTGCTTGTGGACGGTCCATGTTGGAGTTCGTATCAGGAGCGGTCACTCTCAGTGAAAACCTTTGCCGCAAGTCGTGGGTTTATCGAATGACCCACAGTTACGATTTTCACCTGAACGACCCACAGTTACGATTTTCACCTGAACGACCCACAGTTATGATTTTCACCTGAATGACCCACAGTTGTGATTTTCACCTGAATGACCCACAGTTGTGATTTTCACCTGAATGACCCACAGTTGTGATTTTCACCGTGACAACTGGTTTAGTTTTCAGTCTATCTCCACATTTTCTTGACTTTTCAGTCTATCTCCACAATTTTACGACTTATCAGTTGTGATTTTCACCTGAATGACACACAGTTGTGATTTTCACCTTGACAACTGGTTTAGGTTTCAGTCTACCTCCACATTTTTTTGACTTTATCAGTCTATCTCCACAACATTTTACGACTGTATAAGTCTATCTCCAAAACATTTTTTCGATTTTATCATCTATTCCACATATTTTTACGACTTTATCAGTCTACCTCCACAACATTTTACGACTTTATAAGTCTATCTCCACAACATTTTACGACTCTTATCAGTCTATTCCACAACATTTTTACGACTTCTATCAGTCTGTCTCCACAACATTTTACGACTTTATCAGTCTATCTCCACAACATTTTACAGTCTATCTCCACAACATTTTACAACTCTATCAGTCTATCTCCACAACATTTTACGACTCTATCAGTCTATCTCCACAACATTTTACGACTTATCAGTCTATCTTCACAACATTTTACGACTCTATCAGTCTATCTCCGCAACATTTTACGACTTTATCAGTCTGTCTCCACAACATTTTACGACTTTATCAGTCTATCTCCACAACATTTTACGACTTTATCAGTCTATCTTCACAACATTTTACGACTTTATCAGTCTATCTTCACAACATTTTACGACTTTATCAGTCTATCTTCACAACATTTTACGACTTTATCAGTCTATCTCCACAACATTTTACGACTTTATCAGTCTTCTCCACAACATTTTACGACTCTATCAGTCTATCTCCACAACATTTTACGACTTTATCAGTCTATCTCCACAACATTTTAATTTGATCTCTGTACACTGCAGACGACCAGTGTTGCACACATTCTGTTATGTGCCAGACTGCCTTAGGCAGCCACACCAACCGGCAATACCCTGTCACATTTTCTCTTATTTCTTAATTTTCCATAGTTTCATTTTAAATTCTAAATGCCAATTCTAAATGTTGGCTCTTCTTTTGTTTACAAGTATAGCACTATACTATACTGTTATTGTTACCTCTTTCGTCATGTTTAAATTTGTCTGTTATGGTAATATGTTGTATTATACATTTTAGCGAGGCCGCCATCAGTCATATGTTTGGTCTGCAAGTCTCACTGCCAGGGTTGTATATAAGAGTCCTCTTGTTGTCCTGGCAAATGTGCTTTGTGTTCAATGTGTATGTTAATAGTATGTTCATGGAAATAAAACTGTTTAAACCAACATTTTACGATTTATCAGTTATCTCTACAACATTTTACGACTTATCAGTCTATCTCCACAACATTTTACGACTTTATCAGTCTATCTCCACAACATTTACGACCTATCAGTCTATCACCACAACATTTTACGACTTTTTCAATATATGGCTTCGTCTATTACGAAAAACTGCTTTCGTCCTACAGTCATATCAACTACACAAGGCATTTTTTCAAAGAGTAAGGTAGGGTTGTAGAAACCATGGGCGTTTTGCTAAAAGGATATGCCTAATCAAAAAGCGCAAGGTCATCAAGTATCAGAAAGTAGGTTGTGGCAGACACCAGGACGTACGGCTAATAGTTAAACAAAGGCGCGGTCCTTTTGGCAACGTAGTGCACGAAAGCAGTAGCGAAAGTTAAAAAAGGAATGCTGAACGATCGTTGAAAAGAAGCTGTATCTTTCTGTAGGTGAAAGCTAGTCATATGATGGAATTAGGTATTCTTGTCTAAAGTTGTTTTTTTTTAATTTTTTTTTTTATTACCCTCTACTTTTACTTTAGGTGCTTGTTTTTACTTACTCT
>CM065720.1:36460056-36462556 GCA_033310375.1 Conus canariensis
CCCCCACCTCCCATTCAGAAGCCCTCCTGTGGTGGTTATCTCGATGGCCACCGTGTAGTTCCTACCCCCACCGGCTCTCTCTCTCTCTCTCTCTCTCTCTTCTCTCTCTCTCGCTCGCTCTCTCTCCCCCCCCTCTCTCTCTCTCCCCCCCCCCCTCTCTCTCTCTGCCACCCCCCCCCCCTCCTACCTGTCACTGCATCTCCACCTCCGTTGAAGTGGTCGGTCGGACTGATTAGGAAACACACCAAGTTCGTCACATGTGACACCAAGGAAGAAGAAACAAAGCGAACTTGACATGCGTGTGTACATCTTGTTTATATTGTCAGAAAGTCGGCTCCTTTGTTTTGTTCTGTTTTTTTTGTTTTGTTTTGTTTTGTTTGTTTGTTTTTTCCTTTAGAAGGATGATGTTCACCACTGACAAACGGGATCAATGCCAAGCCGTTCACAACCTCACACACCCTAGAAAAACAGACACACACACGCATACACACACACACACACACACACACACACACACACACACACACATACACACACCGTGCGCGCGCGCGCACTTACGCACACACGTGCGTAAGCCTCCCCCCCCCCCTCCCCGCACGCGCACGCGTGCACACACACACACACACACACATAAACTCACGCACACACACAAACCAGTCACACGAAATCAATTAGAATAAACAGATTCCCCAAAACGCACACACACTGACTGACTGACTGAAACCATTTACTGTCAGATTAACATAGTATGAAGAAATGTTGACTGCTGTACCTTTTCCATATAACTTGAAAATATAAAGGTAAAGAAAAAAAGGTACCTTTCAGAGAACGCTTCAACGTTTCGTGCTGTAAACACTTGATCACGAAGTGAAGTGTTGAGGTTGTAGGGGAAGCTGGCAGGTTTCTTGTGACCACAGTTCAGCCAAAAAGGTAGGGGAGGGGGTGGGGAAAAGGTGAACTGTGTTAATATGGTCAACAAAAGGGGTGGGGCAAAGAGGGGGTGGGGAAAGGTGGGAGGGAGAGGACCATCTGGGTGGTGGTTTACAGAGAAAGGGGAGGGAGTGGTGGTAAGGAAAACATGGTATAGAACATGGTATAGAACATGGAGGGGGGGGGGGGGGGGGAGGGGGGAAAAGGGGGGGGGGGGGTTGCAGCTTGAGAGAAACAAGTTTATTCCCTGACATTGAGTCCATAAGGACTCAAAGTGCCAAGGCGTTGTATTAGCTGGCTTTCCATGAATTTGCGGTATTGGCCCTCTTTTTGTCCATTGCGCCAAAGCGCTGCCACTCTAATGTGCGACAAGTTATGGTGTTCAGAAGTAAAGTGGTTTGCCACTGGTGTATCTTTACCTGTCAGAATGTTGTCCCTGCGTTCTTTGAAGCGATCATTGAGTGATCTGTATGTTTCTCCTACATACATCATGGCACACAAGGTACAGGTCAGGACATAGACAACATTTTGAGTTTGGCATGTGAAATGGGATTTCACCTGAAACTTATGATCTGATGGGCCTTGGATAGTTGTTGCAGGGTTAATAAAAGTACAGGTTTTACATTTAGGTTTCTTGCAAGGGAAATTGCCAGCTTGAGCAGAAGGGTGCGTAGAGTGGAAGGCAGCATGCACAAGATGGTCACCAAGGCTTTTGTCCCTCTTGAAAGCCACAAGTGGAGGTTGGTTGAATGTATCTTTCAGTGTTGGATCGTTCCTAAGGATCGAGAAGTTGCGACATAGAATGTTTTTCACGGGTATGTTGTGTGGGTGATAGGTCAAAGTCAGTATGCATCGGTCCGTCTCTGCAGCATCCACTTCTTTGCTTTTGAGAGCTTGGCATCTTGGAATTGACTTGGCTCGTTCCAGGGCTGATTGTATCAAGGCTAAAGGGTAACCTCTGGCAGTGAAAAAAGTAGCCATGGTTGTTGCCTCTTTCACAAAAGCCCTGTCTGAGCTACAGAGTCTGCGCAGCCTCAGGAACTGGGAAAAAGGGATGCTGTCTTTCGATGCAGGTGGGAGGCTGGATGAGAAGAGGAGGTACGAATGAGAATCTGTTGGTTTAGAATGTACTGTAGTATGGAGGGATCGTCAGTCTTTCTGCATGTTGACAAGTATGTCGAGAAAGGCAAGGGACGAGTCAGAAATTTCATAGGTAAACTTGAGGGATGGATGGAAGTTGTTCGCAAACTGAATGAAGTCAAGAAGTTCTTGCTTAGGGAGCGTGAATATGCCAAAGCAATCATCGATGAATCTTCTAAAGACTTCTGGTAGGTGTCCAGGAAATTGGGAGAAGATCCGGGATTGAACGTAGCCCATGAACAGGCAAGCATACGATGGACCCATTCGTGTCCCCATTGCAACTGTTTCTCTGTAAACCACCACCCAGATGGTCCTCTCCCTCCCACCTTTCCCCACCCCCTCTTTGCCCCACCCCTTTTGTTGACCATATTAACACAGTTCACCTTTTCCCCACCCCCTCCCCTACCTTTTTGGCTGAACTGTGGTCACA
>CM065720.1:36465056-36485056 GCA_033310375.1 Conus canariensis
TTGATGGATTCTGGAAGGGAGTTCCACAAAGAGGTTCCCGAGTACGTTAGACTTGATTTAAATAGGTCAATTCTGGGGATTGGGATATGGAGTTTGTGGGAGTTTCTCGACGAGACTTTTGAGAATCGTCTCATTAAAGTTGTTGGGGCATTCCCGGTCAGAATCTTGTGCATCATTAGCCCTTTGTTGTATTTGAGTCTCTGGCTGAATGGAAGAATGTGAAGATGTTTATAATCAGAGCTTTCGAGGCTAGTTTTCTTCAGAAGGATTAATTTGAGCGCTCGTTTATGTAGGCTGAACAATGGTTTTAGTGTGTTTGCACTTGCAGAATCCCATATAGTCGATGCATAATCAACATAAGACTGAATATGAGCATGGAAAAAAAGTTTTCGTGAATGAAGGTCAAGAAAGTGTTTGATTTTGGTGAGCTGATAGACTTTCTGGGAGAGCTTTTTGCATAGTAACGTTATGTGGGGATTCCAGCTGAGACTATTGTCAATTATTAGTCCTAATACTTTATGATGAGTGACTTGTTCCACAAGTACATTATTGAGGTGTATAGGAGGGAAATCATTGGTGAGCTTTTGTCTTTTTTGCCTAGTTGTAATGTACATCAGTTTTGTTTTTTGAGGGTGAAGTGACATGTGATTTAGTTCGGTCCATTTTACAAGGTCATTGGTACTCTCTTGCAAATGTTTTGAAAGACTGGAAGGATCATTATGGCTGGTGTGAATTGTGGTGTCATCTGCAAAGAGGTCGCATGCAGATCTCACATGTAGGGGTAGGTCATTAATGTAGATTGAGAAGAGTAGCGGGCCTAAAATGGAGCCTTGTGGAACGCCATACTTAAGAGTTGTTATAGAAGAGACAGTCGTCCCCGATAAGACGCATTGTTGTCGTTTTGTGATGTATGATTTTAGAAGGATAAGGGCGGATTTTGAAAGACCGTATACCTCCAGTTTTCGAATAAGGAGATTGTGGTCAATGACATCGAATGCTTTTTTAAAATCAACGAATAAGACACCACAATATCTGTTGTTATTAATATTATTAAGCCACACATCTACAAGATTGATTAATGCAGAATGGCAGGAATGTTTCTGTCTGAAACCAGACTGTCCGGGATGGAGCAAATCGTACTTGTTGAAGTGATGAAGGATGTGTTTATTTAAATGCTTTTCTAGAGGTTTCGAAAGGATAGATAAGATTGATATTGGTCTGTAGTTTGAAGGATCAGTATTATCACCAGATTTATGAATGGGTATAACTTTTGCTTTTTTGAACGCATTAGGAAAATAGCTTTTATCTATGCACAGATTAAAGATATACGTTAACGTGTCAGTTATAACTGGAGCCGAGAGTTTCAGAATTTTGCCATCTATGCCATCAAGTCCACGTGTTCCTGACTGTTTGAGATGAAGTAGGTACTGATACACCTCGTGCACAGTTATGAGTGGAATGTGTAGTTCAGACGTGATTTTTTTGTCGTGACAAAATTGATGGAGTTCTTTAAGTTCATTAGAGCTTGAATGATCAGTAGTAACAACTGTATCTGGAATGGTAGAGAAGTGAGTGTTAAGTTGTTCAGCAGAAATACCTTTGATAACAGTTGATTTTGAAGAAGAACTGTTATTGCTAAGCTGGTTTATTGCTTGCCAAACCAGTTTTGGATTTTGTTTGGAAGTTAATAACTCGCGATAGTATTTTGTTTTTTCCCTGCGCTTCTGAGAGTTTATTGCATTTCTTAGTGATCTTGATTCTTCTTCATAGCCATGTTCTTTCAAAAGGTCTCTAAGGTAGCATGCCTCCTGTAATTCTTTCGTGTACCACGGTGGTTTGGGAATATGCTTTACTCTGATTGTTTTTAACGGAGCATGTCTGTTATAGACTTCTGTAAAAATTTCGATCCAAAAGTCAATCGCTGAATCTGGATCAGCAATATTGTATACTGTATTAAGTTCTGAGTTCATTAAATCAAGCAAAAAGTTTTGTTCGTTAAATTTTGAGAAGCAACGATAGGTTATGGTTTTGTGGCCTGGTTTTGGGATTTTCACTCCATGTTTAGACCATGTAACACACACTGGGTAATGATCACTAGAAGAGAAGACTGGTACACAAGCTTCTAGTATGTTATTTTCATTTGAGACATAGATATGGTCAATGATTGTCTTTGAAGTTGGTGTGACTCTGGTGGGTGTTTTGATAATCTGATGTAAATTCAACACACTTATCGTTTGGTTCCATTGGCTGTTTGATTTCAAAAGATCTACATTGAAGTCACCGAGTAAAACAATCTCTTTACATTCTAATGAAACTGCGTCCATCATAGTAACAAATTTATCAGTCCAGCTGACTCTTTCTGCTGGGTTCCGATAGCAAAACCCGATTAAAATGGATCGTGATTTGTTCAGTGTGATTTGTATCCACACTGCTTCTACGTCATGCTGTTCTAGGTGGGAAAGTCTCTTGAAGTTGAGAGATTCACTGACATACACTAGAAGACCTGTCTCTTTGTCTTTAGTAGGGTCTTTTCGAACGATATTATAACCTGGGACTGATACATCTTTATCACTAATGTAGGTATTTAGTCTTGATTCGGAGAGACCCAGAACATGGAATGGCTTTTGGTGGTTCGATATCAGGGTCGAGATATCAGAGATCTTACTGACTGCACTATTGATATTTAAATGGCAAATTCTCAGTCCATCTCTCGATGGCCATGAGTTCTGGTTTGTGGTCATTTTATGTCCTGAGTGCACAAGTAAAAGGAAAAACAAAAAGAAAGAGGAAGAAAGGACACGTACAAAAAAGTAAAATAAATGATGAAAACAACAACAACAAAAAAAAAAAAAAAAAGAAAAACCAATCAAACAAACTGGTAGATTAGATACCACAGCAGTGGTTCGGAAATAGGTGACTGAGAATGCACTTACAATTTAATGTGCACACAACTAATTGCTGTCAGGTTGTACAGGACGAAGTACTGCAAGACTAAAAAGCACAATTCCTGTATGTTGCACGCACAGAATCACCAACTCATATGTATCTGAACACACATATATATGCTGATAATCAGATAGAATTGTCTATAGGTCCAAGCCTGTTTGGCACAAATGCGTTGCACTTATGGAGCGCTCTCCGATCAGTCACATCCACCGAACGCAGGTATAAGAAAGTTGTTTTTTTTTTTTTTTTTTAGAAACACAAATTTAGTCTGACATTCAGTGAAGTCACATATGATTCATGAGCCACACAGTTCAGTCATTTCTGAAGCATGGGGCAAAATGCCTTTAGCAACACGAGTGGTCTCGATAGTAAATGAGTAGAACACAAAATGTTTCAGCACAGCCTACGGTGATCACTGTCAACAATAGATGCCGATGTGAAAAGATAGTTATTATTGCTAAGAACATAATGACACGCACAAGTAGTATCCGAGGATTAGTTCTCAGTCAGGCAAGGAAGGATGAAAGTCACACACAACACACACACACACACACACACACACACACACACACACACACACACACCCTTACATCAAGACCTGTACGTATAAACACACGTTTAGTTCCTCAAGTTTTGTTGTTTGTTCGTTTGTTGTTTGTTTGTTTGTTTGTTTGTGAGGGCGAGAGGAGAGAGAGAGAGAGAGAGAGAGAGAGAGAGAGAGAGAGAGAGGCAAAAGAGTAAGAGACTTCTGCTCGGTTTCATTGTCATAAACTTTTATTACAATTTCATGAAAGCTAATGTGCGGTCGTGTTTTGTTCACATGTGCAATAAAAAATGATTTGATCGTATAATAAAGCGATAGACAGTTTTGAATATAGTTTCATTATCTTCGCGTTGCAGGGATTGCTTGCCGCGGAGAAGAATACCATCTTCAAGTAAAGTAAGGGTGGAAGGGTGGAAATGGTGTCTCTTCTGATAACGGTACTGCAATTTTGACAATACGTTGGGAAAAGTTCAGCTGTTTCTTAGTAGGTACCTCACTGACAAACTGGATCTTGATTTAAGTTATTCATTCCTAGGCGGAGTCTGCTTCGGTGAATCTGCTCGTTTCTGTCTCCATAATAGTCATAACAGGGTACAACGGGGTCGTCCCGTGAAATAAAACGTTTAATATGCTAAGAGACTATGTGGATTTGATGTCATCTGGGAGGTCGTTCCAGGGTTTTAGTGGCGGTTGGCATAAATGAGTTCGTTTTTGTACACTTCTGTTTTACGTAGAGGCACATGTCTTTCAAGTCCTTCGCCGTGAGTAGGGATTTCTGGTTGACACCAAGTCTGGGACTAGGCAACTTAAGAGTTCTGCATACAAACCATTGACCGTTTCATATACTTTGATACGTTTGTGTCTCCTTCTCCTTTCTTTTAAGGAGCAGAATGCGGATTCTTCATAAGTATTTTGGTACGTTTGTGTCTCCTTCTCCTTTCTTTTAAGGAGCAGAATGCGGATTCTTCATAAGTATTTTTTTTGTGACTTGTGCCTTTGGCATCTCCTACAATGATGCGACTTGTTTCAAAATGCAGATTTTGGCTTGTGTCACACTGCAGTTGTCCCAAATATTATCAACGTCGTCAAATAATCAAGAGAGAGAGAGAGAGAGAGAGAGAGAGAGAGAGAGAGAGAGGAGAGAGAATATCTCATTTTCCCTGTCACTGCAGACGTGTGAATGGGTGGTCAGTGTTTGATCAGTATGATTTAGTGTCTGTTTAGCGACCACTCTCTCTCTCTCTCTCTCTCTCTCTCTCTCTCTCTCTCTCTCTGTTCGTGTGGGTGGACGGTGTGTGTATGTGTGCGTGAGTGCGTGTGTAGGTGAATACGCGGGGGGTGGGGGGTGAGGAAGGGAAAAAAGAGAAGGACACTAGATGCAAGCACGGATTGCAATCTCCGTTCAGGCTGAACATCCACACGATTCAGGTGACACGGCTGGACGATTACTATAACCGTTCCAGGACAGTGGGACAGAGAGGGGTCGGTGGTGGTGGTATCTAACTCGAAACACTACCACCAACACGACAACACCTATAGACATACGGTGGAGTTGTCCTGTTCTGGTTTGTTGATGTTGGTGGTGGTGGTGGTGGTGGTGGTGGTGGTGGTGGTGGTGGTGCTGCTGCTGCTGCTGTTGTTTTCAATGTTGGACGTCAACGAGGTTTGAACTCCGGACGTTTGACTGCAAATTTTCGCTGGGCCGACCACGGACCCTTTATGTAAACCTGTGGGTAGAAGATTTCTTTACAGCAACAACAATTACGACGATGACGACAACGACAACGACGACGACAACAACCACCACAACGACGACGACGACGACGACGACGACGACCACCACCACCACCACCACCACCACCACCACCACCACCACCCACAACGACGACAAGGACACCTGCACAACGTCGCTATCATGTTGTTCGGACGATTGCAAACCAGAGCTATTGACTCACAAGTATCATTGCACATTGCAAAAGTAAAGGGGTGTGGGGCCGGGGAGGTAGTGGGGGAGGGGAGAAAGGAAAAGGGAGAAACAAAGAGGAAAACGGAAGGTCGCCCCCCCCCCCCCTCCCTCCCAGCCCCCAGGAAAAAAAGAGATGAGAGAGAGAGAGAGAGAGGGAGAGAGAGAGAGAGAGGGGAGGGGGGGAATGGAAGATTGAATTCGCCTTCCTCCTTCCACTCTATCTTCTTCCCCTTTTTTTTTTCTTTTCTTTCCTACCTTTTTTTTTTTTTTTTTTTTTTTTTTTTTTACTTCGGAACACAGCAAGTGTTCAGATAGACAGTATCTACACACAACATAAACATATGTCGCAGATCATAATCGCACGGGTTTAAACACTGTTGACCTCTGATGTACAACACAAAATTCCTTGTGACAGGTCAAAAGAGATGCTCAAGGTAAATTCCTAAGACGAACATTTGAAAAATCCTGAAGGTCCGTGAAGAATGACCATTCTAGCATTACAACTTCGTCTACACATACTCACAGTCAAAATCACAATTCACTGATTTCAGCATTGCATTGCAACACTACACAAATTCAATTTTGTTGGACGAGCACAACACTGTTCAACATCCACCCGCCATAACCGACCTTGACCTCTCTCTGTCTCTCTATCTCTAAAACACATACAATGCTTGCATTTCCTTTACAACTGAACAAAAAAAAAAGTTAAAAAAAATGTCTTAAAGAAAGAAAAAAGGACCAACAAATATGGTAATAACGTCCAACTTAGATTGATCTTTCCGTTTCATGACTTGGACTGGACAAGGATCAACATCTTTCATTTTGACCTGTGCATGTTGCATGATTAACAACGAACCCCTTAGCAAGTATCGCGATAACATTTAATTCAAACTGGTCTTAAAGTTTCGGGACTTCATCTAGTCTAGATCTGTGTGGTGAGCTTCGGGAATCGTGGAATTCGATTTGCGCCCGCGTTACGGTTTACCAAGAAACCCGTCAGCCCTGCTGCCACGTCCTGGGTGTTGGGCTGAGCCGTGAAGAAGCTGACGTTCTGCTGCTATGTTACGCCATGAAGAAGCTGACGTTCAGCTGCTATGTTACGCCGTGAAGAAGCTGACGTTCACCTACTGTGTTACGCCGTGAAGAAGCTGACGTTCACCTGCTGTGTTACGCCGTGAAGAAGCTGACGTTCACCTGCTGTGTTACGCCGTGAAGAAGCTGACGTTCACCTGCTGTGTTGGGTTGGGCCTGCGTCAGAGGAGGGTCTGAAAGGAAATTGGGGGGGGGGGGGGGGTGGAGGTCGTCAGCAGTCTGCATCGTTATCAAAAGCGGATGTAGTACTTTAAGGTTATAGAGTGCATGTGCCCGAAGTGGTGGAGGGGTGGGGGATGGGGTTACGAATGGAACTGGGGGCTGACGATGGGTGAGGAAGGGATGGAAGAGTAGTGAGAGGAGAAGGGGACGGGGGTGGGGGGTGGGAGGGGATAAGGGATCTGCACAAAACGGGATCGGAAAAGAGAACGGAAAGTGGGGTTTTGTTGCGGGGGGGGGGGGGGGGGGGGGGGGGGGGGGGGCAGAGGTGAACTCAGATCGGTTCGATGGTGAACCCTGCAGTAACAGGTCTTTGACGAAAGGGTCCGTCTTCTCATTTCTTGCCCCTCCCCCCCCCCCCACTCCCCCACCCTCCCCGTCCTCGTCCCATTGCCATCCTACCTTCCATCCCGCGTTGCGTTCGCTGAAGACGTTTGGCCTTTCAGCATATACTCTCATATCACCTTCACCCTCACCCCACCTTTCCCCCCACTCTCCTCTCCCCCTCCACCAGTCACAACCACAAATCCTGCCCCCGCCCCCTCCCCCAACCACCCGCTGTGCAACATGCCTAGGGCGCGTATGAGCGTGTCATGTACATATTTGAGGAGGAAAACATATGTCATATAAGTGTGTGTGTGTGTGTGTGTGTGTGTGTGTGTGTGTGTGCTGAGCTCTGTTCTTCGTTGGGAACACTGGTTGATCGTTGCGTGTCTAGTACAACTGAATGATGTCTGTTCAAAGAAGTTGTGGAGACTTAGGGAGAGTGGGTGGAGACGCGCTCATGCAACTGTTGGGAAGGTTAACCACCGTTCATGTTCAGGTGTGTTAGTAAGTATGAAGCAAGAAGCCAACCTTCAGACTTGCTTAGATGCGTCCCATGTACAAAGCTAGGCATGCACGAACAATGTTTATATCAGTGGGTAAAAAGCATCTGAACCTCACACCGAACAAAAATTCGAAGATTTTGATGAATTCTCTCTCTCTCTCTCTCTCTCTCTCTCTCTCTCTCTCTCTCTCTCTCTCTTCTCTCTCTCTCTCTCTCCTTTTCACTGTACAGCTTTGTTTAGATGGAATATAAGAAAAGTAGAGCAACATTTGTTTTAACCTGAAGAAAACAAAATCGAGGAAGAAAACTGTTAGAACGCTAATAAAAGGGAAAATTCAGGGCAAGGATGTGAAAACCAATCATTACCGTACGTACCCCCACAAAACGGTGTTTCCTGTTTGGAATTTCCAATGCGTTTGTGTTATCCAGAAAGCACGTGCCATAATGCATACATTTAATTCATTACCACTGTAATTAAGTATTTTCATGAATGTCAACATTATTTCTGTTATGCTAATGCGGTGATACAGAATTCCGGTTTGGTCTAGGGCTACATGATAGAGCAGTACTCTCTGGTTTATTATATATCTCGAGTTCAACCAGGCCAATACTTGCAGCATTGCTCAGAACATTGGATCTACACTCTGAGAGGTGCGCCTATGACGTGGATGACACTAACATTGCGAGGTTCCAGTCTTCCCATCTGAACTCATAGTGCATTGAGCAACTCCAGGCAGGCAGGTGCCTGCAGGTTAGCAGTCTGTGAACACTACCTTGCCAAGAACACTACCAAGGGAAGTTGGTGCACCACGTTTCAACCAACCACGTTTTGCCCGGACAGGCTTTGCCCAATCACATTCCGCCCTGTCCTGTTTAACCCAACGTTTCACCCAATACTTCCAATCACGTTTCGCCCAATCACGTTTCGCCCAGTCAGGTTTTGCCCAGTCACAGGTCGCCCAATCACTCTTCATCCAGTCAGTCTTTATGCCAACACATCCATCATGTTTCACTTCAAGCACAGTTAAGCTGAATAATATCGTTGATTTTGTCACACACACACACACACACACACAACAACAACAACAACAACAACAACACACACACACACACACACACACACACACACACACACACACAACACACACGCAAACACACTAACACAACCACACACACACACACACACACACACACACACACACACACACACACACACACACACATTAGCACACTAACACAATCACACACACACATTAGCACACACACACACACACACACACACACACACACACACAATTAGCACACTAACACAATCACACACACACACACACATTAGCACACTACACACACACACACACACACACACACACACACACACACACACATAGCACACAACACACACACACACATTAGCACACTAACACACAACACACACACACACAGCACGCGCACAAACACACACACACACACACACACACACACCACACACACACACACACACACACACACAACACACACAAGTGCCACCCCAATGTTAAGCGAGACAGGAGGACTGAGAACGGGTGAACAGAGGTTTGATGAGCGCCATTATAGGTAGTCTGAAAAAATTGGTGAATGGCGTAACTCGACATACTTACCAGTGTGCATATAAGAGATTCAGGCAAACAACAAAGAATTTAAACATTCTAGTCTCCCATTTAGTTTCTTTCTGTTTAAAAGATTCTAGTCTCCCATTTAGTTTCTTTCTGTTCAAAAGATTCTAGTCTCTCATTTAGTTTCTTTCTGTTTAAATGATTCTGGTCTCCCATTTAGTTTGTTTCTGTTTGAAAGATTCTAGTCTCTCATTTAGTCCCTTTCTGTTTTAAAAGATTCTGGTCTCTCATTTAGTTTCTTTCTGTTTAGTTTCTTTCTGTTTAAAAGATTCTAGTCTCCCGTTTAGTTTCTTTCTGTTTAAAAGATTCTAGTCTCTCATTTAGTCCCTTTCTGTTTAAAAGATTCTGGTCTCACATTTAGTTTCTCTCTGTTTAAAAGATTCTGGTCTCACATTTAGTTTCTCTCTGTTTAAAAGATTCTGGTCTCTCGTTTAGTTTCTTTGTGTTTAAAAGATTCTAGTCTCTTATTTAGTTTCTTTCTGTTTAAAAGATTCTAGTCTCTCATTTAATTCCTTTCTGTTTGAATTTTTTTTTCATCTTCGATACAAACAAGATGATGTGGCTAGAGGTCGGAAAGGAAATCTTATCTGACCATACACCACCGAATTTTTTCCCCGTTCCCCCACAAATACTTTTGGGAGAACCATGCGTCACGGTCAGGGTTAAATACATTGGCAAGTTTCAGAGCACCGGGAAGGGCACGTTGCTATCATGGATGAGAAAAATGACTGGGAGAAAAGTGATTGGGCGACACGTGATGTACCCACATATCGAATAGGGTTTTCAGTTGGAGAGGGGCATTCCAGACCCCACAAGATTACCACCATTTAAAGACAGCTTTTTTCTGTCAAATATTAAGGTCGGATTCGTATAACCAATTAATGTGTCAGCTTGCGTGTTTATTTGGCATTTGTATAAAAATCAGTATGTGTGTGTGTGTGTGTGTGTGTGTGTGTGTGTGTGTGTGTGTGTGTGTGTAAATCAAATTCATTTTGATTTTTGACGGAAAGTAAAGTAATCCAGATAGTGAACTCTACGAATGTAGCTAACTTCAGTCATATTGTTTTACTATTCTTTTTTTCAAAATGTAAAATAAACTGTTGAATTAAGATAAATCAAGGAATCAGGGCTCTTGAAACTTTAGGTATTCTACAAACCAGACATCAATGCCGTTTGTTCCACCCGTTTGGCTGTTGTAACCTGACCTTTCTCTTAGTTAAAAAAAAAGAAAAAGAAGAAGAAGAAAAGCGATAGTTTAGTTTGTTCATGTGTTTTTTGTTTTCTTGTCTAAAAATTGGCTGAAGTAGCCTGAACGACGGATGCAGTGAATGAAACTATTGATTATTCTTGTCAAGAAAAGATGGAAGGGGTGCCATGGTGAGTGACGGATGCAGTGAACGAAACTATTGATTGTTCTTATCACGAAAAAGACGGAAGGGATGGCATGGTAAACTATTGATTGTTCTTATCAAAAAAGAAGGAAGGGATGCCATGGTAAACTATTGATTGTTCTTATCAAGAAAAGATGGAAGGGATGCCATGGTAAACTATTGATTGTTCTTATCAAGAAAAGTTGGAAGGGATGCCATGGTAAACTATTGATTGTTGTCAAGAAAAGATGGAAGGGATGCCATGGTAAACTATTGATTATTCTTGTCAAGAAATGATGGAAGGGGTGCCACGGTAAACTATTGATTGTTGTCAAGAAATGATGGAAGGGATGCCATGGTAAACTATTGATTGTTGTCAAGAAAAGATGGAAGGGATGCCATGGTAAACTATTGATTGTTGTCGTCAAGAAAAGATGAAAGGGGTGCCATGGCAAACTATTGATTGTTGTTGTCAAGGAAAGATGAAAGGGATGCCATGGTAAACTATTGATTGTTGTTGTCAAGAAAAGATGGAAGGGATGCCACGGTAAACTATTGATTGTTGTTGTCAAGAAAAGATGGAAGGGATGCCACGGTAAACTATTGATTGTTGTTGTCAAGAAAAGATGAAAGGGATGCCATGGTAAACTATTGATTGTTGTTGTCAAGAAAAGATGAAAGGGATGCCATGGTAAACTATTGATTGTTGTTGTCAAGAAAAGATGAAAGGGGTGCCATGGTGGACGACGCTAAAAGATCCCGTGCCATGACATACCAGCGGGTAGGGACGCTGCAACCAGTGCAGTCCTTTGTGGACTTGGCTCTTTCTCTCTTGTCTCTCTCTGTCTCTGTCTCTCTGTCTCTCTCTGTGTCTCCCTCTCTCTTTCTCTCTCTCTCTCTCTCTCTCTCTCTCTCTCTCTCTCTCTCTCTCTCTGACAAATAAATAAGTGCTTGGGAACCATGTGTGGGCGAACAAGTTATCAATCAGCATGACCAGCAAAGATCTGGAAGAAGAAGAAGAAGTATTCAACAACAACAACTACAACAACAACAACAACAACAAACAACGATTAAAAAAAAGCGGGAGACATACTGAGGAAGAATAGAAAGGGGTTGTGGGATGGGGTTGGGGTGTGGAGACAGAGAAGAAAGTATTCAGATATCACTTTTAAATTCTTTACTGACAGCATCGGGGAGCCATGGAATTCTGTCCAAAAGAACCGAATCATGATAAAGAATGTGCTTGATAAAATTGAGATGAAAAAAAAACAAACAAAAAACATATCCTGTTATTGTTGTTGCATTTCACAGTAACTGTGCTGTCTCAGCACCCATCCCTCTTCTCCCCCTGCGTCCTCCCCTCGCGCCTCCTTCACCCCACCACCCACCTGCACACGCACCCCTCCCTCTTCCCTTCCCCTCAGTTCGTCATCATCCTACGTATTGGCAGACCAACAGCAGCGACACTGGCGGCGGCTGATGGATTCCTGGTGAGGCGGAGATCAACGTGGAGAACCAACATGCTTTTTGTGGTGGTAGTTGTTGACACAACACACATGCACGTGCACGCACGCACGGAGGTGTGAACGCGCGCTTACGCATCCCCCCCCCTCACCCCCATCCCGCTTCCCCCACCACCACTCCCACACTCAAACAGACAGCTACGTCAACAACAACAACAGCAACAGCCACGTACGTAAGAGGTGTGTTTGTGTGGAGGAAGGGGGGGGGGGGATGAGGGGGAGGTGTTGTAAACAGCGAACAGCGATGGAGAAGCTGGGTGTGGATGGACGTGTTGGGGGGGGGGGGGGGGGGTTCCGGATGACGGGTGCATGACGTAGCATGTCCCTAACGCAAGTCGTGGAACCATCGTAATGTGTCAACCTGAAGGGGGTGGGTGGTTGGGAGAAAGGGGGTAGGGGGGCGGAGGGGAGAGTCTTGGGAGCGAGACCCATATGAGGCATCCTGTGCGTCTCCGTGGAACCGTATTTAGAGCACTGGATGCTGGCGGGAGATTCTTTCACTATTGAGTGACTGTCGTGCAGAGGGTTTGGTCCTCTTATCCCAAAAAAACTTCTATCACCAACCTGTTCCCTGGTGAGTTCAGCCTTCCGATGAAATTCCGGGTCTGCCAATGTTGGGTCGTATTCCATGAAGCGTGCACAGAGTGTGTAAGCTTTAACACATGTTATTCTGTTGGGTTTATTTGTGAGTACGTGATCACTCTAAAATGTTTTCGAGGAAAAAAAATCCACTTCTGTGGATCTTGTTATATGTGTGTGTGTGTGTGTGTGTGTGTGTGTGTGTGTGTGTGTGTGTGTGTGTGTTGTCACGTGCTTCGACGCTTCTTGTCTGGCACAGCGTGACTTGAGGAGAAGGTGAGGGGGAGGGGGACGGGGGTGAACACGTGCGAATGAGCTCGGTACCAAGCGTGGTAACGTCAGTTGAAAAAAAAAATTGCCCAGCCAAGCTAGTGTGAAGACAAGCGCATTACATTCGGGGGACTAACTTCCTTCACAAGTTTGTAATAATACTAATTTATTAAAAAATAAAAAGTGCTGTGATTTTAACGAAAGAAAATAAACGGGGTTGGGGTGGGGGAGAAGAAGGGGGTAAGAAGAAGAGGGGGAGGGGGGGGAGGTTGTGATAAATGGCTGAAAAATAAGATCTGAGAGAGAGAGAGAGAGAGAGAGAGAGAGAGAGGAGATGGGGGATGGGGTGGAGGAACGTTTATTTATATTAAGCAAATCAGTCGCTCAAAGCAATCGAATCTGTAAGCTTTTTGAGGTATCTAGCTCTGACCATGCTCTGATTTCCTGAGTACGTTTGCTGACTAACCGTCTTTGATGAACGCGCTGTTAGGTTTCTTTGTTTGTTAAGAGTATGATGCGATTTATGTTCTGTGACGGTCCCTGCTGTTATGAACTGTCACAGTTGTTCCCAAGTGAGGGCGCTGCTCTCTGAACAGTTTCTTTTCCTTTTTTTTTTCTTTTTGGATTTTCGTGACATCAACGGCACTGTTAGGGGGAGTTTGAGTGTCATCATCATCTTTTTGCTGACAAAATGCTTGGCTTCAAAAAACATTTGGTGAGTACACGATGATTTATTCTCCATTCATGCCATGCGTTCAGGCGGAACTACTGTTCCCCAGTTTTTTTTTCCCTTTACCTTGGCTAATTCCTTTTGTTAAAAAAACAAACGAGCATAACAAACAAACATGTTTGCCTGAGGTGAGCCTGTTGTGAAGCCATTTTGATGTCGATGTCTCTTTTGCTTGTTTGCATTCCTTTTCATTTGCCAGTCCTAGAGTTTCTTCTCTTTGTTCTTGTTCTTGGTTTTGGTATTTTTTTCTTGTTGTTGTTGTTGTTGTTGTTTTTGTTCTTCTTCTTCTTCTTCTTCTTCTTCTTCTTCTTCTTTTTCTTCCTCGCCCTTAACTGTATGAAGTGTCATTGAGGCACACTGTTGAACTGTTCACCAACTCTATTTCTGTCGGTTTTGTGCCTGGGCCTGTGACTCTGAAATTGTACCCCGGAGCTCAGGGGCCTGTGTTTCTAAAATTATACCCTGGAGCTCAGGGGCCTGTGTCTCTAAAATTATACCCTGGAGCTCAGGGGCCTGTGTCTCTAAAATTATACCCTGGAGCTCAGGGGCCTGTGTCTCTAAAATTATACCCTGGAGCTCAGGGGCCTGTGTCTCTAAAATTATACCTGGAGCTCAGGGCCTGTGTCTCTAAAATTATACCCTGGAGCTCAGGGGTTTGTGTCTCTAAAATTATACCCTGGAACTCAGGGGCCTGTGTCTCTAAAATTATACCCTGGAGCTCAGGGGCTGTGTGGTCTCTAAAATTATACCCTGGAGCTCAGGGGTTTGTGTCTTTTAAAAATTATACCTGGAGCTCAGGGGGCTGTGTCTCTAAAATTATACCCTGGAGCTCAGGGGCTTGTGTCTCTAAAATATACCTAGGAGCTCAGGGGCCTGTGTCTCTAAAATTGTACCTGGAGCTCAGGGCCTGTGTCTCTAAAATGTACCTGGAGCTCAGGGGCCTGTGTCTCTAAAATTATACCTAGGAGCTCAGAGGCTGTGTCTCTAAAATTATACCTAGGAGCTCAGAGGCCTGTGTCTCTAAATCTAATAAATTATACCTAGGAGCTCAGAGGCATGTGTCTCTAAAATTATACCTAGGAGCTCAGAGGCGTGTCTAAAATATACTAGGAGCTCGGCATGTGTCTCTAAAATTATACCTAGGAGCTCAGAGGCATGTGTCTCTAAAATCTATACCTAGGAGCTCAGAGGCATGTGTCTCTAAAATTATACCTAGGAGCTCAGAGGCATGTGTCTCTAAAATTATACCTCTGGAGCATCAGGGGCCTGTGTCTCTAAAATTATACCCTGGAGCTCAGGGGCTGTTACTTACAACAACAACCACCCCCCCCCCCCCCCAACACTCGGTAATGTCTTTCCAAAACAGTTTCTTTCTGTCAAATACTGATGTCAAAATAGGTTGCATTTTCAACCTGTGTGTTTGTTCAAAGATTATTGAAGGGTGCTTTGTGATTAATAATTGGCTCTGATTTCTGACAGAACGAAAGTACGACGGGACAGAAAACATCTTTGAAGCTTAGCGAGGATTACACTTCGGTATGTTGTCTCATGTTCATTGCTGACCGCACAACCCAGAGCATAATGGTCAAATGAGGGCCGTTAACATGTAAATGAAAAGAACATTCGCAGAGCTATATCGTAGAAAGAAAGACAAGCAAAACACACACACACACACACACGCACGCACCACGACCACACACACACACACACACACACACATCACCACCACCACCACGCACGCACGCACACACGCACACACACACACACGCACGCACACACATCATCTCCCTCTCTCTCTCTCGTTCTTGCTCTCTCTTTTTTACTCACCCACTCACACGCACTCACCTATGTACAAAACATACACTTCAATACGCATTAATGACAAATCCCACGTTTACATTCTGATGCTCAAAACGGACAATTCATAACATCACAAATCACAGCCACACGCGCGTCTCTGTACCAAATGTACAACGTTGATAGCATTTTAAACCACCGCTGCATACATATCTCTGTACAAAACATACAGCAATTCATAGCATTATGGACCACCCTTACCCGTATCTCTGTTCAAAAGACACAATGGTTCTGCAACATCATAAACTAACCCCCCCCACCCCCCACACCACCACCCCGCCTCCACCACCATATCTCTCTGTACAAAATATACAACAATTCATGTCATCATAGACCATCCCCACACATACAGCTCTGTACAAAATACACAACAATTCATGTCATTATAGACCATCCCCACACATAAAGCTCTGTACAAAATATGCAACAATTCATATCATGATAGACCATCCCCACACATAAAGCTGTGTACAAAATATGCAACAATTCATAATGTCATAGACACACCCACATACACACATAAACACAATCTGTGAAAAATATACAATTCATAGCATCATACACAACACCTACACGTACATTTCTGTATAAGATATATAATTCATAATCTTGTTGACCACTACAACACGTATACCTCTATGCGAAACATCAAACAATTCATAACAACACAAACCAACCCACACGTATATCTCAACACAGAATACAAACCAGCCATAGCATGATAGATCACCCCCATAGACTTACGTCCATACAAAACATGCTATTCGAAACATCATAGACCACCCAAACACACATCTCTATGTACATCAGAATATCACTGACCAGCTACACACATTTATCTGTGTACAAAATATACAAGAATTCATAACATCATAGACCAGCCCCACATGTTACTCGCTGTTGTTCTAAATATACAATTCATGACGTCATGAACCACCCGCGCATACACGTCTCTGTACAAAAGACACAATTCATGACTTCATAGACCGTTCTTACACACACACATATACACAAAATATACAACATTCACAACATCAGAGACCACTCCCACACATACGAAATGCACAACATTGATAACATCATAGCCCACCCAGCCACCCACCCATCCCTGCCCCACCCCTCATAGCTATACAAAATATACAACAACATCATAGACCACCACCACCACCACCACCATCACCAACACACATATTTCTATACAACACATACAACTACTTATAACGTCGCAGACCATTCTCACACATATATCTCTGTTCAAAGTATTCAAATCATAGCATCACAGATTATCCCCACTATATATATATATATATATATATATATTACACAATAACAACATCATGGGCGCCCTTTCCTCTCTCTCTCTCTCCTTCCCTGCCTCCCTCCCTCCCCCCCCTCTCTCTCTCTCTATATATATATATATAGAGAGAGAGAGAGAGATAGAGAGAGAGAGCGACCACCATCACTACCCTCCCATTTATGTCTAGAAATTATACGATGCATGACATCACAGCCCACCCGCATGCACTGGATCCCTGCCGCTTTCTTCGAAGAACTCGTTGATATAAATGTGCTGCTGGTACTGAGTATTACATTTACACATTTTTTAAGAGGTCGTTGTTCTTTTTGACCGTTTATTGTAGAAAAATGATTAGTCTTCGCTTCAGGTAGTCTGTTCTGTCATTTTTTTTTGTAAGAAACCAAAAACAAACAAAAAATTGTGATTACTGTAACTTTTTTAGAAAAAAAATAAAGGGGTAGGTAAGTAGTTTCTTTCTTTCTATCTTTCTTTTTTCTTTCTTTCTTTCTCTTTTCTTTTTTTCCCCTTTTTTTTAACTTTGAAATCGGGCACTGTCATTTATTAACGTGTGTATTTTGATTATTGCATTTTAGCGAGAATCACTTAAATCCAGAATTACTGTCACCAGCTTTTGTCTTGTCCACTAAATTGACTCAAAACTTCCAGTAAACGCGCACTCATCCCCCCCCCCCCCCCGCCCAACACACACACACACAAGCATGCACGCACTCACGCACGCACGCGCGGACACACACACACCCACACCCCCACCCACACACCACACACACACACACAGAGTTGCACAAGTCATGAAGATTCATTGTCCAGTCTAACTCCAACACTCACTCGCCGCTCCTCCCTCCTGTCCCCGGACGTTTGACTGAACCCCTCTTCATGTCGTATGGATTACCAGGAGAGGCATCAGTGTCCACTGCTTAAGTGAGGTTTGAATGATGGGGATGTTGCTGATTATTCTTGTAGTGTTTCATCTGAAAATTTAGAAACACATATCCTGGCTTAAAGGAAAACGAGCAGGACACTGTGAGGATAAGTTGGACGAAGTGTCAGGATGATTTTTTTTTCTTTAAGTCTTCAGGTGCTGTGATTTGGAAAACAGAAAAGATTGTTGCAGGCAAGTTACACAGAACTGTGAGAAATAGATTTTTTTTTAAAGAGTGGTCGCGTTTATTTCAGAGTTATCTCTAGAAGACAAAGAAATTTAATAGGACACTTCGGAGATCTATAGGATAAAGTGTCTGAATGATTAGAAGAAAAAAAATATTACTCAGTTACTTTCATTTCCCAGTGTCTTCAAAAAATTTTGCTGGCAAGTTTTTATGAACTGAAATGACTCAAAACACTTCTTTCAAAAATGTCTTGTTGGCAAAGAATCACATTTTCGCGGTTTGATCAGTTGATGTGATCTGCCTTCACATCGTAGCTGCTGTGCACAGCTGCTGACTGTTGTTGTCGTGCTGGTGTGTGACCATAGAGGACCAGTCCTGGTTTGCTGGACTTGCACCGATCCAGAGCACTCAAAAACTGAGCGTTTACTGCCCCGGCAGTTTTCGTTTCCTCTTCCGGTAGCTTGCTGTGGAATAGGCTGTCAGAGTTAATTCCCTTGAACGGGAAGTCGCTTTCACGGCACTGTCCTAGTCGGAAAAGAAAGTGAACGAGCGACAGGCTGTTTACATGCTGGCTGGAAATCATTTCAGCGGTGTAAGTTGGCCAGACAGAAAACGGGATGCAGCTGACTGCTGTGTCCGACGTGGTGGGAAAAATCCAAAGTCCGGCATGCCGATCTGATCGGAAACGTTTCGGTCAGTTGGAGACCAGTCGGTGTAGCGTCCAATGGTCGGCCGTCCGCTGGATCCCTATTTTGTCTTATCCATACGATGGTGTTTTTTTTTTTTTTCCGTAAGTGACCGCGAAGCTCGGCGGCAAACACGGCGCCATCATTCAGCATGAAGGAAACAGCGCTAATCGTGGTGGCAAGCATAAGCAGACTCAAAGTGCTCCTTGGACAAACAAGCGGCCACGTTGATGCACAAGTTCGACGATGTTGTTGTTGTGTTACAGATTTTTTTTTTTTAGCTAAAAAAAAAAAGGGTTAGACACAGCGATTAAAAATGGGGTCGGTCAGGTTACCTACCGTAAACATACAGGACCCCCCCCCCCCCCCCCCCCGCACCACCACACACACACACACACACACACACACACACACCCACTACCCCCCCCCCCCCCTCCGCCTACTCTCCGTAAATTCTTTTCCCCATCCTTGTTCCCTTCCACTACTCCACTCACCACCTCACCTCCATCCCTCCTCTCTTTCTCTCTCTCTCTCTCTCTCTCTCTCTCTCTCTCTCTCTCTCTCTCTCTCTTTCTTCTTCTTCTTCTTCTTCTTCTTCCTCCTCTCCTGTCCTGTCCTGCCCTCCCCCCGCTCCCACCCACCCTGCTCTCGACCCCAGTCTCCTTGTTCCTAAGCCTCAGGGCCCCGTGTTGCCAAACACAGTGCACAACGTTCCATGGGTGACAAGCGCACCCAATTGTGTGCAGATCACTTTTCTCATTTGTTTCTTTCCTCCAGCTATCTAAGGGAAAGGAGGGTGCAGAACTGGGGAGTGAGTGTGGGTGTTGCAAACTTGAAGGACTGGTCTTTTGGAGAACAAAATGGGTGTTCTGTATGAATACTGACTTCGGTGCATGTGCACGTGGGGGCACAGGTGGAGAGGGAGGGGGCGGAGGGTGGGGTGGGATCTACTCGTGATCTGTATTCTTTTCTAGGGGTGGGTGGGGGGGGGGTTGAGTGGAGTTTCTGGTTGTTTTTGGAGCGTGGGAAGTCTGAAGGTTCCTTACGGCCTCTCTCATTGACTGGCGATCAGTAGGCTCAGACTAGCTCACTGCCCTTCGGGCGTGCAGTCACACTGTTAGGTTGGGATGAAACGCTTGATGAGAGTTCAATTATCGGCTGGGTTCTGTCACACCTGTTGTTCAAATACCACCCCACCCTGCTCAGAACTTTCCATTCTGTTTTGTGTGTGTGTGTGTGTGTGTGTAGTTCGCGCGCGCGCGTATGTGTGTGTGTGGTGTGTGTGTGTGTGGTGTGTGTGCGCGCGCGCA
>CM065720.1:36490056-36497556 GCA_033310375.1 Conus canariensis
GAGAGAGAGAGAGAGAATTTCTATCCTATTTTTTCCTGCTGTCATTCATTTTCTTTTTCCCCTCTGATATATTGACTCATACTCACCATGCATCGTCTGTGTGTGTGTGTGTGTGTGTGTGTGTGTGTGTGTGTGTGTGCTTTTTTTTTTTTTTTTTAAGAAATGGACATTCCATTGCGGATCTTAATGTTTTGGCGTTTGATACAAAGCGTCTGGGTTTATTCATGTACTGATGTGTGGTGCATTGACACTTTCATTCAGCTATGTTTGCTGCATAGTATACTTTTAATTGAATTAAACACACACTTGCCCTCCCCTCCCTCCCTTCCCTCATATCCCACATCCACTGTTGGTGTGCGGACGTGCGTGCGCGTGTGATAACAATATTTGTAAAAGATAAAGTTAACATTTTCTACAAAGCCGTTAGAAACATTACAAAGCGCTCATGAACATGAATTATTCGTTAACTAAAAAGACAGAACATGCACAATTGCGGTTGAGCACAAAAAAGTGTGTGGGTGTCTGCTTTTCGCAGTGTCTGCTATTGTTTGTGTGGAAAGGGGAGCTGGAGAGGCGCGATATTTATGCTCTTATGTGTGTGTGTGTGTGTGTGTGTGTGTGTGTGTGTGGTGGTGTGTGCGCGCGCATTTGTGTGTCTGTGCGCGCGTGTGTGTGCGTGTGTGCGCGTGCGTGTGTGCGTGCGCGCGAGCGTGCATGCGTGCGTGCCTGCGTGCGTGTTATATTAACTTCCTTAACTGTGCCTCCTGCTCAAAAACCACTTCATATGGTATCGATGACTTTGTCTTTTTAATCTTGCTTATGCACATTTTACCCACTAGCAAAATGTTATTGATGCACGCATAATTATGTGAAGATTTCTTTTCGTGTAGTCCGAACAGCACGTCTGTTACAGACAAATGCAATTTCATGCCTACCTTTGAGAAAATAATATTTTCAATTTCTAACCAAAATTGTCTCACTGATGGACATTCAAAAAAAAAGTGCTCAATGGTATCCACAGTGTCCGGACAATAATCACATGAAATAGATTGGCACACGCCCATTTTTTGTAGCATAATATTTGTGGGATAGATATTATGTAACAATTTCCATTGCAGCTCACGTAAGCGTACTTCTTTTGTTGCCAGTCTTGGCGTAAGCCACATCTTTTCACTCAATTCAATGTTCAGTTTTCTGCTCCAAAAATCTACGGCGTGTGGAGTTAACGGTTTGTTGTTACTCTTTTTCAACAGATATTCTTTAATTTGTTTTGTTTTAGCATAGAAATGATTTGCATCAGAGGTACCATGATTCTCCATTTCAAATCGTCTATTCTTATCTTTTATCAAGTCAATCCAAGTTTGTGGTATGGCATTTAGTAGAGCATTGTATTGAAACATGGTTATTGCCCTGTTTTGGTTAAGTAGGTCTTGTACTTCCACTAAAGTTAAAAAACGCCTTTCCTGCGTTTTAATAATATCGTTTATTGTGATGAGGCCTTTCTCTCGCCATTTTTCAAAATTGAGGACCTTACTTTTATATTTGATTAACTTATTATAAAAGAGACATTGTGTACCAATATATTTTGCAAGCACACTATCGCTTTCTACTTTAGTTTTGTTATCTAGGTAAGTTAATAAAACTTCTTTCCAAAAATTATTTTCGATTGTAGAGATCCCTGGTATATCTTTAGGAGAACAGTTTATTTCAAATATTTCCTCAGCTGAAGCTATTCTTTTCAAGTGCCAAAAAGGAATGAGGCACCATGTCTCAGTTCTTTTGTTGTATAATCGTCCAATCCACTGTAGGTAGAAGGTATTTTGCAATTCAATCATGTCAACCATTCTTAACCCTCCTTCTTTATAATCTGCTTTCATGACCTTTCTTTTAATCTTTTCAAAGGCTTTTCTGTTACTGTGTTTCCTTTGCCAAAGAAATTTATATAAAATTGTATTAACTTTAATCAGTATTTCCCTTGGCAGTCCAACCGACTGCATAACATAAATAAATTGGCTGGTCAAAAATGTCTTTATGATCACTATTTTACCATGTATGCTAAGGTCTCTCTTACTCCATTCTTTTATCATAGCTGTTAGAGTTTTCAGCCTACTTTTCCAGTTGTCTTCTATTTCTTTGGCCATTTTGTCTTTTGCAAAGGATATTCCTAAGATTTTTATTTTGTCCACTATTTCAAAGGGTATGTTAAGAACTCTTTCATCAACATCACCTATTGCCAAGACTTTAGTTTTGCGTATGTTTAGTTTCAAGCCAGAGAAACATGCAAATTGTCTGAGAATATTTGTTGCCGTTGTTATATCATTTTGGTGTTTTAAAAAAAGGGTTGTGTCGTCAGCCATCTGTTGAATTTTGATGCATGCATTTGTTTCATTTCGTATCTGTATTCCTTCAATGCCACTATTTCTAATCTTAATAGCTAGCAGTTCTACAGCCAAAACGAAGGCTAAAGGGGAAAACGGACATCCTTGTCTAATACCACAATTAACATCAAAACTCTCCGATATCCAGCCCCCATGATTTATGTGATTCACAGCCTTTTTTAACATAATTCGAATCCATTTCTTAAAATCGGGACCAAATCCAAAAACATCGAATGCTTTCAATAAGTACGTTTTTGTTATGGAATCAAATGCTTTTGAATAATCAAGCGCTAATATAAAACCTGATTTACCTGTTTTGTTTACGTAATTGATTGCATCGTCAATTGTACGAATGACTGTAGATATATTTCGACCCTTAATGTAACCAACCTGGTCTTCGCTGACCAGATGTTGTATAACACCACTTAGTCTCTGTGCCATAACTTTAGCTAGAATTTTATAGTCAGTGTTTGTTAAGGTAATAGGTCTCCAGTTTGTTAGATGTTCTTTATCCAGTTCTTTGCCTTTATGAATTAGTGTTATCACACCTTGGTATTGAGTATAAGACAGCTCATCTTTCTGAAAGGATTCATTGAAAGAGGCGGTTACAATATCTTTTAATTTAGGCCAGAAAAATTTCATGAATTCAACAGTAATTCCGTCCATACCTGGCGCTGATCCATTTTTCATGCTTTGTAAAGCGCACGATGCTTCATTGACAGTGACAAGACCTTCACATGAGTTGGAGTCAGTGTCACTAAGGCGAGGAATATCTTCTCCAGCAATAAAGTCGTGCGTAGCTTCAGTCACATTTGCAACGTCAGTCTTTTGATTGTAAAGATTTCTATAGAAAGTAACCTCTTCTTTCATTATTTTGGTCTGGTCAGTGGTAGTAAACCCAGAATCTGATACAAGACGAGTAATCACGTTTTTTCTTTCCTACTTTTTCAAGGTTACAAAAATATTTGGTGTTTTTTCTCCTTCTTCAATCCATTTCACTCTTGATCTAATTTGGGCTCCTCTCGTTTTTTGCATGTCTAGTAGTTCTAGTTTATGTTTAGTACTTAATAAATCATTCTGTAAGCGTGCATTTCCAGGGTTTTTTGTTATGCGAAATTCGATGTCATGAAGTTGTTTTCGCAGGTCTAACTGTTCGTTTCGTCGACAACAAGCTAATCGTTTGCCAAAATCAACACAATAATTACGTATTTCGGATTTCGTAAGTTCCCATTTATCAACAGAATTTATAAGTTCCTTATTATTTACACAATGATCTATTAACGCATTCACATTTTTTACAAAACTTTCATGTCTGAGGTAGCTATTATTAAATCTCCAATACCCTGGACCTCTTATGAACTTGCGTTTTCTAACTCTGTGACTACAGCTTTATGATCCGAATTAGAGACTGTATAATGTTCACATGACGCAATAAAGGAAATAATATCTTCTGAAGCAAAGCAATAATCTAAACGACGAGCGATAAAAGGATGAAAGCGGTTCCAGGTAGATTCTTTATCATTCTCATGGAAGACCCTCCATACATCTAGAGAGCTCACGTACACAGGTCTTGAAAGCTTCAACTTCTACCTCATTGAAAGGATTTCCGGAAATAACATCATGCTTGTTGTTTAAGACACAGTTGAAATCACCACATAAAATGATATTTTCAGCTTCCAAATCTTGCAGTTTCACATACAGGTTGTGGAAGAAACGCCTTTTGTCCATAGAATCGTTAGGCGCATACACATTTACAATGGTGATCAGGATTTGCTCAAATTTAATATTAATTGCAACAGTGCGATCCTCTGTTAAAACAAGTTCAATGTCATCATTAACATACTTGGAGACCAGTATAACTTCGCCCTTTCTTCGGGACGTACCCTCTTTTGCAAAAATCCTTCCACCCCATTCTTTTTCCCATTGTGATTTTTCCTTTTCTACAAAATGAGTTTCTTGCAAACATATGACATCAAACTTTTGATTTTTAAAGTATTTGAACAAACTATTATGCTTCATTTTATTTTTTAGTCCCCGGCAGTTCAAAGAGCAAATTCTAAACTGTTCCATTATCTACCAAGAAAGATAAATGAATGACTAAAACGAAGCACTGAGCTCCCACAAAAGTCAACAAAGGCATTTCTATCTGAGAAGAAAAAAAAAAAAAAAAAGGGGGGGGGGGTTGGATGGAGGATTGGAGCGTGGGGGGGGGGGGGGGGGGGTTGACAGACAGGCAGCAAACAGGCAGGCAGACAAATGGACAGACAACAGACCAAAATACACAGTAAGCCTAAACGCCGACCCGTAATCAAAAATGACACTGACATTCAAGCCGATTATTTTTCGTAATCGGAAACATCTGATCTTTCCTCTTCAGTGTCTGCATCACATTTAGCCTGTTTTTCTCTTGGTGCTGAAGGGCTGTCCTGCTCACGACATCGCTGGCGCTTTGGAGTTTCTGAGCGGTTCCTATTGTCTGAGTGGGGGCCCATACTAGAATGCAGGGTTGTTTGGCGTTTAGAAACCGCCCGCCCTCGATCAGACTTTTCTCTTTGACTTTTTTTGTCGCTGGCAACGGGCTTACCTTTCCCGCCGCGTGTGTCTCCCTTACCAATTGATTTGGAGGCAGGAGAAGTGGAGGATGGGTCGGAAATCTTGCTTCCGGAGTGGCCTGGTTGAGGAGTCTGAGGAGAACCAGTAGGAGGTAAACTCCCCTTGTCTCTGACCTGACTATCTGGCCGGCCTTTACATCGGACATCTCCTCTCTTATGCCCTGGTTCCTTGCACTCACGACACACAACCTCATTCACACACACAGACACATGGTGGTTAGGCTGTAGACAGTTTGAGCAAATAACGGATTTCATAACATTTTTCTGTTCTTTGTGGAAAATTTTGGCAGTGAATGGACCTACTTTTAATGTTTTCTCGAGAGGGTTAGCGGGGAGGGTTATGAAGACGAATCTTCTCCCCGTTTCGAAACGAGTAAGTTTATTGTCTGCATCCCTGTATCGTTCCATTTTTATATCAGATCGGAGTTCACATCCAATTTTAGTTAAAGAGTGTTCTATTTCACTGTTGGCTACCGACATAGGGATGTCTGCAACCCACACCTTCGTAGCAGGTTTTTCTTCCCCGGAATCCTCTCTCAGAATAAATGGATTGGTGTCGGCTAATTGGATCAGAGTATTCCGGACAGTCATACCTTTGACCAGAAGATCGTTCCTTGCCTGTCTGGTCGCTGGGTAGATCCTCCAAAGGCCTCTGATAACCTGGGCACCAACGATGCTGCCACTGCCTGCCGTACGCTCCGCAGCCAGACACAGCTCCAGTCCTTTTACGCGGTTTTCCGCCGAGTCCGGAATGTCCCGATTTTTGAGAAAAACGGGCTGGACGGAAGACATTTTGCTCTTATCCGCGTTAAACGGTCACGAAGAGAGAGAGAGAGAGAGAGAAAAAAGAAGAGAAAAACACTGAGACTGAAAAGCGAACAAGAAAAGCACTAAGTTGAAAAATCGCGTAGGCTTAGCTCGAATCGGCACGGCGAAGAGCGAACAAATCCGTGACCGCACGCCACGAATGTTACTCACCGACTCCTCCTTTTTCCTTCTTTCCCTATCTTTTCCGTTTTCCTACTTTTTCCTTCTTTCCCTATCTTTTCCTTCTTCCCTTCCCTTTTCCTTCTTTCCCCTACCTTTTCCTTCTTATCCTACCTTTTCCTTCTTTTCCTGCCTTTTCCTTCTTCTCCTACCTTTTCCTTCTTCCTCTACCTTTTCCTTCTTTCCCTTCCTTTTCATTCTTTCCCTACCTTTTCCTTCTTCTCCTACCTTTTCCTTCTTCCCCTACCTTTTCCTTCTTTCCCTTCCTTTTCCTTCTTTCCCCTACCTTTTCCTTCTTTCCCCTACCTTTTCCTTCTTTCCCCTACCTTTTCCTTCTTTCCCCTTCCTTTTCCTTCTTTCCCCTCCTTTTCCTTCTTTCCCCTACCTTTTCATTCTTTCCCCTACCTTTTCATTCTTTCCCCTACCTTTTCATTCTTTCCCCTACCTTTTCTCTTCTTTTCCTACCTTTTCCTTCTTTTCCTACCTTTTCCTTCCTTTCCCTACCTTTTCCCTTTCCCTACCTTTTCCTTCTTTCCCTACCTTTTCCTTCTTTCCCTACCTTTTCCTCCTTTCCCTACCTTTTCCTCCTTTCCCTACCTTTTCCTCCTTCCCCTACCTTTTCCTCCTTTCCCTACCTTTTCCTCCTTTTCCTACCTTTTCCTCCTTTCCCTACCTTTTCCTCCTTTCCCTACCTTTTCCTTCTTTCCCTACCTTTTCCTCCTTTCCCTACCTTTTCCTCCTTTCCCTACCTTTTCCTTCTTTCCCTACCTTTTCCCTCCTTTTCCTACCTTTTCCTTCTTTCCCTACCTTTTCCTCTTTCCCTACCTTTTCCTTCTTCCCTACCTTTTCCTCCTTTTCCTACCTTTTCCTTCTTTCCCTACCTTTTCCTTCTTTCCCTACCTTTTCCCACCTTTCTTACATTTTCTTTCTTTTGCCTGCCTTCTCTTCCTTGCATAACTTTTTACTTTCTTTCCCTCCCTTTATCCACTTTTCTTTCTTTCCCTCCCTTTATCCACATTTTTCTTTCTTTCCCTCCCTTTATCCACATTTCCTTCTTTCCCTCCCTTTATCCACATTTTCTTTCTTTCCCTCCCTTTATCCACATTTCCCTTCTTTCCCTCCCTTTATCCACATTTTCTTTTTCCTGTCGTCTTGTACCCCCTTAAATCTGTTCCTATTTTTCACCTCTTTCCCTACTCTTTCCTACATCGCCTACCTTTCCTTACTGCACCTGTCTTTTCCAGCTGCACCTGTCTTTTCCAACTGCCCCTGTCTTTTCCAACTGCGCCTGTCTTTCCTTACTGCACCTGTCTTTTCCAACTACGCCTGTCTTTTCCAACTGCGCCTGTCTTTTCTTACTGTACCTGTCTTTTCCAGCTGCACCTGTCTTTTCCAACTGCACCTGTCTTTTCTGACTGTACCTGTCTTTTCCAACTGCACCTGTCTTTTCCAACTGCACCTGTCTTTTCCAACTGCACCTGTCTTTTCCAACTGCGCCTGTCTTTTCCAACTGCACCTGTCTT
>CM065720.1:36507556-36510056 GCA_033310375.1 Conus canariensis
GTAATACAATGCTAAAAAATTTAAGTCAAATAACTCTTCAGTATTTCTTACGAATTGAATTGCAGTGACTTGGAATACACTTAGCCCAAATACACATGTGGTGTAGGCTTACAGCATTCCAGCAATCACCAGTATTCATGAATCAACTTCAGCTTAGCATTTTTTACCTTGTACCAGCATACTGCTTTTTTTTTTTTATCAGAATTTATCATTCAATTATCATCTTAACAGATAGAATTGCATACTGGTAAATGTCAGATTGTACACAAAGAATGGTGGTCAGATTGTTAACGAACAAACTTAGTCAAGCATGGTAATAGCTTTTACCAAGTTGAGGCAAACAAACTATTACAACGGAATACTCATTCATCATCTTGATAGATGTCGCCAAGTATTGGCAAAAAGATATACTGTTAAACCACATAGCATACATACAATCAATACATAGTCTCAGAATTTAGAAACATAGTTTCAACTTACAGTTCTGGGAGATCAGTGAATCCTAGACACGATTTAGAGTAGGGTGAGATAACCATGCACTCTCTCTGGTTTACCCCTGTTGTCTTTGTGGCTACATTGTATTGTATCTACAGCTGGTCAGTGAGAGCAGGGGTTGTTCACCTGGGGTTTCCCCTTTTTACAGGCCAGACTGTCTATTCCAGTTCCTGTTCCGGTTGACATTGTGTCACTTAAGACAAAGAAAAGGGAGGGGGTGAGAGGTTTGGTCTTCCCCCACCACTCACAGGGGGTAGAACATTTTCGAACATTCACAAATACTCTTGTGCCTTTACAGTTGGGATTGTTTTACAGCGTCTGTATCAGCACATGCCAATTGACAAAGCACTGTTTAACATTAGTGCCTCATTTGTGAGCCGCATGCACGACCGTCAACGTGCAGGTGGTGAATAATGTGTGTGTGGTGTTGTGTGTGTGTGTGTGTGTGTGTGTCTGTGTCTGTGAGTATGTAAGGGGGGCGGGATGGCGGCTGTAGAGAAAGAGGGAGGTGTCGGCTTCTCTCTGATCTAGCGAGGAGAGAACGCGCATTCCATAAGGGAAGGGATAGGAGACAGGGTGAAGCAGCCACGTGCTTCTAAAGTGACGTAATTGTTTTTGCTGTCATTGTCACCACATCAGGGAGAGAAGAGGCGGGGGGGGGGGGGGGGGGGGGGGGGGGGGAAGAATTTTGAGAGGGGAGAGACAGAGAGTTTGGCATAGATTTAAAATCTATACTGCCCTCTGTAAGACAAAAGGAGAGAGAAAGAAAGAGGGGGGAAGAGAGGGGAGGGTGGCGTGTGTGTGTGTGTGTGTGTGTTACAGTTTGTACAGGAGGTGTTTGGGACCGATCGGGTGGAGCTGTCAAGTGGCTTGTCACAGGGAAGAGGGGGGAGGCGGGGGTGGATGGGAATGGAGACCAGAAACGTTCACACGCAGAAAAAGAGCCCGCAAGGGCCTTTCTGTGCCCAGGTCTGTAACCATGTTTGATCTCCTAACACTAACAGTGCAGAACGGTACCTTCACAATAAAAAGCACACAGAAAAAAAGACCACAATGGATTGAATGATTTTTTTTTAACAAACTCACAATACTCAGTGCATGGGGAAAAATATCTATAGTACTCTGCCAAACCAAGTTAAACATTTTTTATGGGACTACCAAAGGCTAAGAGCAGAGCAAACGAACAAAAAAAAAAAAGGTAAAGTAAAGCAGGTTTGAAAAAAAAAAGAAAAGACAAGAGCAACGACCCTCGCCAAAATGTCCGTTTCCTTCTCAATTCAGGCCGGCTCAATAAAAATGATGACAGATTAAGCAAGCCCTCCAGGGGTCGCTTCACTTGTCCTTATCTTTCCCCCTCCCTCCTCCAACCCCCCTCCATTTAATTTTTTTTCTTTGTTTTGGTAAGCAAAGCAGCGAGAGGCAGCACGGAGCTAGGCCAGGTGGGTCAGAGGCACAGGCTGGTTGTTAACTGTCAGAAACTGTCACTCTTCGCAAGATGAACGCCCACCCACGCACCCCTACACTTTCCCTCCTCCTACCTCACCCCCTCCTTCTACCCCATCCTTCTCGTCCCCCCCCCCCCCCCCACGTCCCCGGGCCTTCACTCCCGCTCTTTTATCCCCCCCACTATCTGCCCTTCCCTATTCTCTCTGCCTCTCTGTCTGTCTGTCTGTCTGGCTGTCTCTCTCATTCTGTCTCTGTCTGTCCGTCTGTCTGTCTGTCTGTCTGTCTCTTTCTGTATGTGTCCGACTGTCTCTCTCATTCTGTCTCTGTCTGTCCGTCCGTCTACCTGCCTGTCTGTCTGTCTGTCTGTCTCTGTCTGTGTCTGTCTGACCGTCTTTCTCATTCTGTCTGTCTGTCTCTGTATGTCCGTCTGTCTGTCCGTTCATCCGTCCGTCTGCCTGTCTATCTGTTTGTCTGTCTCTCTCTCTCTCTCTCTCTCTCTCTCTCTCTCTCTCTCTCCCTCCCCCCCTCCCTCCCTCCCCCACTCTCTCTGTCGCTGTCT
>CM065720.1:36520056-36540056 GCA_033310375.1 Conus canariensis
CAGACCTGATGAAGGTCAGAATTTTTCTATGCATTATATTAGACTCTTGTTGCAAACACCAGAGTCAGGAAACTTCGTCCTGTCATGTCATTGACTTTTTTTTTTTTAAGTTACCTAAAGTCAAACCATAGCTGCAGCTGCCTGTGTGTATAAAACAGGCTGTTACGGCACAAGATGTCATTCTGGTACAAAATGTCACCCAGTGACGTTCTACACTGACGTTGCGGGGTTGACATTTTGAACCGCAACGCGGGCCTTAGAAACCCCAGTGGAGCGGTGCTGCTATGATTTGGTTAGGGGAACAGAACGGATAACGTGTGGTGAACAGAAGGGTGGGCTTATGCTAATTGCTCCCCATTGATTCCTTATCGCTGTCATTCGACCTCTTGTGTCTGAGCACGTGTTCGTGTGATTGATATTTTATATCTACAACAATTAAAGAGAGTGAGAGAGAGAAAAAAAAGTGAGAATCGTTGAAAAAAGAGAGAATGGCTGCGACCAGAGATTGGGAAGCCATAAGTTATAACGGGGGTGTCGGCGTCAGATGACGGGATAATTTAACACACACAAGTTGAAAAGAAAACGCATTGAAGAAGTCAGTTTCGACCAGTCTCCCGAAATGTCTCTCTACCTGTCTGGATGTTGGGGTGGCCACCTGCGTGAAAAAAAATGGGTGGAAGAAAAAGAGAAGAAAAGAAATAAAAACAAAAACGTGAACAGGTGACGCCGATTCCAGGGAAGGAGTGGAGAAAGTCCCGCGCCCGCGTTCATTCATTCAGCCGATTCCTGATCGAGCGATCAGGAAATCTGGCAAGAAGCAGCCAGCCACACTATCCTCCACGGTTCCCGTGCGGTGACAAAGGCCTATCTGTCCGTGACATCGTCCTCCATTGGTTCGAGGTGTTGAAATGCGACTCTTAACATTGCACTATCGCTTGATTCAGTAAGAATGAAATATCGGTGCCCGCAAAGCCTTTATGAGGTCCCCGAAACGTCTAGGGTTTCCACCGTTTGCCGGAGATGTATGGGGAGCTGTTTAACCGGCGTTTGCCCCGTTAGGGGGTAGAGGTGGGAAAAGGTAGTACTTCGTGTGTTAAAATCCTCTTCATCCGTTGGGTTGTCAAGTCCGATTTTCTGCCCATGCGAATTTTAAAACCGGCACCTTGAAATATCCTTGAAAATTTGAATGTTTCCCGCAAACATTGACTATAATCCTGAACATGATGATAAGTAACAAAACCATGAAAAAGATACAGCCACAGGAAGTACTGTCCACTGCCCAACCAACCAGCCGGGAGCAATCTTACACCACCCTTGGAACCCTGCGCTGTGTTGACTGAGGGTGCAGGTTACGTCCCTTGACGTCTTAATGGCGCAGGCATCCAAGGATGGTGCAGGATTGCTCCTGGCTGGTTGCTTCGGCCGGTGAGGACAAAACTTTCCTGGGTCCCACTAACCTTTTCGAATATATCTTTTTCTTCTCCTGCTCACAAAAACAAAAACATGGCATTATCCACAATGTAAGCAGCATCCGCAGTGTAAGGTATCCAATGGATGAGGAATTTGCAATCAAACTGGATGTTTCACCGGACACGACTTTTGAATTTAAAGGAAGGGCTTTCGTCCGATGTAAGATTTTGTGCAAATTAGATCCAATTTTAAGGCATTTTGAGCATGCTTAAAAGAAGCCGGTCCAATGATGTCTCCTTTTTTTTTCTTTAGGGAAAAAAATGCATGGACCCGATTTTGATGCCCCGTTTCCCCTACTCCAACCTCCTTGGGTCGGCTGGATTGTAGGACAATCTGCACTGATACAAACTGAATTCGTGACGGTGGAACAGAAAGACCGGTGAGCTCCATTTGAGAGATATGAAGGGGAATGAGGCAGGGAATAGTAAACAGTAAATCACTAACAAGAAAGATAACTCGGCCAACATGACAGCATTCCGTCCCTTGGGAACTTCATCAGCCCAAACAGCAATGTGTCGTCGATAGGAGCATCGTCAGCCACAATCGCAACGTTTCGTCCGTAGAGACTTTGGGAGGAAATATTGTAGGTTTCCCCCCAATGAAGGATCATTATCATAATCCCTTTTTATAACGTTTGGTTAAAAGCAATATAGAAATCGCTGTGCTTTGTTACATAGGGAGTTCCTCAGGCTAATCCTTTTTTTTTTTTTTTTTTAAATGACAGTGACATTTATTGACATAAAGGATTAATGACAGTAACATTCACTGACAGTGTACGTCAAGGACAGTGACATTCAACGACAGAAGGGCACTTACATTCGGTGAAAGTATTGATCAATGACAGTGATATTCGCGGACAGTACAAATCAGTGACATTGGCTATTACTGACAGTATGTACCGCCGATAGTTTCATTCATAGACGGTGAATGTCAATGAAAAATTCATCTGTTGACGGTTAATGACATTATATATCAACAATATCTTCATTTAGAGTCAAGAGAGTGCAATGACATGACATTCACTAACAGCACGAAACACTGACAGTGACATTCATTAGACAGACATTCACTGACAGTACAAAACACTGACAGCGACATTCATTAGACAGACATTCACTGACAGTTCATATCAATGACAATGACTGCCAGGGGCAGTACATATGACAGTGAGATTCATTCACTGTACTTATCAATGACAGTGTCTCATGCTAATCCTCATGAAGAAACCAGTCCATGTGGGACAAAACTTTACGATGTTTCTTTACGGAACATCACTTTTCTGTGACCTGTGTGTTGTATATAACGAGATCATAAATAACGAACAGGTAGGGTAGCTCCTTCTCCCATGATGAAGTGATTGCACGCCCATTAATTCCAAATCAGTGCTGCTTACGACCTCAAATCGCCAAGCAGAAAGACCAACACACAGCACACAGAACCAACAAGGAGACATCCAGTACTCTATGATCCTGCCGTCAACGCATTTTTAAAAAAATTGGTTTTCATGTGATACCGGTAGGTATAACCCTCGACGAAAAACAGTTGATGAAAAGTTGATGATATTCCTTGCTGTCGATTACCGTCATCCAGAAAACCTCAGCGATGAGACAAACTGCCGTTTCTGATTTTTCAATGCAGAGCGTCTCTCACGCACAACACGTGCGCACGTGTGTGTGTGTGTGTGTGTGTGTGTGTGTGTGTGTGTGTGTGTGTGTGTTGGGGGAGGGGGGGGGGAGGGGGGGGGGCTGGCTGTGAAAAGTGTCCCATGAAACAGACCCGTGTTCACTTCCTTTGTGTCGTTCATGTCTTTCCTGTCACAAGCATTTCCGAACGTGATCATTTCAGATCGTTGTCATATTCTGTGATTTTTTTTACTTGTAAATGCTCACGCCATTTCACGCGTTCCGTGTCGTTGAGTTTCCATTCCAATTTATGGTCAACCTTATTGGTAAATGATGTGACACTCTCCCAACCTCCCCACGCTATCTCACCCTTTCTGTGGCCCCCTGTCGATCCATGGCTTCCTCCCTCCTCTTTTTTCTCCACCTGTCCGCGGATGTGCTCAATCCCAGATCTATCCCACATCTTCCGGCAATTATATGCTAGTGATATTATTTTTTTAAATTACTTTCTGTGCCTCTAGCCCATGTTCTGTCGCCCATCGATTTTCTGCCTCTGTAACTGATTGGCTATTATTTGCTTCAGTATGTCTTTACGCTTGTTTTTCGTCTTTTCATCCTGTATCAAACCTGCCATCTTTTCTTTGGTCATGTAGGGGTCAGGTAGTGATACTGTACTACAGTCCGTGATGGGCACTGGAATGCTGTCCGTTTTACGATGCCCACGTGTTTAGAATGGCTTTTTCTATGATTTTTATGTTTATGGCAAGGTTATATCCATGGGACAGAATGGCCCTTTAATGTTTTTATTTTTTTGTGTGGCAGCGTTATGTCCATTTGACAATTAGCCTCATAAGTAATTATTTATGCAGCTTAATGTCCATTCTACAAACTAGCCTTTTCATGAGTTTTTTTAATGTCGGCGTTATGTCCATTTGACGGAATAACCTCTTTATGTTTTTGTTTGTTTTATTTTGTTTTTGTGCCAGCGTTATGTCCATTTGACGGAATAACCTCTTTATGTTTTTGTTTGTTTTATTTTGTTTTTGTGCCAGCGTTATGTCCATTTGTCAGAATGACCTTTTTATGAATCATTTTTAGCGGCATATCCATTTGAAAAGGTGGACGTTTTAGGAATTTTTTGATAGCGGCGTCCATTTGACAGAATGGCCTTTTACTGATCTTCTTCTTCGTCTTCTTCTTCTTCTTCTTCTTCTTCTTCTTCTTCTTCTTTCTTCATCTTTTTCTTCTTCTTCTTCTTCTTCTTCTTCTTCTGGTGGCAACGTGCATATTTCATTATCGTTTCTGCGTTTTTCTCAGGGCGAAAAAATCATGCGAAATGGTTGATTACAACGGTACGGTTTATTTTTATCTGCCTCGATAATGTCAGTAATTAAGCTAGTATGTAATGAACTAGTGTACATAATTATATGTACACATGCGTACCTTGTGGTGTTGTTGTTACTTTTTAGTGACAAGAATTTCTTATCTATGGCCTGTGTCACATTCCAATGTGTCCAGGTGAAACAGACTTTCGAAGGCCACACAATGTCAGTCCGAGGCTGTTTCTTGTCAAGCATGTCTCACGATGAAATGCCCATGGTAAAATGTAGCACGTTCCAGTCGTGGCAATACACCGCCGACTGCTTGTCTGGTGCACCAAACTGATCGTTACCGTTCATGACATGGATTCGGGTGTCTGGTGCACCAAACTGATCGTTACCGTTCATGACATGGATTCGGATGTCTGGTGCACCAAACTGATCGTTACCGTTCATGACATGGATTCGGATGTCTGGTGCACCAAACTGATCGCTACCGTTCATGACATGGATTCGGGTGTCTGGTGCACCAAACTGATCGTTACCGTCCATGACATGGATTCGGATGCCCTTTTATTTTCATTTTCTGTACTGCGCCTGACAGTGAAGTGGCGATGTATTAAACTGATCCGGAACAACGTTCTTGTCAAGATGGCAGTTGGAAACGGGTCTGTCATCCAACTCTCGTCTGCTGTTTGATTGTCAAACGAGGCATATACACTTGTCAAGCATGATACGAACTACAAGAAATATAGTTTTATCAGAAAAGAGCAGATTATTCAAAGAGTGCAGATGCGAAATAGCTTGGAGGCCTATTTCCTGCAAAAAGTATGTAAGACAGGGAACAGGAAACAGTGTGCTGTGCAGACCATTTCAGCACAAGACGTCATTGGATTTGTTGACTCTCGTTTGACGTAACCCTAGGTGGCCACGGCCTTAATAGGGGTGGGGGTGGGGTGGGGGTGGGGGGGGGGTGAGGGTACTGTGGGGCCAACTGGGCTGAGAGGAAAGTGAAACCAGAACACACTGTGAAATTCTGAAACAAACAAAACCCGAACGCAGCATGTTTAGGAACTTTCCTTGTTCCTCAAGCCGCACGCAGAGCAAAATATTCTGTACTCCCCTTGCCTTTCTTTCTTTTTTTTTTTCCTGTGCGTTTGTTTGTTAGCATTGGACTCAGCTGGCATGGTTCAGTCTGTTAATACATGGCTGCAGCTGTTTCCTTCACCACTTGGCCGTTCAAGTGACATCGGCTTCACCCTGCACATAAATCACGCGCTTGTTTTGGAAGTTCTTTGGAAATGCGACGAAAATCGTTCACGGGCGCGACTTCGGGTCTTTGGGAGGGTGGGTGGGGGGAAGGGGGGGGGGGGGCTGATGGTCCGCAGCTTCGTGTGGTCAGATCTCTGACCCATATAATAAGATCTGCTGATCCCGAACGCCAAAAGAGGGGGAATAACTGTGGGTTCGGATCCTATTTAGATTGTCCAGAACTGTGGGCGCATATAGCTTTTCTTTTCATCTGCAATGATTTATGATCCAACCTTTTCTTTTCTCCCTTCTTTTTTCTTGTTCCTGTTTCAGTGCTTGTTAAATTTCGGGACTGATTTAGTCACACAGTCTGATTTTTTTTCTTTCTAGCTCGTTGTATTCATCATGGGGCAGTCCTGGAGTTTAGGGCTCCTACAACCCCATTCAGTAACTTCCGTCTCTCTCTCTCTCTCTCTCTCTCTCTCTCTCTCTCTCTCTCTCTCTCTCTGTGTGTGTGTGTGTGTGTGTGTGTGTGTGTGTGTGTGTGAGGGGAGGGAGGAGACGGGTAAGGGTGACCGGGATGGAGACGCTTTCTGTCAAACACTTAGGCCGAATAAGCCAACATGTGCCTTTATTTTGTCATTTGTAGAACCTTTGTAGAAGTTTTCAGACAAAATTCGCTTTGACCTTTGAGGTATCGAAAACACGACGGAGAAAATAAAACAGTTTTGAGAGAGAGAGAGAGAGAGAGAGAGAGAGAGAGAGAGAGAGAGAGGAAGGGAGAGGTGTCGGCCTAAACTCCAGTTTTTTACTGTTCACATTTCTTTTTGGAGCTGGTGGGGGTGGGGTGTATAGAGAACACAAGTGTTAGGTACGAAACTCCCTCTTGCCCTCATCCATGTCTCTCTCCCTTCGGCCACCCCCCGCGTCTGTCCCTTTGTGTCTCCCTGTCTCTTCCCTCTCCTACTCATCCCTCTCTCTCTTCTGGTCTCTCTATGTCTATTTCCCCTCCACCCACACCTCTCTCTCTCTCTCTCTCTCTCTCTCTCTCTCTCTCTCTCTCTCTCTCTCCCCCCCCCCTCCCCAGCAGGTTAAACATTGATAAAGGAAGTATGTCACTATCGGGAACGCCGGAAACCCCACCTTTCGGATGTGAAATTAGACTGCTCCTTCGTTAAGACGTCGTCAGGGGTTGTGTAAGGCTGTGCCGTTAGGACGTCGTCAGGGGTTGTGTAAGGCTGTGCCGTTTGTTGGTCAATTAGCAAGCGTTGTTCTGACTAGCTTGCTTCCAGCTTTGACCACCACCTCCCTGGCTGGTCGACGTTTATTATTATGTGGATGGGGAAAGGGGAAGACGCTTCCACTGCCCCAACACAAGCACTGTTTCACCCACGTTCTGTAAGATTTTGCACTGCGTCAGGTCAAGTGTTCGGGTTAGCATCAAAGTCACATTAGGTCAGGGTTACGGTTAGGGTTAGATTCTGGCTTTGATCAGGCTTAGGGTTAGGGTCATACGTTTCGGAGTTAGCGACTTGGGGTTTTCTACTGGACGTTCCCGTCTGTAATGCGTCAGCACGCCGCCTCCGTGGTCACCTGGAGGTACTGACAAGACTAGAATCGCCTACCGACATAAAGCTTGGTTGTGTTAAGATGCGTCATCAGTGTGACGTAATACTTCTGACGTCATGGAAATGGAGCTGTAGACGGAACAGCAGCTGCAGCAGAGAACTGAATGATGCCAAGTGGATCACATTATAAAAACGAATGTGAAGTGATGCATGTGGTGAAAGTCTGCCATGGGTCTGTTCCATTCACACATTTATTATGGAGACAGGAATGACGAGAGAGAGAGAGAGAGAGAGAGAGAGAGAGAGAGAGAGAGAGAGAGAGAGAGAGAGTTTAAACAATCTTAACTCTGATTTATAAATCTTTCCGTTGACAGTTGACCAAGTCTTCAATATAAACAAGATGAATGTTTTCCATAAGGGCTAAGGGGTCGCAACATTTTTTTTTTTCCAATTCTGTACCGACATTCTTTTTTCTCCCCATGCTCCATGAAGAGTAACGTTTTTGTTTTTGTTTTTTTTATTTGTCGTGTTTGATTCGCAGTTCATACACTCGGGGGCCCTTAACACGCCATCACTGTCCCCATCACTCGAACTCCAACTTATACTGTCACGAGAACCCTGACGAATTTATAGACAGAACTTTGTAGTAAATAACGTATGTAGTAAAGACAAATCATGTCATGGTACATTATTTAATCTTGATTTATATGGGCCCGTATATGATGATGATTAACATCTTGTCATGTGTATGCAAACATAGACACATTTCGCCATGTGGATTTAACAGATCGTCACAGCAGAGCATTCCATCAGGTCAGCATAAGTTCGGGTCAGGTATATCTCCAGACAGCTGTTCCTGAAGACCAGTCTGAATGACTTGATCCACTTGTCCAGAAATGAGTTCCATCTTCGACCACCACGTACCGAGCATTCTCTGTCTTCCCTTGTAGTGTTAGTATGTCTAACTCTTTCTTGGTTTATCGGCTGTCAGCCGTCTGCTGCGTTCGAGATTTTTTCGCTCTCCAATTTCGAACATTTATGCTGTAAGGTCCTAGATTCTAGCAAATTGTGGTAAAAATATAGTGTCAAGATTCTTTTTTCTTCCTTTTCTTTCTTGTTTTTTTTTTTTTTCAGAAATGTTAGTATTTAGTCTCTGATTGCTTTTTTTTTATATAGCATATTTTGTTCTTACAATACTAGGGATTAATAGAACGTTCTAGGCGTAATCCATTCCCGTTTTATGTAGAACATTTCTGACAAATTCTAGTCACGGATGATTAGATACTTCTATATTTAAAGGATTCCGTCATTTACTTAGTACAGATAGGAAGAATCTTCTGCTTCTGTCATGTGAACCCAGTCGACAGCGCAGTATCTGGAATATTGTTGGTTGGCTGGTAATAGGAAAACGACCAGTTTCTGATTATATTGGGAGACAAATCATGGCACGACTAGGGCTTCGGTTGGAGTTGCAGTTCCAAGGGTTCGAACCAACAGGCACACAGTATTAAAAAGCAAGAAAGGAAAAACAGTCTTAAAAGCAAAAAAGGAAAAACCATGAAAAAGCAAAACAAAACATAGAAATAACAACAACAACAAAAACCACACAAATAAACAAACAAAAATGGGTTCATATTCTCGTTATCTTGTTCTGAGGGTGTTGGCGCCATGACAGCTGCCCCTGTTTGTCAGTGGCCTTGCCCACAGTCTCTCTGGGTGACCTTTTGCTGCCGGTTGTATCACAGCTACTGAGGCGTTGGGGCGTTCATGTTGAACGTGGAGGTCATTAGCGTATCAACTGACGGGTGTTCTTCCCTATGACCCGCTTTTCCTCTCCCCCACCCCACCCCCCGCCCCCTCTCCTCCACATCTTCACCCTCCTAATTCTCAATTGCCCTCCTTTCTCTGTTGATTAATTCATATTCAGTTGTTTTTTTTCAGTTTTGTTTTGTTTTGTTGTTTGAATCCTCACTTGCTCAGTCCCTATGTTAATAACCTGTAGAGTTGCGAACTTCTTCCTTTGCAGTCGTCCAGAGACCCACAGAACGAGGTCTGTGACAGGGTAGAGCCTATTCCTGAACGGGATCTGACGTGACTTTGCCCCCCCCCCCCCCCCCCCCCCCTCCCATCCGTCCATCTCACGCCTTTGTCATGGTCCTTCTCGCAAGGGCAAGGTGGTGGAACCAGGTGGTTGCCTTCCCAGACTGTCCGTGATCCTGGCAGATGAAGGGCCGGGAGACAGCTGTTTCACGGCAGTTTGGTCACTAGTTGTGTCTTTCCCTCAGGACTGCATTTGGCGTTCTTTGTCAAAGACTGACCATCTCCTGATTTCTTCAGGTTGTGAACCTCATTATCGTAGGCAGGTTGGGACGTCATACCCGTGTAGAGTTTCGGGACATAATAATAAGAGCCCACCTCTTTCCCTCCCTTCTATCATCTCCTATAGTGTTCGTGTATCTACATCTTGCTGTCGCATAGTTGTGAGCACTGACATGAAGTGTACTTCATTCGCGTCATTTGATAGAAAAAGTTTTGTACATTTATCATACATGGGTCTAGTCGGTAGTTTCTGGCAAGTCTGTGTTTAAGTCGTTATTATATTATAAAGTGTAGCCCCACCATCTTCCTCCCAGAAATCTTTGTAATCAGACTCTGGTTTATTTTCCACGGCATATTTTGTTATATTATGGATTGATTGTCCTTCTACATATAATCCATTTTCGTTTCATGTAGAACATTTCAGATGAATTGTACCCATGGATTATTAGATACATCTGTATTTTGAAGCATACCATCATATACCAGTCTGAGAAAGTATGAGTTGTCTACTTTTGTTATGTGTAAACAGAAGCTCAGTATCTGGCATATTGTCTGTAAGCTAGTAGTAAGGAAGCACCCAAGTTATACCAATGTTAGATGTGTCTTGGTATAATCATGGCTTGGTTCAGAGTTTCATTCCGAAGGCCGTGGTTTTGTAACAACAGATGCACAGCTTTAAGAAACGAAAAGAAAGCAGAAACAAATCAACACACAAGAAAAGAAAGAAGCCACACACACACACACACACACACACACACACACACACACACACACACACACACACACACAGAGTTAAAAGACATGTTCATGATCCTCTTGTTGTGGGTGTATCACTGTAATGATAGCCCAGTCCCTCTCCCTGGTTCCCAGGCCTCCCAGGTGGTCATTGGTCGTCAGCCACATCACTGACACTGATGGCAGTGGGGTGTCCACGATGAACCTCAATGTCAGTGGCATATCCAACTGACATGCGTCTCCCTTCCCTTCCTCCAAACCCCACCCCACCCCTTCCCCAACTCAACTGCACTCGTATCTTCCCAATTACTTTCAATTGCCCTGCTATCTACGTTGGCTAATTTATGTCTCATCCTGATCCATGATTTTTTTTTCCCCTCACACTTCGTTTGCACTGCGGTTTGTTGGTTGGGCCAGGCCTATCGAGTTGCAGGCTTTACCCTGTGGCAGTGGTCCAGAACCCCACAAACGAGGTCTGTGACAGGCGGTGTGTAGGGGGACCCTATCCTGAAGCGGGATCAGACATGATTTGGTCTCCCCCCGTCCATCACACGCCGATATCACGATCCATCTCTCCCGGGACAGGTGGCCATGGTGGTTGACAGGGTTGTCTGGGACCATCTTCTCTGACTTCTCTCTACCAATGATCGAAGGAAGGCTGGGGGCGGAGGAGGAGGAGGGATGGTGGTGGTGGTTAAGGGGTGGATGGAAGAGGGGAGTATGGTGGTTGGGGACGACAGGTGTGAGAGTGGAGGATTGTATGTCATAGGGGCCTTTGTCACTGGGTTTTTTTTTCTTTGTCATTAATGGTGTGCTCTTTCCCTCCTGCTTTTGACATAGCTGCACTGACGACCGATCCCCTTGTGAGCTCAGAAGGTTCCAGACAGGGTCTTGGAACTGAACAGTCTGTACCTGTCTGCAACACACACTCAGCCATGTACAATTTAGGGGCAAATAAGCCCTCCTTTCTCCCTCCTGCTGATAAACCTGTCGTGGTTTTGTTAGTTACTCGTTTCACTTCCAAGAGATTCCTTTTATAAAGAGATGAACGCTTTTCATGATTTTGTGAACCAACGCACGAAGAGGTTTAGCTTGATTGATATGAACCTGTGAAATCCTTCTCCTTTCAATACCGTTTGTAAACACACACACACACACACACACACACACACACACACACACACACACACACACACACACTTTTTTTGTTGTTGTCAACATCCTGTTTTATGTGTAAACGCATGTGAAACCACCAGGAACTTGCGCACACAACTTCTGTTCATGGATTAGCAGGTCTTCATTGCACTGCTTTTCCCCAAGGTATTGTTTGCGTCAGTCTGGGACTGTGTTGTTATGTTAGTTTCCCTCTGAATGGCTTGTATTGGAAGCCGCTGTCCTGCAATAAGTGTCGTCGTCAACACCACCACATGCTGAGCATTGTTCTGTTTTCACTCGCAGTGTTCATATATCCTTCTATTCATAGCTCCTGAGCACTGTACTCAGAGTCTGTTAAATGCGCTTCTTCAAAGTTTTATGCGTTTATGATATATGGTTCTGTTCTATAGGTTCTTGTAATATGGTAAAAATGCTGTTTTGAAGTGCAGCTTGTGTTGTTGTTGTTGTTGTTTTGTTTCCAGATTTATGTGTTTATAGTATGCTTTTGTATGGCATATTTTGTTGTGATTAGTTATCCTAGAAGTGATTTCATCTCATTTTATGTAGACTGTTTGGGATTCTATAGATGTCTGTCTTTGAAGCATGCCGTCAGGTACCTGTACATAGTGGAACTCATTCTCCGTGTCTGTTATGTGTAACCAGACGTTCAAGTTTCTAGCACATTATTTGTAGGCCGATAATAGGGAAACGACCAAGCTCCGCTCCAATAGGCCTACAAGAAACAAAACAAAAGAAAACAAACAAACAAAAAGATACAACCATATAAATAAGCAAAAATAAAGCGCACAAACAAGCACATCTGAACCAGTAAACAAAAATACAGCACACAAACAAGCAAAGCAGAAGCAGTTGACATTCTCGCTGTCATCTTGTTCTGGGGGTGTGGGTGTAATTATAGCTCGGCCCCTCTCTTCACTTCCAGTCTGCCCGCCCCCACTCTCTCCGGGTGGTGATCGGTGATCAGCCATAGTGCTGAAACTGAGAGGGAGGTTTGCCATCTTGAACCTGTCACTAGTGTGTCAACTGACAGGTCTCTCCCCTGTGACGAGTTGACAGCCATCATCATCAGCCTCTCTCTCTCTCTCTTAACAGTTTTTTACGTCATTTTATGACGTTAACTTTCTCTCTCTCTCTCTCTCTCTCTCTCTCTCTCTCTCTCTCTCTCTCTCTCACACACACACACACACACACACACACACACACACACACACACACAAATACACCGTTTGTACGTTCCTTCGGTCCCAATATTCTCTCATGGTTTTAGAGTAATGACACCTGGCTTCCGCTTCCTGTATCCCAGCGTCCCTTCTTCGGCTCTCACTGGATGGTCATTTCCTGTCGTCCACATCTCTGGCACTCAGGATGTTCGGGGGTCCGCGCTGAACATGACTGTCACCAACGTATCAACTGACAGCTGTCGCCCTCACACACATCCCCCACACCCCACCCCTCTCTTCTGCCCCTACCCCCCTCTTCCCCCAATAGCTCTCAACCGCCCTCCTTTCTTTTGTTGACTAATTTATACCTCATCCGGGTTTTTTCCTCCTCATCGTTTTGCACTGCGCTTTGTTGGTGGGGCTATCGCGTTGCAGGCTTTCCCCTGTCACAGTCGTCCAGAGCCCCTGCAAAACGAGGTGTGTGACAGGCTCTGTATAGAGATCCTACCGAGATCCTATCCTGCAGTGGGATCTGACAGGAGTTCGCCTGCCTGCGTCCACCTCACGCCGCCGATATCACGATCCATCTCTCCCAGCACAGGTGGGGTCGTTCACCAATCGTCTTCATTGACTGACTTCTGCCGGAGATCTTCGTGGAGGGAAGGAAGGGGGAGGGAGGGTGGAGGAAGAGGGGAGTGGGGGTGGGGAGGCTATTTCACGGGGGCCTTTGCCACTAATTGTGTGCTCTTTCCCCCTTCTACACGTAGCTGCGCTTCGCCGATTACCGACCCCCCTGCGCGTTGGGAAAGTTTCGCACAGCGGTATACGACAGGGTCGTACCTGTCCGCCACACGCACCAGACCGTTTTCGATTTCGTAGCAGTTAAGCCTGTCCCCCCCCCCCCCCCCACCCCTGCCCCCCCTCCCTTTCCTATCCCCCTTTCGTCCCCTCCTCCCACAAACACCCCCCCCCCCTCCTCCCCCCTCCCACCGCCCTTAAATGCCGTATCCGTGGTGGTGCAAGTTTTGCCGCGACACCGATAGACGGGCGACGGCTCAGGATTGTTATATTACCACCCACCGTTTCGGCTGTCGTGAAAGACGAGCACTGTGTGCAAAAAAACTATATCTGGTGGGACTGAACTTCTTCGGGCAAGAAAAGAAATGAACCTTGTCTGTTTTTCTTTTCCTTGTCTTGCTCTTCTCCCCAACCCTCCCTCACTCGCCCCCACCTCCATTTCCCTTCCTGCCCCTCCTCAACCCCCCCCCCCCCCCCCCCCCCCGCCTTCCCCCGCCTTTCATTTCCTGACCTTCAGTTTCTAACTAATTACCGGGAGGCCTCTTTTTCAAGTCTGGGCGCGAGGTGGGGCGGGGAGGGCGATCAGGTTTCGAGCGGTGATCTGCCCCTTTCAGCAGGGGCTTTGTGGCCGCATCATGGGTGGTGGGTCGTCAGCAGATTATCTGGCCATCAAAGGGGGACAACCGGAGCCCTGGGAAAGTCATCGGGCCGTTTTTGGTTTCATCTTTTTTTTTTTTTTTTTTAACGGACGGCGCTTGGTGATCGAAGGCTTGGCACTCCTAAAGCGTCGCCCCCATCCCCACCCACCACCCCATTACCTCCTTCTCCCCCCCCCCCCCCCCCCAACACACACACACGCTCTCTGTCTCTCTCTCTTGCCAGCACCAACCCCTGTCATTTTTTTTCTTGCTGTCTCTTTCAAAGTTCCCTGCCGCTTTTGCGCTTTCGTGTACGGCGCTGTTGTGCTATCGCTCACTTTCCTCAAGTTTAATAGACTGTACACTGATGGTGTGATTTTTTTTAATCGTGTGTTCTTTTTCCCCTTCGTTTTTGTTCGTTCAGAAAGTTTACGATAACGTCGTCATAATTTGACTTGCCAATTGCCCAATTTTCTCTAAATACCCGCTCCATTCAGCGTGGTAATTTATGTCTCGTTTCTGCAAAACTGGCAGCTTGGTTTGAATTGCTGCAGCGCTGGTAGCTGCTTTTCCTGCTGGCTGGCTGCGTCTGTCTCTCAGCCTGTCTGTCTCTGTCAGTATGTGTCTCTTCCACTCTATCTGTCCGTCTCTCCGTCTGACCCCCCCCCCCCCCCCCCCGCCCATCCTCCCCGCCCCTTTACCCACTTCCTCCCTTCCTCCTTCCTCTTTCTCTGTCTGTTCTATCTTTCATTCTTTCTCTCTCTCTCTCTCTCTGTCTCTGTCTTTCTCAGTCGGTCTCACTGTTGGTCTCTCTGTCGGTCTCTCTGTCTCTGTCTGTCTCTGCCTCTCTCTCTCTCTCTCTCTCTCTGTCTCTGTCTTTCTCTGTCTATATGTCTGTCTCTTTTCCTGTCTGTCTATCTGTCTGTCTCTATTTCTCTCTCTCTCTCTCTGTCCTGTCTGTCTGTCTCTCTCTCTCTCTCTCTCTCTCTCTCTCTCTCTCTCTCTCTCTCTCTCTCTCCTCTGTCAGTGTCCATTCACGGTTACAACACAGTAAGGCTCGACCCCATTCTACCACACTAAACTGGCTTCATCCTATGTCTCGGTCAGACTGGAACATAAACACGTGTTATTCTACCACACCAGACTGGCTTCATCCTATGTGTCAGTCAGACTGGTACATAAACACGTGTTATTCTACCACACCAGACTGGCTTCATCCTATGTGTCAGTCAGACTGGTACATAAACACGTGTTATTCTACCACACCAGACTGGCTTCATCCTATGTGTCAGTCAGACTGGTACATAAACACGTGTTATTCTACCACACCAGACTGGCTTCATCCTATGTGTCAGTCAGACTGGTACATAAACACGTGTTATTCTACCACACCAGACTGGCTTCATCCTATGTGTCAGTCAGACTGGTACATAAACACGTGTTATTCTACCACACCAGACTGGCTTCATCCTATGTGTCAGTCAGACTGGTACATAAACACGTGTTATTCTACCACACCAGACTGGCTTCATCCTATGTCTCAGTCAGACTGGTACATAAACACGTGTTATTCTACCACACCAGACTGGCTTCATCCTATGTCTCAGTCAGACTGGTACATAAACACGTGCTATTCCATGAGAAAAGACACCACTCTGGGCGGTTATGTGTCGAAATTGATCTGAAAGAAACAAACCATTATTCATCGGATTCATACACAGAAAGCCTGCCGAATGTTTTGACTAGGTCGACAGATTTACTGGATATGCTGCAAGACGTAACACTTGCTGGCGATAGAATTATTCTCTTTAGTCATTTCAACATTGATCTTTTAAAACCCAGTTATCGATAAATTCAAACATTTGAGAATGTTGGACTTGAAGCCCACTCGAATTACTCGTTTTTTCTGAAATCCTGATTAATCACATTTATGTCAAAGCACAGCAAACATCGTTGAAGTGTTTTCTCCTCATAGCTGTTGCCATGATCACTTACCGATTGGTCTTTCCTGGTTCAGAAACGGCTCGAACATTCTTAGGCTGGACACAAAGTCATTACCTGCAGACCATTGGCTAACTTTGATAAAGACGCATTTCTTTCCGACTTAGCACATTCATCTCTATCAAACGTGTAGCGAAATTTAGAGAGGGGGCTAGTTACCGCCAAGGACACAGACAAACAAAGTACAGGACAAAACGCAATGGGTCTTCTTCAGGCAAAAACAAATAACATTTAGGACAGTGAAAACGAAGAACGAGAAAGCACTTATCTTCTCATATTCGGCGCAAGATCAAAATGCGCGCGCCCGCAATCCTATGCATGTGTACACGTTCCTGTTCGCGTTTATAGTATTCGTTTGTTCTTTTTGATAGTTTGTGTGTTATGCATGTGTGCATGTTCCTGTTCGCGTTTATAGTATTCGTTTGTTCTTTTTGATAGTTTGTGTGTTATGCATGTGTGCATGTTCCTGTTCGCGTTTATAGTATTCGTTTGTTCTTTTTGATAGTCTGTATGTTTCGCTTTTTTCCCCTTGTTCTTGCTACATTGACTGTCATGTGCATGTGCTTTCTTTTTTTCTCTTCTCTTTTTTCCCCAGGGCTGGATGGAAAAATCTCATTACCGTGATAAAATGTATTTTCGTTCATACTCTCATTCTCTCTCTCTCTCTCTCTCTCTCTCTCTCTCTCTCTCTCCTCTCTCTCTCTCTCTCTCCTCTCTGTGGTGCACACATAGAAAGTTGGCGGTGGTGAGAAAGTTGGCATGTGCGCGCACGCGTATGTGCATGCGTTTTGCAAAGATTTCACTTCACTCCCGTTTTATTCTCTTTTCTTCCCGTCACACGACCCGAGTCACTTCGGTGGTGTTCAGTGGCGCCTGTTTCTGGTCCAACATACGCAGGACACCCACCTACTGAGTCCCCTAATGACGACAATAATTGCTTAGTCGCGGAGCCGGCGTAAGTGGGCTGTCCCTCCGGAGAATTGTGATACCGGTGACCCCGACGGAATCAAACTAAGTCCATAACCGCGAGAGGACATCGAAACTGAAGTCGCCATGAGAGCAGGGCATGAAGAGCCACAGAATTTGAGACTTTTTTTTTTTTTTTTAATGCTGATCGATGAGAATGAGGATGATGAAGATGATGCTACGAACTTCCATTCTGGTCTGAGACTGCATGACAGGGCTGTACTCAATAACATCCCGGCGTCAACCAGGTCCGAAAGATACAAACACCTGCAGTGTTGATCAGGAAATTTGAGCAACGCTCTCACAGACGCATCCATTAAGTGGATGAAATTCGACTGTATGGTCACGGTCTTCCGTGGCATGCTCAACTCTGGGTAGGAGCCGGTCGGGGCAGAAAAATCCCACATGACTCTGATGGGAATCAAACCAGCGACCTCCCAGCCGGGAGTCCGCGACGCTAATCACTTCGCCACGGCGGCTGGTTCTTTCTGCGTGTCTTTGTAGGTGTTTATGTATGCGTGCATTGTTATTGTCAAGCCTGTGCATGTTGGTCTGTGTGAATAGTCTGTATTACCGGTGTAGCCTCTACTATAAGACAAGATGATTGATGAAAGAAAAAGAGCTCAGTGAATAACTTATGGGAAGATTATCACCTGATAGAAAGAAGATCCTGAATTATTCGTCAAGCCTCTCTCTCTCTCTCTCTCTCTCTCCTCTCTCTCTCTCTCTCTCTCTCTCTCTCTCTCTCTCTCTTACCCGACTACAATGCAATCAGACTAAAGAAAACCAATTAGAAAAAATATGACTGCCTTATTTGGTTGAATGACGTGAGTGAGTGCAGTTAGGGGTGGGAGAGGGGGAAGGGGGGGGGTAGAGGTATAGTGGTGGAGGGGGAGGATGTTCGTTAAACTCGAGGGTGAAAAAGTGTGAAGGGGAGATTAGGGAGTAAGGTATGTGGAGAGGTCTGAGGTCGAGGGTGGGAGTTGGGGAGGGCGGGGGGCGAGGGGGGGGGGGGTATGGAAAACGGAGTGCAATATCAATATTTTCATGTGTTACATGAATGCGCGTGTGTTTGCGTGTTTCCATAAAATAAAAAAAAACAACAAAAAAACACCGTTAGCCTTCGTACATCTTTTTTTCTTGAACTATCAACTGTGAACATTTTAGAGGGGGGGGGGGGGGGGGGGGGGGGGGGGGGAGGGCGCACGCACGCGTGACTGTGTCTGTTGGGGAAGCGGAGGGGGAGGGGGAGGGAGGGGAGGTAGCGCTCTGATTGTTTCGGTGCGTCTGTCGGTCTCAGGACTTGGTGCGAAAATGCGTGCATGCATGTTCTCTCTGCCTCTATCTCTGTCTCTGTCGGTCTGTGTGTGTGTGTGTGTGTGTGTGTGTAATGATAAAAAGAACCATAAACCCTTCTTGGCCCCGTCATTACGCTCTCACTGTCGATAAGGAAAGCGGGGCCGCTACTTGAACGCCGCTGGGTGATCGAGTTCTCTCCACACTGGCGCTGAGGCGCTGGGCAAACAGCGCAGGGTTTAGATGGGCTAAGGTGTTGTAACACTCGTGTCGGGGGACCGGGCAGGGGGGGGGGGGGGGGGGCTGGAGGCTAGGAGCTGGGGATCTATGTAGGAGGAGGAGGGGGGGTGACAGGGGCGGGAGGGGGCTTATGTACACGAACCGAGCTTTAATTGAAGTTGGAATCCTTTTTGGTGATTGGATTTAGGTAGGGGGATGTAAGAAAGTATGTCCCTGCCCTTCTCGTTTCGATGGCTTGCGCGCGCGCGCGGGTGTGTGTGTGTGTGTGTGGTGTGTGTGTGTGTGTGTGTGTGTTGTGTGTGTGTGTGTTATAAATGTCACGAATCCTGGTGATCCTGGGGTTGCGGGTTCGAATCTCCACCAGGCTGTTCTGTATAGGAGGATTTTCCCCTTGAGGGTTACATCAGTTCTGACTCCATTTCCCGCAAAGTCCTCCGGCTATAAAAGGAGTTGAAAATAAAATAAAATGAGGCAGGGAACAGTAAATAATAAACGATAAACAAGTAGGGTAACTCTTGCTCCCATAAGAAAACCTAACGCAGAGTAACTTTTATTCAAGACTGGCACACTATTAGATTGTTCATCTTTGTATTTGTCAGACTTTAATCAAGTTTAAAAGGCTGTGCCAGTCTTGAATAAAAGTTACTCTGTGTTACGTTTTCTTATGGGAGAAAGAGTTACCCTACTTGTTTATTGTTTATAAAAGGAGATTCGATGTGTGAACGCACGCATAACATTTTGCGTATGCGTAGTCCATCACCAAGCATTCGGAAGAGAAAGCCAGTTTGGCCGTAACGAATAACATGTATCTCTATGAAGAATCGGAAGATTGAAGATTAACAGAAAATCACTCCGAATGATAGATATTAGGCTGAATGACACGGGAAACGACTGAATGAAGCGCCAGCAGGCAGCTCTTCAGTCGGCTCTAGCCAGGTAGGCAGCCCGCTGTGTAAACGAGAGCGTAGACTGTATAGCGCATAAAGCATGCTCTCTAACCGCAGATAGGCACTGTATAAGTAATAATGATAAGAATAATGATTATGATAATAATATTGATGATAATGTTGATAATAATAGTTGGTTTGATGAAGCTTGGTTGAAGGAAGGAATGTTGGCCAAAGAAATGAAATTTTGCTGGATCAAATGGGCGAGTGCAGTTTTCGTTCCATATAGATTTCGCAAAAAGTACGAAACGGATTCCAAGCAAACTTTGGTAGAAAGATGGAATGTAGTCCGAGGATGAGCCCTTAAATCTTGGTGCGGATCTGTGATACGGATCCGGAGTAAAAGGCGAATCCAGAATCCGCGCAGCAGGATTATTAAAAAAAAAAAAAAAAAAAAAAAATCTTCAGAACATGGACAGTAGGAAGTGACTCTGTTTACGGACCCCAAACCGTGTGTGAAATCAGACAGCTTTCCGGAGTATCAAAAGTTTCAA
>CM065720.1:36545056-36547556 GCA_033310375.1 Conus canariensis
GCATTTCGCAACTATGTTCACACATTGTTCTGAGTGAGTTTCGTATTTCTCTTTGTTACATTTGTATCCTCCATGCCCCAACAGGGGTCAAAGGATTAAATTTGAATTGAATTGAGACTGTGCAGTATGGGGAGACTGTGCAGTATGGGGAGACTGTCCCTCATCGGCACATCCACAGGCCCGGTATCTGCTGTGAGGCCCTCCTGTGTTGGACAGGCCTGGTTCCCGTTTCCGTTTCCGTTTTATCAAAGAGGTGTCACTGCGTGCGAAGTAGTCCATCACACACGCTGCACCCCATCGGCCAAGTTTTCACACCACACTGCGCACGATTTAAAGCCGATGGATAAATGAATTAATGATTAAGATGAGAGAATTCAAGAACAGGGTCTCGTGGCTACGACTTAGCACATGTCGTCTGATCTACGCATTAGCCCAACGCGCTGATCAGACCCGTAGTACCTACCTAACATTGGTTGTGCCATTATTATCATTGTATGTGTGTGTGGTGAGTGTACACATGTGTGTATGGGTATGTGGGCACGGGCCCGTGTGTGTGTGTGTGTGTGTGTGTGTGTGTGTGTGGGTGTGTGTGTGAGCGCGCGCGCGTGAGCGCATGTGTGTGTGTATGCGTATGCATGTGTGTGTGTGTGTGTGTGTGTGTGGCGCGCGCGCGCGCGCGCGCGCACGCGCGTGTGCATGCTTGGCAGGCCAGAAAGAAAGAGTAGTGAGGCGGTAGGCATCTCATGGGCAGTGGTTGATTCTGATTCAAACAAGGTAACTACGACTGCAGACTGAGCGGCATGAAACGGTGGCAGTGTTACTTTTCCCTGTTGTCTTTTTTTTTTTTTTAGATTTCAAACGTTGTGAATGTTTTCTTATTTATTCGTCTTGGTGTCATTGTTTGTCGATATATTTAATGAAAAACGTTTGTAATCACATTGGAATTTTAAAGGAAAAAAAAAACCCACAGCTGTTACAACAAACCGAAAAGACGCATGTAAGGTTGTGTGTGTGTGTGTTGTGTGTGTGTGTGTGTGTGTGTGTGGTGTGTGTGCAATTCATATGCGCGCAAACGATCCTTCTTCGAGACAACGGGATTTACCATGCATGAAAACTTCGCCTCAGAAGCAGTGTGTGTGTGTGGCGTTGTGTGTGTGTGTGTGTGTGTGTGCGTGTGTGCGCGTGCGTGCGTGCGTGCGTGCGTGTGTGTTGTATTCTTTCTTAAAGGGTTATTTACCATTTTGAGTTTCGACAAAACTTTTAAACAGCGCTTACCTCCCCTCATCCTTCTTCATATTCGCCCCCCAAAAGAGATGGTGTGGGGGCGGGGCGCGTCTTGGTGGTGGTGGTGGTGGTGGTAGTGATGGTTGTGTGTGTGTGTGTGTGTGTGTGTGTGTGTGTGTGTGTGTGTGTGTGTGTGTGACAGGGGTGCGCGTGCGCGTGTCTGCGCGCGCCTGAGTATCGCCTCAGTTTACCTTCGTTGATGGTGGCTTTGCCCGAGTGAAGTGGCAACTGTAACAAAGTGTACAATGATTGTTGTTCTTGAATCCCTCCTGTCGACACTTCAATCCCCCTTGACACCCCCCCCCCCTCCCCTTCTGCCCCACGCCCTCGTCCACCTCTTCCTGACACTGGTTCCCCCCCCCCCCCCCCATACACCTACCCCACTCCTCGCCCTGCTTCAAGTGTTATTGGTTATCTCTTTGAGTGGGCGTTTTGCACCCAAGTCCAGGTTATTTCTTGTTGTTGTTGTTGTTATGTTTTAACATTGAGCTTGTTACCAAACCGTTATTTGACGTGGAAGAGGGATCTTCAAACGTCTAGTTTTTTTTTTAATTTTTTATCATTTTCTTATCGCTGATTATCTTAGAAAGGGGGGGGGGAGAGAGAGAGAGAGAGAGAGAGAGAGAGAGAGAGAAGAGAGAGAGAGAGAGAGAGAGAGAGAGAGAGAGATTCACACGTGCGCATACACAGTGTGTGTGTGTGTGTGTGTGTGTGTGTGTGTGTGTGTGTTGTGATGTGATGTGATACATGCATTCACTCTCTGGACCCTTCAGTCTCATTCCGATCAGTTGGAAGGGTTAGCCTGAGTCTGGGCTTAACCAGGGTGGACTGGATCCGGATTAAAAGAAAAAGAAAACATACTCAGCCCACTACCACCAGCCGCCCCCCTCCCATCCCCCCCCCCCCCACCCCCACCACCACCACCAGCCCCCACCCTAACCCTTCATCCAAACAGTCAGACCGTTTCGGTAGTGGTGTCCCGTGCGATTTTTTGAACAGAATATCGGGGAACCTGTCCACTCGATTTTTAATAGGGAAAGGGAGGGAAGAGGGTGAGGAGGGGTGGGGTGGGATCGGGTGAGGGGGGGGGGGAAGGGGAATCCCATTGTCGTCAGTGGATTTTACATGATTTGTTTGTTTTGTTGTTTTTTCTTTGTTTATCGCCAGTTGTTCGAGCGCGCTATGCGTTTATCTGCGAGTGGTGTGCGTCTGTGGT
>CM065720.1:36550056-36552556 GCA_033310375.1 Conus canariensis
ACAATGCCGAAATGGAGAGAGATTTCCTTAGGTAAAGCATATGTAATCTGGACTAGTTTCTCTCCAGATTTCATTCAAATCTTATTATATCATTATTTCTTCTTTGAACTGTGCTCAGGATTACTAAACATATTTTTCTTAATCGTATACTGGGTCGAGCCGTCACAAGATTCCAGTCTCCCACTGCAGAGATATTCCTGTTTTTGTACTGATTAGTCGTTTCAGAGGCATTGACGAAAAAGACGGTTATCCCTACGAAGACCATATAAAAACCCCACCAGCAAGAAGCTGTTCTCCATTGCTCTGAAAGCAAGATTACATGGTGACCATTGATATCTCTTTTATCGTTTTTGATTTAGAATTATAATTTATCGTTTAAGTTATGCCACACCCTTTGAATCTCGTTTAAAAGACGCTAAATATGCTTTGTGTTCTTATTCAGATTTAATAGGTTTTCCCGCGTTTCCATCACAATATGAATTCTGAAAACTGACAGAAAAAAGATTTTTTGGGCAAAGGTAATGCAGGATATTTCTCCTTTTTGGTTAATTCACTGGTCCCTGACAGTTCACAGACAGAATTATCATGACTTCCACGGTGGGTTGAATGTTAAGCAGATGTGAGCGCAAGACAGCAATGAACTTGAAGAACTGACGGACGCAAAACTTATTTTGAGAAAGGCTCAGTTCCCTACCGACCAAAGCAGCCACCGAACCTACACATCAATATATGTTTTAGGACCAACAGCCAGTCGATAGACAGAAATACAAAGCGACTCAAACATACATGGCAACAAAAATTATGACATTATGCGTATGGCAAAATATACACATGCACACATACAGAAGAAATGCCTGAATATGGCCATATTTCGGCTTATAACAATTGCTGAAGGAGAAAAGTAAGAATATTGAAAGAACAAAAAATTCAAGCTAGTCTGCAGTTTGGGGGCTTGGCTGAAAAAAAAAAAGAAACAACAAAATGCCAGTTTGACAAGGTGTATGTTGCAGGGGGAAGGACAGAAATTCATCTGCTGCTGCTGAGACTTTTTGTTAACTGAACACATTCACCTTCCATTCACACAAAGGTAAATGTTAGGGATTAGAATGTTTAGTATTTTTTTCCTTTCATCCTTTCATTGTTATGTATCGCCTTTATATATGTATATATATATATATATATATTTTTTTTTTTTTTTTGTGTGGTGGGGGGGGGGGGTCCCCTTACACACCTTTCCACCATGCTAAGTAGAGAGACCCTGTGTTTGGAAGGTCTTCAGTGCGATCTTTAAGGTCTCCCGGTGGAAGACAAGCTAATGCTGGAAAAACAGGGTAAGTACGTAGATACATTTTCCCACTATTTTTTAGGTGGTGGGGTGGAGTGGGGTGGGGGGAATGTAGGTCACTGAAGTGTGGCCCATCAGTTTTGACTATGTCAGAGAACACTGAAAGCGGTGCCATGTTTACTGACGGATTGTGTGTGTCATTGATCGAGTCATTCATTTCCGGCCCCGACCCCCTTCCCCTCCTTCACCTCCCTGGTCACTCTGCACCTTCGATTTCCTACCCTTACCTACCCGTCTCCCCCCCTCCCCCCCCCCCCCCCCCCCCCCACACACACACACACACCTCAGCCCCCCGATCGCAGCCCTTTACGTCGAAAGAGTGTGCATTGGGTCCCCTTTTTTCCCCATCAAACACACTTCTCTGTTTTGAACGTGGTCCTTTCCTACTATACCTTGTTGTATTTGAATACTTGTTTAGTCGTTCTCTCTCTCTCTCTCTCTCTCTCTCTCTCTCTCTCTCTCTCTCTCTCTCTCTCTCTCTCTCTCCCCTAAAAAATATTTGCTTGTATTGAATTGAAAACTGAAAAGAAAGTAGAAGAGACATTTCTTTGAGTTCCATAACGTCATATAATTTTTTTTTCCATTGAAAAATAAAACTAAGAACGGAAAAACAAACAGAAAAACTACACAATTGTTTACTGCTCAGGTGCTGGGGTGCTTAATAATTCTATATCGAACAGTTGCTTGTGGACCTGAAAAAACAATTTGCGGTTAACTAACAATCATCTATCGCACAGTTCTGTTTGGAACGGAGCAAAGGGTGGTTAAAAATGTCATTCTCTTGTCATCACATCCATGTTATTGTTGCTGTTTTTAATACTTTGAAAGCGATATTTAACGTTTGTCACTCTGTATTTGTCTGTCTGTCAGTCTATCATTCTGTCTGTTCTCTGTCTGTCTGTCTGCCTCCCCCCCACCCCCCCTCTCTCTCTCTCTTTACCGCCATTCTCTCTCTCTCTGTCTCTGTCTCTCTCTGTCTCTCTCTCTCTCTCTCTCTCTCTCTCTCGCTCACACACACACGATACACGCATACACGCATCCACACGTACACGCGCCTGTGCACACACACACACACACACACACATGCAGGCACGCACGCACGTACGTACGTACGTACGCACGCACGCACGCACGCACGCACGCACACACACCACT
>CM065720.1:36557556-36560056 GCA_033310375.1 Conus canariensis
CTCCTGCTCTGGGCACCCGTCGTGGCCAGACTTCATTGTGCCGCTCTATAGTGGTACACTGATGTTGGTACAGTGCGGTTTTTATTAGGGGTGGGGGGTGGGGGTGGGGTCCACGGTGGTAAGGGAGAAGGGGGTGGTGGTCGTGGTGGTGGTACGGGAGGAGGGCGGAGGTCAGGGGTGTGTGGAGGGAGGGTGGAGAGGGTTTGGAGTGGAAGTGGTAGGTTATCATGGTGAGGTGTGCGGAGAAGGAAGGCGGGGGGGGGGGGGGGGGGGGGGCAGTGGAGGGTGTGGTGGTGGTGGCTGCTGAGCCACACTACTCTAGCCAAGGTGATAGCATTAAACGAAGCTGGAGTATGGCTTGTGTGGGGAGAGAGAAAGGAGGGGTGGGGCGGTGGGGGGGGGGGGGGGGGGGGATTTAAAGGCGTAGGTCGGATTGGGAATGCTCTCTCTCTCTCTCTCTCTCTCTCTCTCTCTCTCTCTCTCCTACCCACATTTTCTCTCTCTCTCTCTCTCTCTCTCTCTCTCACCTACCCACATTTCTCTCTCTCTCTCTCTCTCTCTCTCTCTCTCTCTCTCTCTCTCTCACCTACCACATTTCTCTCTCTGTCTTCTCTCTCTCTCTCTCTCTCTCTCTCTCTCTCTCTCTCTCTCTCTCTCTCTCTCTCTCCCAGCCGTTGCCCACCCAGAGAAAGGGCGAGCGCTGCAAAGCTTGTCACTGTTGTCCTCTCCACCCTTATTGGCAGATACGGCGTTCAAAGGATTAAAACACCTTCGATCGTTCGTCTCTCAACCCCTTCCCGCCGACCCTGCCCTCCGACCCGCCCACCTCCCCCATCCCACCTCCGTCCCTTCATCTCTTTCCCCCACGTTCCCCCCCCTCCCTGCCCACTTCCTCCTTCCTCCTCCCCTCCCACCCGCACACTCCCGATCTCCACCCCCCTACCCGACCACAGGCGCGCCATTAAACGGATTCGTCGGAAAAGGCCACGGAGGACAGACATAGCCCCAGAGGTGACGACGACGAAGAAGAAAAAGGAGAAGGAGAGAGAGAGAGAGAGAGTGAGGGAAGGGCGCGGGGTGGCAGTCAATGTCTTGTGTGGCCTGTAGTGCTTTCGCCTTCCTCGACATTCTTTCTGGCAGGATCCCGTCGCTGTTATGCGGATCGTAGGAAGCGTGTATGGGGGCCACATCGTGGTTCTGCATACAATCCACCCCCCCGCCCCACGCCGCCCCAGCCCCCTTCCCTGTCTCCACCCCCAACACCTTCCTCTCCCATCCCCCACCCCACCCCAGTCCCACCTCCACACACACACACACACACACAGTTACCTGCCGCCTCTTTAGGGGCTTGTTTGAAGTTTGCCGGGGCAACAAAGCGTGAATTCTGAGCACTCCGCTTGTTGGGGGCCCCACTGAAATAAAGGACAGACTGTGGGGAGAAAATGATGGCCGCGCTGATCGCGGCCCCCCAGTCGTTAAATGCAAATCGATCAGACAGACAGACAGACGGGAGAAGGACTGTCACGCCACCCACCCCGTTTCCAACGGCTGTGCGCTGCTGACTACACCCCGGGTGCCGCTTTGAAGTGGACTTTGAAAGACAGCGAGGCGATTGTGTTGGTGAGGGTTTGATGTGCGGTAAGATTGCTCGGTGGGTCCACAGTTGTTTTTTTTATTTTTTTTATTTCAAAGTCCAGGTGGGTTTGATGACGAGGGATGAACAGGAGGGAGAGGTCCACAACCTACAGAGACGTGGGTCGTCCTGTCACGCACACCGTGGGTAGGACACACCTCACCATGTGGGCGTCGTCGTATTCCTAGAACTCCATGAACTCCATGTCTGCCTGCTGGATTTTTTTTCTAGGTGGTTTCTGATGCTTGACTGATTACATTTTTTATTCTCTCTTTTAACGTCCAGCATCTCAAATCGAACACATAACGAGCTGCTGAGTGTGAATGCATGCGCATCTGAATAAACACAAAAATTTGAGTCGTTAAGAGAGTCGAGGGAGATCTTCGTTGACTTCAGTGCTGACCAAGTCTGAACGCCCAACGCGAACGCCCCCTAGTGGTGATGTACAGCGGCAGTGGTGGGTGGACAGAGCTCTGACCTTGGCCGGATCGTGGATGCCCTGACGTGAGCCCAGGGCGGGACCGGCGACCGGCCTTCTTTGTTGGGGCGCCACTGTGCTGGAAGCTGATTCCGTCTGCAATGGGAAATGTCCCGAGTGCTGAGTCTGGACACAAGCTCCGTGTCACCGACGTGGTGAGGTTGGCCTGTTGATGGGGGAGCTCACTGGTGTTCAGGGACAGGTCTGGTTCTGGATTAACGCAGATTTTGAACCACACCAGTCTCCAAACAGAACTCGACTACTTTATTCAAACACCCGAAAATAAGAAAAACAAAAAATCTGACGAAAACCGGGGTGTTGAATCTGGGCTGTCCCGAGCAAAGGCTTTGCCGGAAAAGAGGGGTGCTTCTCAACACCAACCTGAGGTA
>CM065720.1:36565056-36582556 GCA_033310375.1 Conus canariensis
ATCAAACAATATCGTAAATGTATTACTAGTCTGAACTTGTACATTTCATAAGCATTATCGACAGTACGTCACTGTACAAATAGGGGAAAGAAAGATGGAACGTAATGCATTTAATTTGAACGACATCGTCCATAGGCATCGCTGTGGGAATGTGGACAGTTTAACTAATAGACGTGGAACTTGATGAGATACGGACAATATTGCTCATACATCGCTGCAGGAATATTGGCAGTTTAACAGAGACAGACGAAACTTGTTATTGTTTTACCTAAAGAATGTCTGAAAAGTTTTGCTGTAGAAATGTGGACAGCTTGAGTAGAAAACGTGGAACTTGATGTCATGAGAACAATATCGCTCATACATCGTTGCAGAAATACTGGCAATACAACAGAGACAGATGAAACTTGATACTGTGAAATTTACAGAATATGCGAAATATGTCATGTGGGCAAAAGAAAGGAGGAACTTGACACTGTATGACTCCTAGAACTTCGCACATGAAAAAAGAAATTAACTCAAAAGTGAATTTTTGCGGTAGTGTAATTAATATTGGACTAGCATTGTTTTCACCCGTAAGTTGCTATAACTGAGTATCTAATCAATCAAACAAACAATTAAAGAAGCAAACAAACTCACTGTAAATAATTATGTGGGTAACTTTAAAAAGAAAAAAAAATGGAACTTGACATTGAATGAATTTGAAAGGGAAACTGCAATTAGTCCGCCGGACAAAAGAGACAAACAAATTACAAGACAAAACACGACGCGTTTCGACCTCTTCGGTCTTCTTCAGGCAAGAGAAACAACATTCAGGACGATGAACACGAAGAACGAGCAATCACTTATCTTCTCAAATTATGCGCAGATTTATTTTTTAAATTTGTCACCGATCGGCGGTACTAAACTAGTACGTCCACGTGTTTAAGAGTAGTGGTGGTTCAAGGTAGAGAGCGTGTGCGCGTATGCGTGCGAGCGTGCATGTATGCGTGCATGTATGTGTGCTTATGTGTGGGTGTGGGTGTGTGTGTGTGCGTGCGCGCGCGCGCGCGGGGTAAGACTGGGGTTTAGTTAGCTGGGGTTAGGCTAAGTTCCTCGGGGCTAGGTAGTAAGGTTAGGCTAGGTAGGGGGCAGGTGAAGTAGGACATACAGTATTTTTGCCTTCCAGTCTTCATTTATTGAGGGAGTGGTAGGAGGAGGTTGGTTTCGTTCCCGATTGTTACCCTTTTGTTACTTTGGTTCTATACCAGAGAAGGCGGGCAGGATATCGGCTGTTGATGTGTTGTCAAGTCTGTGAGTTGTTGTGGTAAATTGTCGTGTTGTTGCACGAGCAACAACTAGTCCGTTGGTCAGGTGTGTCAGCTCTGCGGAGGGATACACTGCTCTGACCAATCGTTGTTTTGTGTGATGAGTAGAGTTCGCTTGATTCCGACCAGGGCGGAATGCGTTGGGGTAGCTTCACTTCGGTCCCTGGTGTTCGTCGGAGTGGACGTACTCCTTGTAGGTGCGGCGGCAGCGCCGTTAGTTTTTGAAGAGTGACTTCGAGTCATAGTTAGTGCCAGGTCCTCGTCGGGGTTGGGTGCCCTTGGCCTGTGCTGAGTCGGTGTCGTCCTTGTTAGCAGCCACTGTCAGCCAGTTGCAGAACTGGTGTGGTTGATCGTCTGTATGTCCAGTTGTGTCAGCAGGTATCCTGCTCCGTCCTGAGGCTGGGGCCAGATCACCGCAGTCTACTGCCGCGTGCGGGCAGGTGAGCGGCGCTTTCCAGTGCCTGTTGTTTTCCCGGGAGAGGGAGGCCACCCAGGCCGTCTGCCTTCTGTGGGGCAGCTCTCCTCCGGCTACCGGTACTCTTCCGGGAGTTCTCCGGCACTGGTTCCTCGTCCCGGTTTAGGCGTCCTGTGAGAGGGCGCTGCACCAGGCCTTTTCCACCCTTGGTGTCCGGCGGGGCCTTCAGAGGAGGAGGCGTCCTACGAGCCCCGGACCCGTCGAGAGGGCGTCTGGTGTGTGTACGTTGGGTGTCGTGCCCATCGCAGGGAGGAGTCAGACTGTGGGAAGCCACGGTCAGCGCCGGGGTGCAGAGTCTTCGGGGAGGGTGTCGGCCCGCGGAGGAGCCACGGACAGCGCCGGGGTGCAGAGTCTTCCGGGGAGGTGTCAGCCTGTGAGGGGCCACGTACAGCGCCGAGGACTGGAGTTTTCCGGGCAGGGATGGGTTGTCCCATGTTTGTGATAGAAGGGGTGTAGCGTTAGGCAGTAGGGTTAGGGGTGTTAGCTACTGCCTCCTTTTAGGACGTAGTGGCCGGCACAGTGTAGGGTACTTGTCGTTGCCTCCCTTAGGGACGCAGCGACCAGTTTGGTAGTGGTCCCGGGTTAAAAGGGAAGGGCGAGTCCTGGGGAGAGGTGTGGGTGGTAGCGGTCGTTAAGAGATTAGAGTCCCTTTGGTAAATCCTTGTCCCTAGTAGTTAGTCACCACGTGTGCGGGCTATCGCTGTGTCCCCAGGTCACAGTGATATACTGTAACTGGTGTTTTAGGTTAGGTTAGGGTCTTCCAGGTCATTATAGTAGAGTAGGGTGAGTCAGCGGGAATTGGGATACTTGTGTGCAGTTGTGGATGTGCGTGAGTGGTGGCGCCATGGAGTGTGTGTGAAATAAAGAAGCGTGCGTGATTGTAAAACTGTGTTAGTGTGCTGTGTTGTCTGACCTAGTGTGTGATAGGCGTGGGTAAGGGTGGTAGGGCCGTCCGGCTTAGCGACCGTGACACTTTGGTGGAGATGCGGGGTACCATAAGGGGTTCTGGGTAGGTGATAGGTAGCTAGGAGGGAGGTAAGGGGGGTGTTGTGTCCGGTGTGTACGTTGTGTGAAATGTAAGTGGGTGGTTGGTGGGAGCGTACCAGTACCCTGGGAGGTGGTACGTAGTGTCCCTGTTCACTTCAGGCAGGTTTCCATTGGCATTGGGCAGGGCACTTGTGTTGGTGTGAATGGGTTGGCGCTACCGTGTGAGTGAGGTATGAATGGTCAATAAACATTGAGTGGTTGTGGTAAGTGTGAGTGATTACACCGTACAGTGTAGGTGAGGTGCCGGAGGGTACCAGGTGTCTTTTGTGTCCCTTACATGTGGTATACCCCAGTGAGTAGGTAGAGTGGTACCCGGCCCGTGACTGTGCACACTGTGTGCTCGGATATCCTGTGGGGATTAAGGGCAGTGTAAGCCCAGGTGACTGTGTGTGGGAAGCACGAGGGTGCGCAGTGTTGTGGCATAGGGTATGCTGTGAGTGCACCTGGACTTGCGGGGTACAAGTGCACTGTGATCGTGTGGGTACGGCCTACCAGAGACAGTGAAGCCTGTGACTGTGGGTAACTGGTGCGCATGCACAGTGGACAGTGGACACACGGTGTCACGTGATTCAGTCAGTGACCAGACAGTGCATTGGTAGTATTGTATGGGTTGGAGCCCATGTGGGTATATGTATGAGGTACACAAGTGTGGGTGGAGTTATGCTTGGTGCGTGACACATTGAGAGTATTGTGTACTTGTGCTGAGTTGCTTCCGGGGCTAGTGCGTAGTCAGGAACCTCCAGTTGCGCTCAGATCGCATACTGTCCGTTGCTAGCTCTGTGGTGGTAGGGGTACCCTATGTCTAAACACACCCGAGCCCATCCGCAGTACGACCCCGATAGTGTCATGGATCCACAGGCCCCTATGGCGGATACCAAACCTAAGGTTAGTGACCAGGATGCGGGGGTGGATCGAGAACAGGGGACGGGGGCTTATGCAAAGTTTGCCAAGTTGGGAGCGGCGATGGGTTTAGCTGGGGGAGACCTCGCCAAGTTCGTCACAGACTCAGTACGTAATGAGGATGAGAAGACGGCGAGAGAAGCAGAATTGGAGCTCCGGATGGAGGAGAAAGTGAGGCAGAAGATGAAGGATGAGAGGGAGCTAGAAATGCAGCGGACGCAGATTGAAGAGAAGAAGGCTGCTAGGCAGAGGGAGCTAGAGATGCAGCAGAGGAAGATAGAAGAGGAGAAAGCTGCTAAGCAAAGGGAGCTAGAGATGAAGCAGAAGAAGATCGAAGAGGAGAAGGCTGCTAAGCAAAGGGAACTAGAGATGAAGCAGAAGAAGATCGAAGATGAGAAAGCAGCGAGACAGGTGGAACTGGAACTGCAGAGGAAGAAGATGGAGGAAGAAAGGGCAATAAGGGAAGTAGAAGCTCAGGCACGGCAAGCCGAGTTAGATCTCAAGAGACGAAGAGATGAAGCCGAGTTAGAGGCAAGAGAGCGAGAGCTAATCATACAAGAGAGACAAGCCTTAGATGAAGCAGCGCATAGGAAACGCTTGATTGAGGTGGAGGAAACGAAGCATGTCCACCTTGAGCCGTTAGGAGAGAACGACGACGTGGACGCTTTCATCGCCCAATTTGAGCGTGTAGCCCAGATGTGCAAGTGGAGCAAGACCTCATGGCCCACACGTCTGATGTCTCTGCTGAGAGGAAAGGCTAGAGAAGCGGTGATGCGGTTAAGTGCGGATGAGTTAGGCGACTATGATCAGATAAAGAGCGCCCTGTTAAGCCACTTTAGGCTAGATGCTGAGGCCTACCGAGAAAAGTTCAGGAGCATCAAGAAGGACGCTGCTGAGACTTTTGGCCAGATGCTGGGAAGGATGAAGCGGTGGTTTTCCCTCTGGTGTGCGGCAGCGGGCAAGGATGAGAGTGTGGCAGAGGACGTAAAGGATCTGCTGTTCCAAGAACAGTTTTATCAGCTATTGTCTCCAGAGTTCACGATCGAGGTCCGGAAGACATGCCCGAAAACTGTTGAACAACTTGCAACAGAAGCTACTGTTTTGGCAGAGGCCAAAAGACTGGGGAGGAAGGCGAGACAAGACCGAACAGTTAACCAACCCAACCTGGGTAATACACGTGAAACAGCAGGGAGCCAGCCCGCAGGGAGGTCCCAACAAAGTGACAGAGCACTACAGCAGCTGAACAGGAGATCAGAAGGGCCTAGATCGACCATAGTTTGTTTCAACTGCAAGAAGCCAGGCCACATCGCTAGGAAATGCCCTGAGCCCCATTCTGTTGGCGCTGTTCATTGCTGTGACCAGCCCCAAGCTCGTGTAGTCCCTACGTTGTGTCGCCCATGCGCTGAGCAGCGGTACGAGCCTGCGTGCATTGTAGACGTTAACGGGTCTCCGGCCAATGGATTACGGGACACTGGTGCCGGACACACCGTAGTGGCCAAGTGGTTAGTACCAGCAGATGCGTACACAGGAGAGACAGTCCCAGTAGTGTTGGCTGAATCCAGATGTAGGTCTGTGTTACCTGTGGCGGTAGTAGAGTTGAAGTCACCATTCATCGCGGGGAAGTTGGAGGTTTTGGTCATGAATAGCCCTGTGCAGGAAGTCCTGATCGGAAACTTTGCAAAGAGAGTAGGAGATCCCGGATGGACACGTGTGCCTGTATACGCAGACCCGGCATTGGTAGGGGCAGTGCAGACACGCGCGCAGAGAGCCAGGGAGCAGCAAGAACCCGTACCACTGCCCGTCGAGGAATGCATTCTGAACACCTCTACCCAGCAGTTAATTCAGATGCAGGACCAGGATGAAACCCTGAGGAAGGCTCGGAGTGCGTGTGAAGCAGGGACGCACTTCCACACCAAGTTTGGACGAGTCGAGTACGCTCGGAAGTTTGGTGTACTGGTCCGGCGGTTTGAGGGTCCCAAGGACGTAGCGAGTCAGATCTGCGTCCCAGCAGAACTACGGACCACGGTGATGAAGCTAGGCCACGACGTACCCATGTCTGGACACTTAGGTACCACCCGAACCAAGGAGCGAGTTGGTCGCCATTTCTATTGGCCAGGCATGCATGCTGACATTCGTCGGTACTGCCAGTCATGCGTCCGGTGTCAGCGTGCAGTGGATAAGGGAAGAGTGTCAAGAGTTCCCCTTGTAAAGATGCCACTGATGCGCAGGCCCATGCAGATACTGAGAGATCGGTGGTTGCAACCCGAGAGGCAAGAGCTCTGCACAGCAAAAGAGTACGTCGTCAACCTAAGGAACAAAATAGCTAAGACGTGCAAGTTGGCAAAGGAGAACTTGGCAACGGCAGCTTGCAGGTACAAGCGACATTTTGACTGGAGGAAAAAACCCAGGAAGATAGCTGTAGGGTCTAGAGTACTAGTGGGAGGATCACAAGGTGGGCACTGCAGCTGCAGCCATTCCAGATTACGGTGTAGGCAGTGTCTGGAAAGGACAATGTGGCGGCAGACTTCTTGAGTCGTTTGCCGGAAAGAGAGAGAGAGAGAGAGAGAGAGAGAGAGAGAGAGAGAGAGAGCGCCTGTAAGTTCCATTAACCTGTGTCGTGGGAGGTTGTCATTATTGAAACTATGCATGTGTTATCTTTGGTAGAGAATGGCGTAGCAAAGTGTTACTGAAGGTGTGGTATTTGTGGCACGTATTACACAGCAGTTGTGCATAATCAGAACCCCCTCAGTTATGGAATTTATATGTAGTGCGTAGTGTAACGGCTGCCTGTAAGTACCTGCGTTAAGGTCGTGTGAGGCAGAGTTAGTCCAGGTTGATTAGTGTAACCTGTGGTTGTTAATGTATTGGAAAGGTGTTGTTGGGATGAACGTTTTGGTGTGCATCAAAAGTAACAGTAGGACAGAATGAGTGATGGGGAATTGGATTGTTATAGGTAGGGTGTGGCCAAAACGCCGATCGAGTGAGAAGTTGTTGTTGGCTTTAACCTGTGGTTAAAACTTAGGCAGGGGGGTGTGTCACCGATCGGCGGTACTAAACTAGTACGTCCACGTGTTTAAGAGTAGTGGTGGTTCAAGGTAGAGAGCGTGTGCGCGTATGCGTGCGAGCGTGCATGTATGCGTGCATGTATGTGTGCTTATGTGTGGGTGTGGGTGTGTGTGTGTGCGTGCGCGCGCGCGCGCAGGGTAAGACTGGGGTTTAGTTAGCTGGGGTTAGGCTAAGTTCCTCGGGGCTAGGTAGTAGGGTTAGGCTAGGTAGGGGGGCAGGTGAAGTAGGACATACAGTATTTTTGCCTTCCAGTCTTCATTTATTGAGGGAGTGGTAGGAGGAGGTTGGTTTCGTTCCCGATTGTTACCCTTTTGTTACTTTGGTTCTATACCAGAGAAGGCGGGCAGGATATCGGCTGTTGTTGTGTTGTCAAGTCTGTGAGTTGTTGTGGTAAATTGTCGTGTTGTTGCACGAGCAAAAACTAGTCCGTTGGTCAGGTGTGTCAGCTCTGCGGAGGGATACACTGCTCTGACCAATCGTTGTTTTGTGTGATGAGTAGAGTTCGCTTGATTCCGACCAGGGCGGAATGCGTTGGGGTAGCTTCACTTCGGTCCCTGGTGTTCGTCGGAGTGGACGTACTCCTTGTAGGTGCGGCGGCAGCGCCGTTAGTTTTTGAAGAGTGACTTCGAGTCATAGTTAGTGCCAGGTCCTCGTCGGGGTTGGGTGCCCTTGGCCTGTGCTGAGTCGGTGTCGTCCTTGTTAGCAGCCACTGTCAGCCAGTTGCAGAACTGGTGTGGTTGATCGTCTGTATGTCCAGTTGTGTCAGCAGGTATCCTGCTCCGTCCTGAGGCTGGGGCCAGATCACCGCAGTCTACTGCCGCGTGCGGGCAGGTGAGCGGCGCTTTCCAGTGCCTGTTGTTTTCCCGGGAGAGGGAGGCCACCCAGGCCGTCTGCCTTCTGTGGGGCAGCTCTCCTCCGGCTACCGGTACTCTTCCGGGAGTTCTCCGGCACTGGTTCCTCGTCCCGGTTTAGGCGTCCTGTGAGAGGGCGCTGCACCAGGCCTTTTCCACCCTTGGTGTCCGGCGGGGCCTTCAGAGGAGGAGGCGTCCTACGAGCCCCGGACCCGTCGAGAGGGCGTCTGGTGTGTGTACGTTGGGTGTCGTGCCCATCGCAGGGAGGAGTCAGACTGTGGGAAGCCACGGTCAGCGCCGGGGTGCAGAGTCTTCGGGGAGGGTGTCGGCCCGCGGAGGAGCCACGGACAGCGCCGGGGTGCAGAGTCTTCCGGGGAGGTGTCAGCCTGTGAGGGGCCACGTACAGCGCCGAGGACTGGAGTTTTCCGGGCAGGGATGGGTTGTCCCATGTTTGTGATAGAAGGGGTGTAGCGTTAGGCAGTAGGGTTAGGGGTGTTAGCTACTGCCTCCTTTTAGGACGTAGTGGCCGGCACAGTGTAGGGTACTTGTCGTTGCCTCCCTTAGGGACGCAGCGACCAGTTTGGTAGTGGTCCCGGGTTAAAAGGGAAGGGCGAGTCCTGGGGAGAGGTGTGGGTGGTAGCGGTCGTTAAGAGATTAGAGTCCCTTTGGTAAATCCTTGTCCCTAGTAGTTAGTCACCACGTGTGCGGGCTATCACTGTGTCCCCAGGTCACAGTGATATACTGTAACTGGTGTTTTAGGTTAGGTTAGGGTCTTCCAGGTCATTATAGTAGAGTAGGGTGAGTCAGCGGGAATTGGGATACTTGTGTGCAGTTGTGGATGTGCGTGAGTGGTGGCGCCATGGAGTGTGTGTGAAATAAAGAAGCGTGCGTGATTGTAAAACTGTGTTAGTGTGCTGTGTTGTCTGACCTAGTGTGTGATAGGCGTGGGTAAGGGTGGTAGGGCCGTCCGGCTTAGCGACCGTGACAAAATTTAAGACGTGTTTGATAGTTTTGGTTTTTCTTGTAGTTGTTCTTGCTTCACAACAGTTTACTTGCTTTTGTATTTTATTAAAAAAAAAAAAAAAACGTGTTTGTTTGAAATCGGTAAGGGGGAAGTATTTTGAAATGTCACATTCGTCGCATCTGAAGGAAACATTTGAAAAGTTTGAGAGAAAAACTAAGTGTCCGTCGAGAGTAAAGCTCCACCTTCTTTAAGTTCATAATAATTCGAATACTTTGCATCAAATACTTTTTTTCTCTCCTTTGATTAGGTACTGAGGTATAGCAACTTACGGTTGAAAGTTATGGTAGTCCAATACTGATACATATGATACCGCAAAAATTCACTTTTGTGTTACATTTGACTCTTGATGTCTTTGTCCTTCTCTCGCTCCTCCGTCCTCCTCTCTTCAGCGATTACACAGAGATAGAGACACACACTCACGCAGACACAAAACACTCGCGCGCGCACGTACACACACAGAGGTGCGCGCGTGCGTATGCATGCACGCAGAAAGAGAGAGAGAGAGAGGGGAGACGCAAACGAGACAGATATTACGATAGATGTCTAGTGAACGCGGAACACCAGTTCTTGAATTCTTACTTCTTCAAATAAAAAGGCAATTTTTTTTTCAGCATTATCTAAGCACTGGCTCATTTTTGTTGTCGCTTATTCATTTATTGATTCGTTTGTTTATTTATCTCTCAATCTATTCATGTTGTTTATTTATTTATTTATTTATTTTTCTTTTACATTTTATCCGTTCCTTTCCCACCACATTCTCTGCTTATTTCACATTTCTAGAATTGTTGTGAGCATGGGAAACAGACAACACGGCGGAGAAGAGGGTTGAAATGCGGACAGGTGTTGGGTAGGTAGGCAGGTGAGAATTATATCAATGAATAGGCAGACAGACAGGAAATGTGGGACAATGTTGATGTTGCTGCTGTTGTTGTTGTTGCTGTTGTTGTGATGAACCTCCATCCTCATCTTTCTTCCATTTGAAAAAAAAATTCTGTGTTGTTTCCATTCTCCTTTTTTTTCACTTTCGCTTCTTAAAAAAAAACAAAAAAACAAAACCAAAAAAAAAAAAAAACATTCCATTTCGATTAAAAAACATTTTTCTCTCTCTTTTATCTATTTCTGTTCTTTTAGGAGAGCATAAACTGTGGAAACGCTCACACATTTGTGGGTTTAATCATTGCCCAAAGTTACAAAGTCGCTGCATGTTTCAAGTTACACTACAACGATTTTTGTTTTAGACTTTTCCTTTTTTTTTTTTTTTTTTTTTTGTAATCGTGTCAGATTTTGCTTGTGTGTTCTTTACCAGCAACTTACCATGATGTATTGGGTGTGGAGGATACTGGACCCAGAACAAAGGCGATGATAATGATATTTATAGTGAGAACGACGGTTATGGCGACGATCATGACGCAAATGATGACGGTCACTGCGATGATCATGACGCAAATGATGACGGTCATTGCGATGATCATGACGCAAATGAGGACATAACCGAACCAACAAAGGTCATTCATTACTGCTGCTCTTTATTTTTCAAATTATCATTATTGCTGTCATGATTGTTATTATCATTATTGTTGTTGTTGTTGCGTATGAGTAATGCAATGCATAGATTTTTCAGTTGCTAAGTAGCAGCAACATCAAAGACATAAATAGATAGTTATGATCTTTGTAAAAGTCAAAGAAGCAAGCAGATAACTTATCAGAAGAAAAAAAAAAGGAATTAAATTAATGAACTAGTACTTAACAATCCAGTAAATAAATGGATATGCCCGTATAAAAATAAATTGAAGCGCTCTGCTTTTTTTCTGCTGTAAACTTGCGCGCGAGCGCATGTGTGCGTGCGTGCGTGCATGCGTGTGTGTGGTGTGTGTGTGTGTGTGTGTGTGTGTGTGTGTGTGTGTGTTTCATGTTGAGTTGGTAAAGATTTGAGGGGGGGGGGGGGGGTGGGGGGGACGGAGGATGGGGGTGGGTGTGTTGTCATTCTCATATCAGTGTCGTTTTAGTTCCCCTCTCCCCCTCTCTGTCTGTCTGTCTGTCTGTGTGTCTGTCTGTCTCTGTCTCTGTCTGTCTGTCTCTGTCTGTCTGTCTGTCTGTCCGTCCGTCCGTCCGTCGTCTGTCTGTCTTCTCTCTCTCTCTCTCCTCTCTCTCTCTCTCTCTCTCTCTCTCTCTCTGTGCGCGCGCGTGTGTGTGTCTGTTTGTGTCTGTGTGCGCGTGCGCGCGCTAACCTACCACTTACCCTATTCCCATTTTTTTTTTTGTCTCTAGTGCTTAATCCCAGCCCTTCTCGTTCCTGTTATCTTTTCCCACCCCTCCCCTCTCCCTTCCTGTCCACCTCTGTCTCTCCCCCCTCCTTTCGTCCTCCTCCCGTCCTGCCTCTCTGGCCTTCCGTCGATCCTCTCACAGTCTGATTACCTTGAATGGCGTTGTTGATCCAGGGAAAAGCCTGCAGCTCGACACCTTGCTGCCGATGGAGTGTGTGTATGTGTTCAGCTTTGCTCAGTTTGGGGGGACGTCGTCTTCTTTTCGGTGCAACTAGACGTCTGGTATTCTGCTACCCCCCCTCCCCCCCCTCCCCCCTCCCCCCCCTCCCTCCTTCCCTCACCCTTCTACGTATCCACACTTCCCTCGTTCCCTGTCAGTAGACACGTGGAGACACGTACATGGACATTTTGGAGACACGCACGAACGAACGTTGATTCTGGCACCAACGTTTGCACGCACGTGGACACTGACAGGCATGCAACGAGTATGTACACACACACACACACACACACACACACACACACACACACACACACACACACACGAGCGCGCGCGAGCGATCTCTCTCTCTCTCTCCTCTCTCTCTCTCTCTCTCTCTCTCTTGTCTTCCTTACCCCTCCTCCCCGCTCACACCCCTCACTTTGCCATCACCTTTCTTTGTTTCTTTTTCATATCTCTTTCTCCAGAAGAAAGCCAGAGGGGAGGGTAAACGGGCTTCAATGATATTCGACCACCTCCTCATCGAGGGAAAAAAGTTTTATCTTGATGGGCAAAATCTTAGGGAGTGTGAATAGGGGTGTGGCCAGCCCAGCTTGACACCGGCAGTTTATGACAGGAGGGTGCGTGACAACCGTGTGGAATGGACGGCTTGTACAGAGGTCAGGCACGTACGCGCAGTGAGTAAAGAAGCGGTTCACAATGTAAATATTGGATTGGTTGAGGTACAGGGGAGGGGGGTGACAATAGATGATGGGATGTTAAATAATACTTTTTCGAGTTCTGGTATCGTATCTATTATATGTAATGATTTTTGTACAAACACGTGCGATGTAGACTCGTCACATAATAGAATGGATAATACAATGGATTGCACGGACAAAAAGAGAACTGTTGACGGTCATTTCCAAGAACCAGAGCGTTATGTACTGTCAGATGTTATTGTTTGTGGTTTAAATGAGGGGACATCTCACAAGGAAAATGGCAAGGAAAGGCGTACAACTTATAACAATGTTCCATCGATCAAACAAGACAAAAATCAATCTTTAATATCTCAGAATGGACGACAGTGTACGAATAGTGGCATATTATGCAATGTTAGTGATGGTTCTAGAAAATGCGAGACTTCTCTTTCGTTTATACATTGGAATGTAAATGGTCTACTGTCCAAGGTGAATAACAGAGATTTCATGTCTTATTTGTTTAAATTTGATGTCGTATGTCTAGTAGAAACGTTTGTAGATGATATCCAATATGTCACATTTCCAGGTTATACTATTTTTTCCAAGCCAGCCATTAAATTCACTAAAAAAGGAAGAATGTCAGGTGGCGTACTGTGTCTTATTCGAAATGAAATTATGTTTTATATTCAAGAAGTCAAGATTAATTCGCCAAATGTTCTCTTGTTTCTGATTGATAAAAGTCTTTTTGGTTTAACAGCAGATGTCATATATGCATGTGCCTATGTTCCACCAGAGGGCTCACATTATTATACACATTTTGATATTGATAACGGTATAAGTGCACTTGAGGAATGTATTTTTGATTGTATGACTGGGTTTGATGATGTTTTTGTGATTTTATCAGGAGATTTAAACGGGAGAACTTCCAGTTTTTCTCCTGATGTGTTTGATGATGGTTTATTTGGAAATCATTTTAATAGCCATTCTGTTTCCACTGGTCATGTAAGAAAATCTGCTGACAGTGTACTTAATTCTTATGGAAAATGTTTGTTAAACATGTGTACAGCGCTTGGTTTATGTATACTTAATGGCATTTGCAATGGTGACACTGATGGCAATTACACATATATATCAGAAACAGGAAACAGCGTTAATGATTATTTTCTAGTCTCTAAAGAACTACTAACCCTTCTGTTTTCTTCTTGTAAACTGATTGTATCAGAAAGATTGGAATCAGACCATTTACCTGTTGAGTTATATATGCAATTGCCTGGGAGTTCAAACAAGGTATGTGTTTCCGCTCTGGTGGATGTACAACAGTATACTGAAAAATTTGTGTGGAACTCTGACTTTGAGAATGTTTATACTAATGCCATGCAGTCTGAGGAAACATTGTCGCTCTTCGATCGTGCGATTGATTTGGTTGATCATGATTGTAACGATGCTTTGAACATGTTCAATGAATGTATTAGAAAACAAGCTAGCTGTATGAAAAAGAATATTTGTTTGTCAAAAAGGGATGAAAATGACTGGTATGACAAGGAATGCAGATTAAGTAAGAGTAGTGCGAAAGGTTTGCTCTCGATATTCAGGAAAACAAGGGGTAAAAGTGACGGTGATGCTTACTGTATTGCGAGAAGAGAATATAAGAATATGTTGAAAAGAAAAGAAAAACAGTACAATGATATGTTGTTGGAAAAACTTGTCTCAACAGTCAACAGTCAAAGAGAGTTTTGGGAAACTGTTCATAGGATATCCTTTAAACGTAAACAAGTTCATAATAACTTAACTGTCGATGACTGGTTTAAGCATTTTAAAGACCTACTTGAAATAGATGCAACTCCAAGCGTAGATACGACAGACACTGATTTAGAATACATTTATCAGGACGAAGAGGAAATGACAGCTGTGAACCGCCCTATATCAAGAGAAGAAGTAATGGTTGCAATAAGAAAATTAAAAAATGGCAAAGCTGCAGGACCAGATGGTATAATTGGGGAAATGCTGAAATATGCAGGAGATCGGACAGTTGATTTTTTTGTGAAATTTTTCAACGTATTGTTTGACCAGGGAATTTTCCCCGACAGCTGGACAGAGTCTATAATAATTCCTTTATTTAAAAAAGGCGATGTAAATAATCCTAGCAATTATAGAGGTATATCTTTGTGTGACATTAGCAGTAAAATTTATAGTGCAGTCATAAATAATAGACTTAGAGAATGGATAGAAGAATATAACTTGACAGGCGAACATCAAGCGGGATTTAAAAGAGGATATTCTACAACTGACCATATGTTTACTTTGTTAGCATTAATACAAAAACAGTTTTGTTTCAACCGTAAACTTTACGTTGCCTTCATTGACTTTGAAAAGGCGTTTGACTCCATAGAAAGAAACTGTTATGGCCGATCCTTTTGAAAAATGGGATTAAAGGCAAGTTGTATAAATGTATTCGTAGTATGTACATAAATGTGAAAGCTAGGGTCAGATGTGGAGTTAAATTGACTGAGTATATTAATTGTACACGTGGGGTGAAACAAGGTGATGTTTGCAGCCCTATATTGTTCTCTTTATTTATCAACGAATTAGCATTAGAAGTTATAAGAAGAGGCAAACATGGTGCAGTATTTACACATGATTACTTTGAGCTGTTTATATTATTACTGGCTGATGATGTAGCTTTGCTGGCAGAAACAGTTATTGGCCTGCAAACACAGATAAACAGTTTGTATGGCGCAGCGTCAGCACTACATTTGAAGGTGAATATGAATAAAAGTAATGTTGTTGTATTTAGGAAAGGGGGTTATTTATCTGCTAATGAGAAATGGACGTATAATGGAATAAGAATGCCTGTTGTTAACGTATACAAATACCTAGGAATATACTTCTCTACAAGGCTTAGTTTTGTAGCCGCGTGCAATAGCCTTTCCAGCCGAGCCAAGAATGCTCTGTTATGCATTTTGCAAAAACTATATAAGTTGAAAAATAATTCTCTGAACACGCTTCTAAAATTATTCGACTCACAGATTCAGCCAATGCTTCAGTATGGTGCGGAATTATGGGGACTGGATAATACAGCTGTACATTGCGAAAAAGTACATTTGTACGCTCTCAAACGTTTTCTAGGCGTCGATTTTCGAACACCAAACGATCTGGTGTATGGAGAAACGAACAGGTATCCTATTTACATAAATTCTGTTATAAAATGTATTAGGTTTTGGTTAAAATTAACAAGAATGGATGAGCATAGATTACCATATAAGGCTTATCGCATGTTGTTTGATTTGGACGAACGTGATAAAAGAAACTGGGCTTCAAATGTCCGTTGTAAATTATACATGTATGGGTTTGGTTATGTCTGGTTGAATCAAGGGGTTGATGCAATTGATGATTTTCTCCGAATCTTTAGAGATAGACTAATTGCGTGCAGATGGCAAGAGTGGAATTATCATATTAGTAATAGTGAAAGATTTAATGTTTACAGGACGTTTGCATTGTGCCTAATGTTAAAACTTATCTTTTGCTTCATCTGGATACGCATTTAAGGTATGTAACTACTAGATTTAGACTTGGTATTTCTGAAATTGCTGTGCATTATTACCGTCATCGATTCCATAGCGATGAAGATTTAATGTGCCAGCTTTGCAGAGAGGAGACAGAAAGCGAATTGCATTTTGTGTTATGTTGTCCTGTCCTGCAAAACTTAAGAACTCCGTATATACCGTTGAAGTATTACAAAGACCCAAACCATTTCAGATTAGTACTGCTTTTGGCATGTACTCATGAACAAACAGTCCGAAATTTGTCGATTTATCTATTTAAAGCGTTTAAACTGCGATCCCTTATGCTATCTTAAGATCGTTTCTGAATTCATGTTTGTTATCTGTGTCTAGTTCTTATGGTACTTCTATGATTGTATTTTCTTGCACCCCTTCATGAGGGGCAAAGGCCTAAAATGAATAAATTATCTTGAGTCTTGAGTCTTGAGTCTCTCTCTTGTCTTCCTTACCCCTCCTCCCCGCTCACACCCCTCACTTTGCCATCACCTTTCTTTGTTTCTTTTTCATATCTCTTTCTCCACTCATATGTTGCCGTCATTGTTGGAAGCTTTGCGTAATATCACAGCTCAGCATCAGGTAAATGGAAAGAAATAGCAAAAAACTGAATAACTTTGCCTCGTTATCTCTCGTACATGATCAGTTTCCGTAGAACCTCAGCATTCATTCAGCGTCTGTAAATATATGTTTGATTATTTCAAAACAATTGTCTTTGCCCGACTTCATTGAAATAAAACGTATTTCAGACAAACTGTAAATGTGTCAGAAGTGTGCAGGACGTGCTAAAAGCTTGTACAACTTTGACGTGATGGGAAATGGACGAGCTGTATATTGGAGGCCTACTACTGTACACATGGGTTAAGACAGGGTGATGCGAACAGCCCTGCCTTTTTTCCAAGTTTTTTTTTTTATCTCCCTTATTTCCATGTTTTATTACCCTCCAAAGGCCTGTTCTCACAGAGACGCTCTTGAAGTTTTCATTATCTAATCAGCTGAAAGTGTGATGTGGATAACTGACGCTGGTAATGGTTTATAAACGCCAGTACACAATCGCGCAATTACTGCTTTTTCAGTGAAAGGGTTAAGGTGAGCAAAAGTAAGGCTTGAATGTAGTTTGAGAGGGAAAAAAGGCTTATAACAAGATTTGGAAAAAAGCGATGAAGTAAGTATTTGTGAAAGGTAGTGCTATGATGGTGGTAACGCATCCTGTTAAAACGTGTTGAAGTATGTTGTAGTGAGTGTTCTTCCAACCGTGTTGTTCTCTGTTGTCTCATATTCTGTATTGCCTCACTGCGGTTAGTCCCACACGGCTTCTCCATACACACCCACACCCAGGTTTGTCTGTCGAACCCCCTACACTGCAGTCTACAGGGAGCAGTCAACAGCAAGTCATCAGGAGGCAAGTGACGTTCCCCACAGTTGATTCACCTGGGTTGTAACCTGCCGGGATTTTGCAGGAACAGTGTCCAGACTAACGCCCGTGGCTTTGTGTCTTGCAGGAAAACGTACGCACTGTTCGTACTGAATCTGTGGCTTTATTCCTGGGATTATTTCAGCTTAGGGTGCAGCAGGGTGGCTTCCACGTCTGAGATTAGATAAGGCTGCAGTGCTCCGTGCAGCAGTCTGCTTTGGGAAGAAATTCACAGGAGTGGTGGAATGCCGACGCCATATAACCTTATTCGTGGCGAGTCGAGTGTGTGTGTGTGTGTGTGTGTGTGTGTGTGTGTGGTGTGTGTGGGGTGTGTGTGTGTGGCGCGCGCAAGATATACGTTAATGCTACACTGTGTTCTTCAGTCGCTTACATTATCACAAAGGAAAGATCGGAGGACCCCACCTCAAGTTTTGTGACACTGTACATTGATTTAGATGTTAACGTTGAGAAAGTTTAATATCAAATAAAGGGTATTTTATAGCCCCCCCCCCCCCCCCCCCACACACACACACACACACACACTCATCTTGGACTTATGAAGGAACTAGTCGATTTTATTCATACATTTCGCCAATGTTTGATAGATTTTCATCAGGGAGAAATGTATTCAAAGTGGCGGAAGATTGGGTGTGTGTAGAACATTTTTTCTTTTTTTTTCTTCTTCATTTTTGTTGTTGTTG
>CM065720.1:36590056-36597556 GCA_033310375.1 Conus canariensis
GACAGACACACACACACACACACACACACACATTCTCTATCTATCTCTGCCTGCCTGTCTGTCTGTCTGTCTCGCTCTCTCTCTCTCTCTCTCTCTCTCTCTCTCTCTCTCTCTCTCTCGGTTGACTGCCGACCACCGAGGATCGAAGACGTGTCAGTTCAGAGCTCCCACTACCGTGTTTGTCCTTCTGCCACAATCGTTCGCCTCAGGCAGTCTCATCTCATAAAGTGTATAGCGCTTTGCCCCATGTGGGGGGACTCCTGGATTCTACTAAACACTAAGAAAGAGAAAATTTCTTTACGATTTGTCGAGTGTGTAGAATCAGCAACATTTTCCTTCTGTGAAAGTTAGGGAGCTACAGAGAGACAGAGAGAAAACCAGTCAACGGTAAGATATTCTCTCGGGCACCCTCCTCCAAACATTTACATCGCTTCGATCTACCAGTAAATGTTTTCCAAGAACAGGTTTGGACTTTCGATCACCAGCATCGTCACCTTAAACTGTTTTCTGAGGGTCTGAACAGTGGTGTTCCTGGCCCCTCAACGCTCGCTTGAAACGGTGGTCCTAGGCCGATCACTGGGTGCCAAAGATTTGTTTTCTCGGTCTGCGCTATCAGTTTATATAGGCCGTCAAACACTTTGTGGGCAGTCGCTGTGCCATTCCGTGGCTGTACATAAACGGATGGTTGCTGTAAAGTAGTTTGCTTTTGAAAGGAGTGGGGGGAAGCGAAAGGAAATCCTGCTTTCAACTCATTCCGTGGCTGTACATACGGATGGTTGCTGTAAAGTAGTCTGCTTTTGAAAGGGGAGGGGGGGGGGGGGGAGGAAATCCTGCTTTCAACTCAGTAAGCTGACTATCTCTTTTGTCCCCACCCCACCACCACTACCCACCTCCCTTTCTTTTAGTCCCCAGTTCCTCTCCCCCGCCTCCCTTACCCCTACCCTTCTCGAGCACCCCCCCCCTCTCTCTCTCTCTCTCTCCCCCCAAATCCTACACTTTATTTCTTTCTCCAAACTTCAAGATCCGTGTGGAAATTATTCTACACCATGCCTAACACGGCACTTGACCACAGGACTGTGACAGGAGCTTTTTATCCTGTGGCAGTGGACATGTCCAGAAAAAAAAAATCGGAGAAGGAAAGACACAGTCGTAATGACCACAGGCGCATGAAACAGTGTGTAAGAAGTGAGCTGTTCTCATGGTTTATGTACATAAGTCTCGCTGCCCTCTACTGTCTATTCGTTGTTGTGCTGAAGCAGTGCAATGACGTCGAACTCAATCCTGGGCCTATGGATGACGAAATTCTAGTTTGCGCAGCGACCTCAAATCTTGAACAACGACTGTCACAAATCCTCCATAGTGTATACATGCAAGAAACCAATCTTAGCAGACAAATGTTTGATCGCTTCAACAGTCTTGAGAGTTCTTTGAGAAAAATTGAAGATGAAATGAAACGGATGAAGGTGGACATTCAGGACAACGATCAGACGTCAGCGCTTTTGTTCATGAGTGCATCGACAAGCTGGAACGAAGTAGGAATCGCCTGGATAATAATAACACGAGGGAAAAAAACCTTGATTTTTTTTTTTTGGTCTATGAGGCGGATCCAGACGAAGGTTTTAGCGACATCGACGAAATTACTGCGACCCTGAATACTCATTCAACGAGACAGGTTTGGAAAAACAGCGACTTTGAGCATGCACACAGAATCGGTCAGAAGACAAGAAATAAGTCATCACCGAGACCTTTGATCGTGACCTTCCGGAACGCCAACGACAGGCTATGCATCCTAAGAGACCAAGAATTGAGAAACAACCTTCGGCAGTCGGACATCAGAGTGTCAGCTGACTTGTCACCACGCCAACGCGAAAGGCTCCAACAGCTACGCGGTGAAGGCACTATAGCATACTATTATGATGGCAGGCTTCACGTGGAAGGTGGAGGGCATAGCAAAGACACAGGTCAATCTCACAACAGTTGGAAGGTTAACAAGTGGAGCTCTGCAGCAAACCACCAAACTGATTCACAAGTCAACTGTCAAGAAGATGGCCCACATTCTCCCAACTCCGCAAGCGAGACTTACAGGGACTGAGTTTTACGGGAAAACAACGTACCTACATCAGGATCTAACCCGCACCCAGAGCTTTCCCAAGCAACTCACACTGCAGGGGGACGGAGACAGGTGAACGCAGTACCGCAACATTTGCGTCCAACCCAGAACAGACAGGTGTTGCTCATGAAACAAGAGGAGCAGCACTGTATGAAAATCTCCATCAGAACCAGGGACCGTATCAGCATCATGTCTACTTTTTCTGGAACAAGGGAGGGTTATCCAGTCCACAATACCACCCTCTCCCAGCTGTAGGGGACTTTAACCAGTGGCCGACATTGTTAAACAGACACAACACAGGGATCTGCGTGCCTACTCTAGTCGGAGCAACCACAGAGTACACATCTCACTGGGGAACAGAGCCATCTCCTCGCTGCCGTCCTGTCCCAGAAGACCAGGAAGAACAGGTCACCAGGAACGACGCCTCCAGTGAATCAGCACGGTCCGAACCACAGCCAGCAACCAGGCAGGCCAACCTGACGCAGAAAGGGCCCACAGACAACTCTTGTGCCAAGCCTGTCGTACAGATATCTTCTGATCAAGCAGATCCTTCTCAAACAGCTTCTATATGGACGGCCTGTGTGCAGACTGCCTCTGTGCAAGTTACAGACGCAGCCTCCACGCAGTTGGACCCTCCGACTGCAGCATCCACACAAACGGAAGCCATACAGTCACCCACCACGTCTGTAGTCTCCACTCAGCCTGTGACCACACAGACCATCTCTGTTCAAACCGTCACATCGCAGATAGAGATGGCACCAGACACAACGCCTGCCAGTTCTGGTCAGGCAGTTGCTACTCAGGCAGTCACTGACCAAGCGCCCACTATGCCTGCAACGCCCGTGGCACCTCCACATCCAGTTTCCTCCCAGAGTGTCACCACCACCATGACCGGCACAGAGGCAGTGACTTCACTGGCAGGGTCTGTACAGCCACTGGTAATGTTCGTCACTTCTCCACAACCTGTCAACAACCAGGCCACGTCCATTCAGGCAGAGACTGCACAGTTAAATGTGTCCGATGAAACATCTTTGATGAATGAGGCGCACCCAGACCTAGCTGCTGGCATTACATTTGACTCTCACGACCACAATAGACCGAAGACACATAGCAAGTCACGGCAAACCAGCCTGCTGGATCAGTTTCAGCATGTGTCCCGTGTCAACGAAAAAGAGAAAGAATCGGACACTGGCTGAAGCCCATACACACATTTAGATAGTTCTGAATTTAACACAACATTCGCCTCTCTCAATGTTGAAAATTTAGCAGCTCAACTGGGCGAATTAGATTTTGTAAGTTTTGTGAAGTCGTTTGATGTATTTTGTGCTGTAGAGACATTTGCAGTATTTCCTTTTGATAGCAGTATTCATTTTGAGAACTATTGTTTTCAAACTCCTGCTGTTAAAGTGTCCAGGCGAGAGCGACCATCAGGAGGGGTGATAGTGCTGGTCAAAAAGTCATGTATGCCTTTCGTATTGCAAATAGCCTGTAAACATGATATGATCTGCTTGAAATGTTCAAAATCGTTATTTGGATGTAATAAAGATATTTTATGTATTTTCCTATATGTGCCCCCATACAAAAGCCCATATTATGAAATGAAAACTGATGTAAACTGCTCGATATATTTGCTTGAGGAATTCCTTGTTAGTGTTCTACAGAATGGGGTTGACATACACCTCATGATTATGGGAGATTTAAATGCCCGCATTGGGCAGTGGAATCTGGAGTGTGATACTGACGAAAGCGCCAACACCCAGATCTATAGGCAGTCTGAAGACAAGATAATAAATCAGTTTGGAAAGGTTCTTATTGATTTCTGCACGACTTTCCGGTGCTTGCCATTAAATGGGAATGCCGCTGGTGACACAAATGGCAGATTTACTTCTGTAGCAGATCAAGGTTGTAGCGTCATTGATTATGTTATTATGTCAGCTGACCTTTTCTTTTCATTTCATCCCTTCTTTAAAGTCGACAGCCGGGTTGAATCCAATCACTTTCTTGTTCATCTTGTGTTGCCTTGCAGACCTATAATGCCACATAATAACCGGACAAGGAAAGGAATGAAAGATAAAGAAACTGTGACCAAAATGAAATGGAATAATGAGAAGAAAGATTACTTAGAAAACATAAACAACAATCATTCGCAATGTATGTTCCGATTAGCTTTCAGCCAGATAGATATATGCGTTGAATCAGCCCTTGAAATATTATCCAAAATATTCTTCGTGCAGGGGAATGCATGAGACAAAGGATTAAGTCGGGTCCACCAACTCCCCAAAATAAATGGTATGACAAAGAATGTTTACAAAGGAAGAGAAAGGCACGTAAAGCTTTGGATCTGTACATAAATTCTGGACTTGACCCAGACAAACACAATTACAGAAAACTAAGATCACACTGTAAAACCCTGACTAGAGAAAAGAAAAAGCTGCACAAAAAGTCAGTCCAAGAAACTCTTCTAAACAACAGGAAAAACAGCAGTAAATTTTGGGACACTATTCGAAAAGCTTGTTATACCAAAAAATACCCCACCAAACATAGAACTTGACACATTGAAAAAACATTTCGAAACCGTTTGCGGTGAAAATGCAGTGGATGATAGCCACAGGGGGACACAATACACCATCAAAGAGAAGAAACGGTTGTCCCAGAGCTTGACAACCCTATAACCAAAAAAGTTCTATATGCAATAAGATATATAAAGCTAGGTAAAGCAACTGGGCTAGATGATATATGTGGAGAATTTCTCAAATGCGCTGAAGATCACGTTACACCCTTTCTAACAAAGTTGTTCAACAGGCTATACGATGCAAGCTACATCCCTGTGAGTTGGTGTCAATCAATTATCGTTCCAATCTTTAAAAAGGGTGACGAAACAAATCCTGATAACTATAGAGGTATAGCACTACTTTGTGTTGTAGGAAAGACATTCACAGCCATTTTGAATAAAAGATTATATAACTGGGCAGAAAAACAAAAACAAAATGAGCATGGAACAAGCAGGTTTCAGGAGAAACTATTCGACCATTAATCATATTTTTACCTTGACAACAACAGTGAGAAATAAACTGTACAGTAAAAGAGGAGGAAAAATATATGCTGCGTTTATAGACTACCGCAAGGCTTTCGACACGATAGACAGAAACAAACTTTGGAAGACACTCGAAAATGCAAAAACTTCTAACAAATTAATCAATATTCTAAAAACAATGTACAGCTCTGTTAAAGCATGCGTGAGATGGGACGGATGTTTAACTGAATTTTGTAGTTGCCCCATAGGGGTTATGCAGGGCTGTCTTCTAAGTCCAGATGGGACGGATGTTTAACTGAATTTTTTTAGTTGCCCCATAGGGGTTATGCAGAGCTGTCTTCTAAGTCCAGTAATCTTTTCTCTGTTATCTCAGAAGTTGCAGATTTTGTGAGACAATATGGAAAACATGGCATACAGCTACTACCTGGCCTTAACGAAATATATTCTCTACTGTTTGCTAGTGATATTGTTCTACTTTCATCCACTCCAGGTGGTTTACAAAACCAACTTAATAATCTAGAAAAGGCCTCAAAGGCTTTAGATCTTACAGTAAACTTGGACAAAACTAAAATAATGATTTTTTTTTTAGAAAAGGAGGATTTGCTTCTGCCAAAGAAAAGTGGACCTACGATGGTAATGTTGTAGAAGTGGTGAATAAGTACAAATACTTGGGATTCACCCTTACCACAAAACTATCAGAGCCTGTGAAGAATTCGCTAGCAAAGCGAAAGGTAAAATTCTTGATATCTTGAAGACAATGTGGGCACTTGGCAGTCTAAACACAAACGTATTTTTCCAACTCTTTGATGCACAAGTGAAACCGATGCTGAGATTTTGGGTATGAACAAATTATATATATATATAATATATATATATATATATATATATATATATATATATATATATATATATATAAAAAGATATTGTTGAATCAGCTTATTTATTTGCGTGTAAAAGACTGCTTAATGTTTCAAGCAAAACACCAAATCATATGTTTTATGGAGAAACTGGCAGGTATCCTCTGTATATAGAATCCACTATATCAAGTATCCGCTATTGGCTAAAACTAACTAAGATGGAGTCCACACGCTTCCCAAAGCAAGCCGAGTTATTGATGAGGAAATCTGGATAGGGATGATATTGCATCAGATAACTGGTTCTGTAAAATTAAAGCATGTTTGGAACTGTATGCCCTCCATGATGTGTGAACAAACCAGGGCACTGCAAATGAAATATCTTTCCTAAAAAGTCTCAAACAGAAAATGATAGATACGTTTAAAATAGATTGGTTCCCCAAAACATTACAGCAGTGATAGGTGTTCTGCCTACCGATCTTTCAAAACAGATTTTGTCCCTGAACTTTATCTTGATAACATTACAATTAAACGCTTTAGAGATACCTTGATAAGACTACGACTTGGCTTAAACGAGCTTGGCACAAAAAAGAGATTTCAAAGTGCTGATATAAATCGGCTCTGTCCACTTTGTCCCGGCATGTTGGAATATGAATTCACGTCATCTTTGTATGCTCTAAATACGTTAACATTCGTCTGAAGTATGTCCCAGAGTTGATAAATTTTAACGAAATCACTTTGACCCATGTTCTCCAAAACCCATGCTGTAGCTTCCAGAGGAAACTGGCAATGTATACTAATTACAGTTTAAAACTTAGAGAGGAATCATTGCAATGAGGCCCAAATTGCTGGTATATGTTGTATGACACGTAATGATCAGATCTTGTATTTAATGAGAAGTTTCTTGTTTCCTTTTGCTTTTTTCCTTGTGTGTGTGTGTGTGTGTGTGTGTGTGTGTGTGTGTGTGTGTGTGTGAATTAATTGTTGATTCTTTATTTGATTACCCCACTTTGTTTGAAAAACAGTTGACAGGTAAGTTTTGGTACTTGTCATTAATGGGATACTTATAAAGGTATTTTACCTGATACTTAGACGTCCGCTCCATCATTTGAATGCATGTTTGTGAGTTTGCTTCTCGCCAGTCCACAATGAACAATTTACTCAATCCGGTAGCTACTCGGTTATTTGCACTTCTGTTATTCATTTATGCCATGCTTTGTGCCGTTGTTGTATGTGAGAGTTTTTGATCTTGCACTTATCTTTGTCTATGTTAATTATTACCCTCTCCCCGCCTCCATGGCCTCTCCCCCTTCCCCATTATCCATTTTGTGTACGGGCCTGTGGCCTTCACAATCAAACCTGTGTCAGTCTCTCTCTCTCTCTCTCTCTCTCTCTCTCTCTCTCTCCTTGCCTCGTACCCTCCCTCCTTTCTCTGTCTTTCTTTCTCCCACCCCCATCCCGTCTTTCTCTCTACTTCTCCAGGAAATCTTGCCAGTAAGCGA
>CM065720.1:36600056-36605056 GCA_033310375.1 Conus canariensis
ACTGAGTGTTTTTTCCATGCAGGAGGGATTGTTTGCTAGTCACTGAGTGTTTTTCCATGCAGGAGGGATTGTTTGCTAGTCACTGACTGCTTTTCCATGCAGGAGGGATTGTTTGCTAGTCATGGAGTGTTTTACCATGCAGGAGGGATTGTTTGCTAGTCATTGTGCGTTTTTTCTTTGCAGGAGGGATTGTTTGCTAGTCATGGAGTATTTTTCCATGCAGGAGGGATTGTTTGCTAGTCATTGTGCGTTTTTCCATGCAGGAGGGATTGTTTGCTAGTCATTGAGTGCTTTTCCGTTCAGGAGGGGATTGTTTTGCTTGTCACTGAGTGCTTTTCCATGCAGGAGGGATTGTTTGCTAGTCACCGAGTGCTTTTCCATGCAGGAGGGGATTGTCTGCTAGTCACTGAGTGCTTTTACATGCAGGAGGGATTGTTTGCTAGTCACTGAGTGTTTTTCCATGCAGGAGGGATTGTTTACTAGTCACTGAGTGTTTTTCCATGCAGGAGGGATTGTTTGCTAGTCACTGAGTGTTTTTCCATGCAGGAGGGATTGTTTGCTAGTCACTGAGTGTTTTTCCATGCAGGAGGGATTGTTTGCTATAGTCACTGAGTGTTTTTCCATGCAGGAGGGATTGTTTGCTAGTCACTGAGTGTTTTCCATGCAGGAGGGATTTTTTGCTAGTCACTGAGTGCTTTTCCATGCAGGAGGGGATTGTTTGCTAGTCATGGAGTGTTTTACCATGCAGTAGGGATTGTTCGCTAGTCATTGTTTGTTTTTCCATGCAGGAGGGATTGTTTGCTAGTCATGGAGTGTTTTTCCATGCAGGAGGGATTGTTTGCTAGTCATTGTGTTTTTCCATGCAGGAGGGATTGGTTGCTAGTCATTGAGTGCTTTTCCGTGCAGGAGGGGATTGTTTGCTAGTCACCGAGTGCTTTTCCATGCAGGAGGGGATTGTTTGCTAGTCACCGAGTGCTTTTCCATGCAGGAGGGGATTGTTTGCTAGTCACTGAGTGCTTTTACATGCAGGAGGGATTGTTTGCTAGTCACTGAGTGCTTTTCCATGCAGGAGGGGATTGTTTGATTGTATGGTCGCTTATCTGTTTGTTTCCTTTGTTCTGCCGTGGCCACATAAAAAGCCATAACCTATCTTCAGAGAAGCTTTCATTCTTGATCTCGTAGAGAAGTCAAATCATGAGGCAGCCACATTTAGTCTTGGAGAGGACCTTATTCTTCCCATGAAAAGAAGTCTTAGATCTTGAGGCAGCCAGTCCTTGCTTTATTCTGGGAGAAGTCTCCATTTTCAAACTCCCGGAGAAGAACGCTTTGATAGTGAGGCAGCCAGACCCCGACTTCCGAGAAGTATTAATTCTCGGAGAAGTCTCCATTTTTAGTATACCGGAGAAGTATTTCACCGCGAGGGAACACGCCATGTGTTTAAGTCTCAATCGCGAATGCTATGGATCAGTAGACACACAGGCGCTTTGAAAAAGTTACCAGATTAAAACACTGCCCACCACTCCACAAACCCGTGGAACTGTCAGGATAATGCAGGACATGCAAACACGGAAGAAAAAGAAAAATATACCAAGTGGTACTTACGACTTCCTTCAATTTCAGTAGAGAGGGTGGAGCAAATATACAAATCCGCCCTTGTAAAAGACGCATGACTCAGAATGTCAGACTTACGTTTACCGAAAGGGGGCACACGAAACAGTCTTTCTGCAGTGAGTGCTGAGTACGTTTACTATTTCTCTGATGAAGTGGAGGTCAGAAGGACCTGCCAGTGGCAGCTGTTTCGCTCTGCTGGGGGTTGGGCAAACATCAAAATCCGTCCACGGAGGCACCCGCTCGTCTGTCTCCAAAAACAAATCTTAAGTTTTAACGTTCTGTCGATAATTTTATCGACGAAGTTAGTGCGTGCGTGCGTGCGTGTGTGTGTGTGTGTGTGTGTGTGTGTGTGTGTGTGTGTGTGTGTTATTTCTCACTGTATTCATTATTGTGATGTGTTCATCGTCGGTGTGTCCGCGGGGCAGGAACGACTGCTGAGACCCTCCGGCGGAAGCTCGCGCCACCCCGCTCTCCCTCCTCCTCCCCACCCTCCTCCTCCTCACCCGCCTCACCCTCAGTCGTTCCCGGAGGCGGAGGAGCTGTGCCCGGAGGTGTACGAGTGCCGGTGGTCGCAGTGCCAGCACCGCTTCCCCAGCATGGAGGACCTGGTCGTCCACGTCAACGAGCGCCACGTCAAGATCGAGCGGCCTGACGTGGAGTTCCAGTGCCGCTGGGAGGGATGCCCGCGGAGGGGGCGGGGCTTCAACGCCAGGTGAGTGCGTGCGCGCTTGCGTGTGTGTGTGTGTGTGTGTATGTGTGTGTGTGTGTGTGTGTGTGTGTGTGTGTGTGTGTGTGTAGAGGGCAGGGGGATAGTGTGGGTGTGGATGGGGGAGGAGCAGATCGGGTGCGATAAGCTTGTTTCCGGTGCGTCTACGCTTTGATGGTGCGGCCGATCTTGGTGGTCGCTCGAGAGTGGCCACACGCCACAATTAAGATTTTCACACTAAATCACCATGTGTTATAATCCATGTCAGCGTGTTGAGGCCTACCTTAAGTTTGAGCCAGCGTTTCATGTTGAACTGATGACTGATCCAAAGAACGACTTCCTACCAATGTTGGAAGTTCCCTTGTTTGGGGGGATTTCCACCGATGACATCACATACAGTCTTCAAATACTCGACCTTTCCTTTAGTTGACGTCACATTTCAGGCCTTTGCACTTACTCTTGACCCTGTCTTTGCGCCAGCTGGAAGACCCAAATAGTCCCGTTCCTTCGATTTCAGTCTGTCTGCACAGAGCCCCCTGACTTTGTCCTTGATGTCCATAGGAAAGAAAACGAGGAGAATCAATCAACTTTCGGACACAATAAAAATTATCAAAACATTCGGATTGCGCCAGTCTATAAATACTCGATTCCTTGAGCAAGGCCTTGGCGTATAAAGATTTGGTGTGTAGCCAGTCTGACTCTTGTCCCTCTTGCCTACCGGCCATTCACCTATTGCCTGTGTTGTGTAAACCGAACAACGCAAGGGGTTAGCTGCTTCTTCGTCGTTCACTCGGAGGGGAATTCCACAGGCGATGACGAAGACTGCTGTGAGGCGGAGGCTCTTCAGAGGTAAAAAGGGCTTCTCCCTCATTCGTTTGGAGTTAGGGGCCTGTATTTAGTTCATCATGGGAGCAAGAGTTACCCAACTTGTTTGTTGTTTACTGTGCCGTGCATCGTTTAAGATTTCCTTTCATGCCAATCAAACAGAGGTTATTTGTATTTGTTACTGCTCGTCCGTCTGTTTGTCTGACTGTATTCAAGATGAAAAGGCTGTGTCAGTCTTGAATAAGTGTTAATTTGTGCTTATTCATTTCTCCAGTTGTTGTTACTGTTTAGATGTGTCATGTATAGGGTATATAGACAAACTTGGAACAACTACTGTTTAGATGTGTCATGTATAGGGTATATAGACAAACTTGGAACAACTTCTTTCGGCGATGTCTCCTTGTTTGTTCTGTGTGCTGTGTGGAGTTAAATCTGCTAGGCGATTCAATGGTGTAAGCAGCATTCGTCTGGAGTCCACAGCGTGTGTTTATTTCATCATGGGAGCAACAGTTACGCTGCTTATTTGTTATTCACTGTTACGGTACCCTGCTTCATATAAGATTCCCTCCTAAAGGGGCGAAGACACGGAATTAGAGGACAAACGACGTAACTTGCACTGCAATCAAAACGGACATTGCGTTGTAACTTGAGTTTTACCGCCCTAACAGCAAATGGTTTCAGAGACAAATTGGTCGCTGCAGCAGCTTAATTATGAACTCGCGGTTGTATGGCGGACTTGTCAGCTGGCACGCTTGCTTTGCAGTCTGTAGCTTTGGTGTGGAGGAGGTACCCTGGATAGTCGGTTTCCCCAGGTAGAAACCTGGGTCAAGTTGTTCGTTCACACTATACTTTACATTCCACATCCATTTTGCGCCCAGTTTGAGAAGATGAGTGGCTGCTCCTTCTTCGTCTTCATTGTCTTGAATGGTGTTTGTCTTGGCTGAAGAAGACCAAAGAGGTCGAAATGCGTCATGTGTTGTCTTGTAACTTGTTTGTCTCTTTCGATGGGTGAAACGATAAATCTTTTTTTTTTTCTAGTTTACAGAGGTACACCCGTAAGAGAAGATAATCTGTTGACAGAAAGCAGCTCACGGAATTATTTAGAACGCTCCTTTCTGTCAGTAGATTATCTTCTCTTACTAAATGTTACTTTAGCCAACAACTCTCCACTCGACCAGTTTGTAAGTCCATCCGGGCTCCGTTGAAGAGAGTGACACAAATATGGGATCCCCTGCTTTTGTTGTTTGTTAGTCATTTCTCAGGTGTCGGCAGAACAGTGCGTAGGATTTCTTTTCTTTCTCAGACACCGTCATTTCCTCAAGCTCCTCCCACCTGCTTTTCTCTTGTCCTTCCCTCCACCCATCCCCGTTTCATCCGTAGTGGAATACGGTCGAAAAGCGGGAAACTACAATTAATTTAAGTTTGTTAGTAAACAAGACAGAAAAAAAACGATGCAACAATTAAAGTATGAATATACCAAATGTCGACTTGGGAAGGGGGGGGGGGGGGGGGGGGGGAGGGAAAGGAAATCCTAGCCAACAATTCTGCCACAGCGTTTTGTTGTTAGTATTTTTCTATGCTTACAGGCACGATTAAATTCACGTTGAATTTCGAAGTTTGTTCTTTCTCTCTCTCTCTCTCTCTCCTCTCTCTCTCTCTCTCTCTCTCTCTCTCTCTCTCTTCTCTCTCTTCCTTCGTTTGTGTAAATTTCGCTTCAAGTTTGTGTAAATTTCACTTCAGTGGTAAATGACCAAAGGTCACTTCTTACGCACGTTGATGGCGGGCTGTCACGAGTCCGAGATGGAGGCTGCAATCACGTGGTTCCAGCGCTTGCCCGCGGAGCTGACGGGGGACCGTG
>CM065720.1:36610056-36617556 GCA_033310375.1 Conus canariensis
TGTGTGTGTGTGTGTGTGTGTGTGTGTGTGTGTGTGTGTGTGTGAACGCGCGCGCGTGTTGGAACAAGTCGGGGGGAGAAAGTGAACAGCGCCCACAAGGCCTGTCCTTCAAAACACGTGTACTCCAGACCTTGTGCCTTAAAGGAAAGTGTGTAAATACAAACGAGCGGCGACACCTCAACTCGGGCACTCCGGTAATCAGGCGCACTGGTCCTGTCCGTTCTTTTCCTTCCTCAGTTCACTGGCTATTTGCATTGATCGATTTTGGAATGAATAGCGGACTAGGGATTAAAAAAAAAAAAGCTGAGGGGGGGGGGGGGAGGTGAGACAGAGAGAGGGAGGGAGAGGCAGCATAGAGAGAGAGAGAGAGAGAGAGAGAGAGAGAGAGAGAGAGAGAGAGAGCACCATCTCATCGAGGCCATCAAATCGGCTCTCTGTCTGTCTGTATGTCCGTCTATCTGTCTCTCTCTTTCTCTCAGTCTCTCTCTGTGTCTCTGTCTGTCTGTCTCTGTCATTCTGTCTGTCTGTCTCTCCCTCTCTCTCTCTCTCTCTCTCTCTCTCTCTCATAGGCTGATGGCCTCACATCAAAGTCACGAAGGGAAGGGAGAGGGTCAGAGTGGGCGGCCTGCAACACGTGAAACTGGTGGCAGTGCGGGTAGAGGGACACAGCAAAGTGGGTTGTCAAGTTTCTTGTCAGTGAGTGGCAACACACGGCGCGCGACCAGTGACAGTGACAGTGACAGGCGTTCTTTGCGTTCTGGGTCAACCTCCAATAAATAGGACAGGCTTGATCAGCCGACGCAGTTATCGTTCCTGAATTATAATGTTGAAAACCTGTGTAGTAAATTAAATGATGCATCTTTTGTAAATTATGTGTGTTCATTTGATTTCGTGTGTCTAACAGAAACCTTTGCTAATCAGGCTTTTGACTTCAGTTACATTTTTCATGACTATGTAAAATTCAGCTCTCCAGCAAAAAAGCTGTCATTATTTGGTAGAAACTCAGGTGGAGTTCTATTACTTGTTAAAAACTATTATTCTCACTTGGTCAAACGAATTGAACTTACATGTGACAACTTGGTTGTTTTGAAAATTGAGAAAAGTATATTTGATATGGATAAAGATGTATTATTGATTGCAAGTTATATTCCCCCTGAAGGTAGTCCTTTTTATAACTACACTGATGTGAAAAATGGTATTCTTATTTTAGAAGAAAAATTGCAGCATCTAGTCCAGAATGGAAATGTTAACATAATCTTATGTGGTGATTTGAACGCCAGAACAGGATGTGAGCAGCCCACCATTGAAAACCTGACAAGTCATTTAAATCCACTGGATGACAGAGAAAATGAAGAGATGTATTATATAAGACATTCAAAAGATGGAAATGTGAATGATTTTGGTCAAACGCTTTTAGATTTCTGTTTCATGTTTGATTTAGTCATATTGAATGGATTTTGTGAGGGTGATCCACGCGGCGATTTTACATATGTATCACCACACGGTAGTAGTGTAATTGATTATTTCATTGTGTCTGAAGAATTGCAGTTTGATTTTGATTTGTGTGTTAGTGATAATCTACACTCTTGGCACCTACCGGTTGAATTGAGATGGAAGAAAGGAATGACGGAAGAGAAAGACAGGAAAATGAATGAGGGTGGAGAAGAGAAGATTGTATGGAATGATGAGAATGCTCAGACTTACAGGGATGAATTGGAATCTGACATGTTTAAGGAATGCATGAAGCAAGCGAACGATGGATTGGATGGTGATGTTGATGAATGTCTAGATGTGTTTACCGGTGCGATGTATGGTGCTGCTGCGTGTATGGTGCGTACAGTGGGGAAGAAGAAAAAACAAAAAGATGACTGGTTTGATAGGGAATGTGAAGTAATGAAAAGACGAGTTAAGGGCCTTCTGAGAAATTATCAGCGTTCTAAGACTGACGTTAATTATCGAAGGCAAATTTATGTAAACGCACGGAAAGAATATGGCAAGCTAAAGAGAGAGAAAAGGGAATATTTTGATCGTTCCAGACTAGAAAAATTAAAAGATTCAGTTGGAGACCCGAGAACGTTTTGGTCAGTTCTTAGAACGATTAACAGAAAGTCACTAGTATATAATGAAATTTCAATAAAACAATGGCATGATCATTTTTACGGTGTTTTTAATTCTCATGATAATATTTACGAGGAGGATAGTCATACTGACCCGAATAATGAAAATATGCAAGAACCCCTGTTTAATGACCCAATCACAAAAAGCGAAATAGAAGAAAGCATTAAAAGATTAAAATGCGGTAAAAGTGCTGGCCCAGACAGAATTGTAAATGAAATGCTGAAAAACGCAAATAATTTGGTTATTGAGTTTCTGGTGCGTCTTCTTAACAAACTTTTCGAGTCTGGGACATTTCCAACTCAGTGGTCGAAGTCCATCATAATACCATTGCATAAAAAAGGTGACATCAATAACCCAGATAATTATCGAGGCGTAAGTCTGTCCAGTGTATTAGGCAAGATCTATACCAGTATTTTGAATTCAAGACTTACTAAATGGGCGGAAAGAGAAGAACAAATTATTGAAGAGCAGGCGGGTTTTAGAAGTGGATATAGCACCATTGACCATATTTTCACCTTGTATTGTTTAGTTCAAAAATATCTCTCCAGAAATTCGAAATTATACGTGGCTTTTGTTGACTTCCGGAAGGCCTTTGACTCGGTTAACAGAAACCTATTATGGGAGTGCCTGAGGAAATCTGGTGTGGATGGAAAATTGTATAATGCGCTGAGAGGAATCTATAATACCGTTCAAGCCTGTGTACGTGATAAATGCCTATTTTCACAATATTTCAATTGTCCAAGAGGTGTCAAGCAAGGTTGTGTGCTAAGCCCCCTACTATTTTCATTTTTCATCAATGAACTTGCAGTGGAGTTATCAAAACGTGGAAGACATGGCATTCAACTAATCTCTGGAGGAATTGAAATGTTTCTGATGTTATTTGCCGATGATGTGATATTGCTGTCAGACACTGTTATAGGGTTGCAAAATCAAATCAGTGTACTTAAATCTGAAGCTGATAGAATGCAATTGGTTGTAAATCTAGACAAAACTAACATTATAGTTTTCCGTAAGGGAGGGTATCTCTCTGCAAATGAAATATGGTGGTATGGAAATGAGGAGATAAAGGTAACAAATAAATATAAATATTTAGGCATTGTTTTTACAACCAAATTAAGCTTGATGTCTGGCTGGACAGAAGTCGCTAGAAGGGGTAGAAAAGGGGTTGTTGAAATTCTTCGCACCATGAGAAGATTGAATTCGATTGATTCTAATTTATTCTGGAAAATGTTTGATTCACAAATAGAACCCATGTTATCATACGGTGCTGAAGTTTGGGGACTTAATGAAAATAAACAAATGGAGAATATTCACACATTTGCATTAAAAAGATTTCTAAACATACCTTTACACTCATCAAATAAAATGTGTTACGGAGAGTCAGGCCGATATCCTTTATTTATTAGAAATTATATTAAATGTGTGAGATACTGGCTAAAACTAACTCGACTTCCACTAAATCGTATATGCAGACAGGCATATGAAATGCTTTTCAGACAAATGGAAATAGGAATGTACAACTGGGTGTCGGATGTTAAAAAGGTTTTAACAGAAAATGGATTTGGCATCGTTTGGATTGCACAAGGGGTAGGTAGTGAGAAAATGTTTTTGTTTGAATTTAAGCAGCGACTGATTGATTGTTTTAAGCAAAATTGGCACTCCAATGTGGTTGGAAATGATAAATACAGCTGGTACTATTCCTTCAAAGATTCATTATATCCTGAAAAATATCTCGGTGTAATAACTAATAAATGGCATAGGGACTCACTTGTCAGATTTAGAACAAGAACCTTAGGTTTATATTCATGCAAAAGGTGGTTTACTTCAGATTCGATCATGAGTTCGGTATGCCCGTTATGTTCGAATGGTTTTGAAGATGAAATGCATTTCTTATTCGATTGTTGTGAATATAATGAATTACGAAACACAAGTAGTCTGTTTACTAAATACAACGCGCAAAGATATAACATAAGAAAAATACTAACATCAGAAAATGAAGACATTATTAGATCACTTGCTGCGTTCATTGCGAAAGGAAATAATATTAGGAAGAAAAAATTAGATTGTTAGTTATCAGATTATTTATCATGAAAATGTAACTCTGCAAGGTATCTATTATGTGTTATTGTTGTGCTGAAAGGAAAAGATAATAACTGTCACTAATTGTTGACTCATAGGTCGGTTGGTCGAAGATTATGACCCAGTACTAATGGATGTTTTTACAAAGCTGTTTGATTTTGCATTTATCTTCGGTTATCGCCAGAAGTAATTTTGCATTTTGATTTATGATAGCGCTTCCTTGACATTAGAGCCGAAAGAGCTATTGCCAATAAATTCTTTGTCATTGTCATTGTCATTGTCTCTCTCTCTCTCTCTCTCTCTCTCTCTCTCTCTCCTCTCTCTCTCTCTCTCTCTCTCTCTCTCCATAACAATTAGGTAACCAGTGTGCAGAACAATTTATGTGAAAATGGACTCCTATAGTGTGGACGTTTAAAGGAGTTTGAAGAGAACATTTTTTTTTGTTGTCGCTGAATTTAAAAACAGATTTATTTCGTGTAATATGCGAAACTGACATTCAACATCAGAAGACAATGACAAATATAAATGGTATAATTCTTTTAAGAACATTTTCCAGGCAAAAAGCTAATTGTCTTTAATTACAAATAAATGGCACAGAGATAATTTTGTAAGATTTGGACTAAGGGTTAGTAGGCTTAATGACTGCAAGTGATGGTTTATGAATGAAAAACAGGCTGATGGTAAATGTCCGTCGTGTGATACAAGAAACCAAAAATGAAGTTCATTTCTTATTCTACTGTACAGCTTACAAAATATATCCGAAGGCAATGTACTTTACTTCACTCACCGTCATATATTACTGACCAGAATCGTATTGCAAATGTTTTGTCGAGCAACAATGAAAACGGACAATAGATCTACTGAAATTCATATCACAAGCAACGAACATTAGAAAAAGGACAATTGAAAGAAACAACTAATGATCTCTTTCTCTCTCTCTCTCTCTCTCTCTCTCTCTCTCTCTCTCTCCTCTCTCTCTCTCTCTCTCTCTCTCTCTCTCTACGAATGTGTGAGTGTGTGGTGTTGCCCTGATCTTTTCTTTTGCCCCCTGCCACCCCCACCCCCCTCCCCATCCCACCTGTTCCCACGTTCAGTACACGTGGCAAAGAGCATAGGGCAATAATTTTGGGTTGTCACGTGTGTGTGTGTGTGTGTGTGTGTGTGTGTGTGTGTGTGTGTGCGCGCGCGCGCGCGCGCGTGCGCGCATGCAAGATAGAAGAAAATCTAGGTAGAATTTCATAACATTTCAGAAGACGGCTCTTAGGGTCAGTGTTACTCAGTGCTGAAATTCTTGGATGTCTAGATTTCAAACAGACCAAAGGCACAGGAAGAACCTACTTCTCAAACCGTTGACTAAAACAACAAAGACACGAAGCTGGAAGTTGACTAAAACAACAAAGAAACAAAGCCGGAAGGACGCTTGGGAGAACACAGATCTCTGCCTAGAACTGAACGGATAACGAATGCACCCAGTGATCCAGATCCGCACCGCGGATCCACAGCAGAATGTGACAGTTTTGTTCTTGGGCCGCATTCCATCTTTTCATTAAGTTTTTGTTAAAACCGGATTAAAAAAAAAGTAACAGTATTCTGGTGGAGAAACAAACAAACGAACAAAGAAACAGAAAACAAAACAAAACAAACAAAGAAAAGTGAAAAAAGGGAAGCATTTTCGTGTCGTGAGTTTATTCGCGCGGGGATAACGTTCCTTTATTGGCTGGCTGCCTTTTTTCCTTCACACAATGCATCAAGAGGGGCGAGGGCAGGGGCGACTTTCCCACTGGTCGCCTGTGCTGGAGTCCCGTAAGCTCACGCAGATCAACAAACACTTCCGGGCACCAAAGTCACCGCGTGCCGCGAGGGAACTGAGCTGAATGAGGTAAAGGCGAAAACTGGCAAGGTGGCCCGCTTGTCCTTGCGGCGAAGGACGTGAGAGGCGAGGGGAGTCAAGAAACGGGCGCAGGACAGACAATGTGACCACTTCTTCAAGCTCTTCATGCTGTAAAAGTGTCAGCGTTTTGATCGTTTTACGTACCGACTACATAACACTACAACACTTAGTGCGCCTATCACAGGATGTTAGAACGGTAGGCCGTTTTTCCATGGCGTGCGAGAGAGCCTCAAGACAGCCCAGCGAACTCTCGCCTTTTCCTAGCCATGTTCGCCGCTAAGCTGTGCTAAGGCGGTCCGCAGTCGTTGGACATATTTAGCGTGTTGAGACAGTTTTCCAACACACCACGCTCCGCAGATGTAGCCAGCCACACGCAAGGCTCACTGTTGCGACATCGGACTACCTGACAGTGCCTTCAACACACACAGGACATGGACAGTGCCTTCAACACACACAGGACAGGAGACAGACACAGGGCCAGGCCAGACCACAGGACATGGACAATACCTTCAACACACCCAGGGCATGGACAATGTCTTCAACACACACAGGGCATGGACAATGTTTTCAACATGCACAGGACAGGGGGCAGACAGAGAGCTAGGTCAGTTCACAGGACATGGACAATGCCTTCAGCACGTACCATGGAACCCCAGCTGCTGAAAGGCGAAGATACACTCTCCTCTTGATCTGTGGTCGTACTGAAACTTTGATCCGATAATCCATTCCCTATTATTAATTGTACTTTTCCACATATCAATTATTGTAGGACATCATGTTTTTTTGTAGGTGTTTGGAAGGCGTACCCCATCCAGCCCCCCACACCCGCTCTTCCCCTCTCCTAACACCCTCCCCCCTCCCTTCCCCACCACACTCACTTTTATTTCCAGATCTTGAAGTGGAAGAAAAAGAAACTGAAATGCATCAAATTAGCGTGTGCAGTCCCGTACGATCTGATTTCTCATTCCTTTATTCAGTCATTGAGACACACCCTCCTTCCCGTAAAGCCCGGTGGCAGCTATGTTTCGGGGTCGGAAGATTTTTCGTTTAAATTTCAACCGCAATGAGTCATTAAGTGTTTGGTCATCTTCCTCACTGCACGTGCCCGCTAACTCCCCCATCCCTTTACTCTTTCCCTTTCCCTTTCCCTTGCTACCCAGTTCTTCTTCTTCTTCCCATTATTATTAATATTATTATTATTATTATTATTATTATTGTTATTATTATTATTATTATCATTATTATCAGTATTATTATTATTATTAATGCTATTATTATCATATTTTATATCATATGATGATGATGCCCATCATTATTATTACTATTATTATTATTGTATAGCGCCTATCCTCGGTAGAAGACCAAGCTCCAAGCGCTGTCAGTCCACACTCTCGGTTACACAACGGGCTGTC
>CM065720.1:36622556-36630056 GCA_033310375.1 Conus canariensis
TCTGTTCTCAGTGTTTGATATGATTAAATCAGTGTTAGTGTTAGTGTGTGTGTGTGTGTGTGTGTGTGTGTGTGTGTGTGTGTGTGTGTGTGTGTGTGTGTGTGTGAGGGCCTCAAAGCAAATATTTCTGATCAGACATGTCACAAAAATCTATGACATGCATACACGTACACACATAATGGAATTGAAATTTTTAAAATCGGGCTTTTTTTTTATTGCCACAAAAATTGCGTTAGGTTGTGTTTTACCAAGCAGCTGAAATGGACAGGATGCCAAGTGCCTATGTGTCCATAAAAACTAACAAAACTTAGAATTTGTTGTCTGGCCTCATGTTGACCGCATGTGACGAGAGTTGGGGATGGGTCGGTGTGTCCTCTAGGGGAAGGACTGATAATATTTCCTCTGTTAGAGTTTTATTAAAAATTTCACCTCCACCCTCAATCTTACCAGTAATGGAAGGAGCAACTTTCCGGTACTAGTCATTGAAAGAAATTTTCATTTTTCTCTGGACTGTTAAAACTACTCAAGAATGGCTCAGGTATACTGTTCCTTAGGCTTGTACACTTCAAAGTACTTGTAGCTTCAAGAGACAGAATTAGAGAGTTCAAACATTCAACACTGAATGAACAAGAAACAACTGACATAAGTTAAGTGCACTTTCACACATAAACTTTACTTGTTTATACAAGGGTGAAATATTCAAATCAATTTCACAATGTGAGCTCAGGCTGAGTTTTGGTTCCCACTGTTTCATGGTAAGAAAGGGAAAGTTCTGGTTGAGTTGGAGTCCACATGGAATATCAGAACTTACCTGATGTCAGAGAGGATAGTTGATCTCTCTCTAGTTTTTAGTGACTGATCCACCTCTGTGTAGAACTGCTGCTCATGTGCTGGGCTGCAGTGTTTGTCCACTACCAGGCATGCCCCGGGTAGGTAGGAACCCAGGTTCTGGAGCAACCAGAACCCGGTCTGTAGTTAAGTAGCTGAAGGTCTGTCTTGTCGAGTTCTCACACTTGCCCTCTGGCTTTCAGAAAATGTGTGAGATCTCAGCCAACAAACGATTATACTAGTATAAATATATCTGCCTTAATTATTAATTTCCAGTTTCATTCAGAGGTTGAGTGAAACAAGGGGTAGGAGACAGGAATTTTATACTAACAATTTTAATCAAATAATTCTTCAATTTTTCTTATGAGTTAAGTGACAGTAACTTGGAATACACTAAGCACATGTGGTGTAGACTAAGAGTTACACACCACAGAGCATTCCAACAATCATCAGTATTCATAAATCAACTGAAGAGTTTTCACCTAGTGCAGGCATACTGTTTTTCTGATCAGAGTTTATCATCCAGTTGTCTTCTTAACAGACAGAACTGCATACTGGCAAAAGTCAGATTGTACACAAACATTGGTGGTCAGATTGTTAACAAAGAATCTTAACCAAGCATGGTAATAGCTTTTGCCAAGTTGTGGCAAACAAACTATTACAACAGAATACTCATTCATCAGCTTGACAGATGTCACCAAGTACTGGCATCAAGTTATACTGTTAAAGCACATGGCATACATACAATCAGTGCATAGTCTCAAAATTTAGAAACATAGTTTCAACTTACAGGTCCAGGAGATCAGTGAACCTTAGACCGGATCAGAGTAGGTGAGATAAACATTCACTCTCTCTGATGTACCTATGTTGTCTTTGTGGCTGCACTGGGTAGTATCTACAGCTGGTCTGTGGAAGCAGTGATTGTTGACCAGGGGTTTCCCCTTTTTATAGGCCAAACCACCGATTCTGTTTCCTGTTCTGGTTGGCTTTGTGTCACTAAAGACAAAGAAAAAAAAAAAGGGGGGGGGGGGGGGGGTTTGATCATCCCCCACCACTTACAGTGGGAGAACAGTATAGAACATCCGAAAATGCGCTTCCTTAGCTGTTGGGGTTGTTGTATGTGCGCCTACACACTGATTGACAAGGCGCTGTATAACATAATTGCATCATTTGCGAGCCGCACGCATGACCGTCAGCGTGCAGGTGGTGAAAGGAAGAGAAAGGAAAATAGCCTGATCCTTTGTCTCAACCAGAGATGATCACTGCCAATGAGATAAGCAAAGAGGGAGAGGAAGTGGGGCCAGCGACGCACTTTGAAAGTGATGTAATCTCCCCCCCCCCCCCCCCCCCTCTGTAACATTGTTGCAAAGCAGGAAGAGAAGGGGGTGGGGGGTGGGAGGGGAGTTTTGATAGGGCAGAGTTGGCATAGATTTGAAATCTGTACTGCCGTTTTGTGAGACAAAGGGAGAGAGAAAGAAAAAGGAGGGAAGAAGGAGGGGGGGGGGAGGGGAATAGACCAGGGTGTGGTGTGTGTTTGTACAATTTGTACAAGAGGGTTGGTGCGGGAGTGGATGGGGTGGTTGACAATTCGTCACACCGCACACGACAGGGTTGACCTGGTGTGGTCGTGTAGACTACGTATGGGGCAAAGTGGATCCGAAAAGCACGAATCTAAAATCGTCTAAAAGCGCAAAAAATGAAAAGAGCGACATTTAGGACTTCGACTCATTATCACCGGAATTCCCCATGTATGTATGGTATGTGTGTACGGATTTTAATGTATACATGGGCCATATTGTGCGGTTTGTAGTTCTGGGAGATCAGTGAATCCTAGACAAGGAGATTTAGAGTAGGTGATATAACCATGCACTCTCTCTGGTTTACCCCTGTTGTCTTTGTGGCTACATGGTATTGTATCTACAGCTGGTCAGTGGGAGCAGGGGTTGTTCACCTGGGGGTTTCCCCTTTTTTATAGGCCAGACTGTCTATTCCGGTTCCTGTTCCGGTTGACGTTGTGTCGCTAAAGGCAAAAAAAAGTGGAGGGGGGGGGGGGGGGTCATCCCCCACCCCCAACAGTGGAAGAACAGTTTCGAACATTCGAAAATACGCTTCGTTAGCCGTTGGGTTTGAATTTAAAGCGCCTATATCAGCACATGCCAATTGACAAGAGACTGTTTAATATAACTGCATCATTCAACTGTCAGCGTGCCGGTGGTGAATATGGAGGGGGGGGGGGGGGGGGGGGGGAGGGGGCTGTAGAGAAGGAGGGGGGGGGGGGGGGAGTTGTCGGCTTCTCTATGAGAGTTTAGAGAGGGGAGTTGGCATAGATTTGACATCTATGCTGCTGTTTGTGGGACAAAGGAGAGAAAGAAAGAGGGGGGAGGAAGGGGGGAGTAGGCCAGGATGTGTGTGTTTGTATAATTTGTACAAGAGGGTGGATGTAGTAGTGGATGGAGTGGTGGTGGCAAGTTCGTCACAGCCTCCATCCTCCTATTCTCCCCCCCCCCCCCCTTTTTGTTTGTGTTGTGTGTGTGTGTGTGGTGTGTGTGTGTGTGTGTGTGTGTGTGTTTTGCTTCACTGTCTCACTCCCCATTCAAGTCTACTGATGGACAGTCGTATGCTCAGTTGATATTTTGGGTTTCCTCTGAGTTTACTTATGCTCTGATGTCGGGTGTGTGTTGACATTAACTCTGCAGCCGTGATGTAGCCCCTCGAGGTGGGCTTGGCCGTAAACAACATTAGCTGGACTTTTATTCTTTTGCATTTACTGCGATTAACTAAGCAGACAGAGAAAAGCGTAAGGAGAAAGAAAAACCAACGAGTAAAACATTGCAGAACTAGCAAGTGACGTCCACAGCGGTGTTGCAAAATACGCTTCGTAAATATAAACTGAAGATGTGTTGAAACGGGGGTTTTGACTGGTGTGGGTTTTTTTAACGCAGGTACAAAATGTTGATCCATAATTGGTGTGGGTTTTCTGATGCAGGTACAAGATGGTGGTCCATAATTGGTGTGGGTTTTCTGATGCAGGTACAAGATGGTGGTCCATGATTGGTGTGGGTTTTCTGATGCAGGTACAAGATGGTGGTCCATGATTGGTGTGGGTTTTTCTGATGCAGGTACAAGATGGTGGTCCGTAATTGGTGTGGGTTTTCTGATGCAGGTACAAGATAGTGGTCCGTAATTGGTGTGGGTTTTCTGATGCGGGTACAAGATGGTGGTCCATAATTGGTGTGGGTTTTCTGATGCAGGTACAAGATGGTGATCCGTAATTGGTGTGTTTTTCGATGTAGGTACAAGATCCCGATCCATGATTGGTGTGGGTTTGATTGGTGTGGGTTTTTTTGATGCAGATACAAGATGTTGATCCACATCCGCACGCATACCAACGAGAAGCCGCACAAGTGCCTGGTGTGTGGGAAATCTTTCTCCCGCCTGGAAAACCTCAAGATCCACAACCGGTCCCACACAGGTACTAGTGAAGGGTTGGACAGGGTTGTATGGACCTGTCATGGGTTGTGTACATGTGGTGTGTTTGTACTGTCCCACACAGGTGCTTGTGAAGGGTTGGACAGGGCTGTATTGACCTGTCATGGGTTGTGTACATGTGGTGTGTATGTACTGTCCCACACAGGTAACAGTGAAGGGTTGGACAGGGCTGTATTGACCTGTCATGGGTTGTGTACATGTGGTGTGTTTGTACTGTCCCACACAGGTACTAGTGAAGAGTTGGACAGGGCTGTATTGACCTGTCATGGGTTGTGTACATGTGGTGTGTATGTACTGTCCCACACAGGGAACAGTGAAGGGTTGGACAGGGTTGTATTGACCTGTCATGGGTTGGGTCCATGTGGTGTGTTTGTACTGTCCCACACAGGTACTAGTGAAGGGTTGGACAGGGCTGTATTGACCTGTCATGGGTTGGGTCCATGTGGTGTGTTTGTACTGTCCCACACAGGTACTAGTGAAGGGTTGGACAGGGCTGTATTGACCTATCATGGGTTGTGTACATGTGGTGTGTTTGTACTGTCCCACACAGGTGCTTGTGAAGGGTTGGACAGGGCTGTATTGACCTGTCATGGGTTGTGTGCATGTGGTGTGTATGTACTGTCCCACACAGGTACTAGTGAAGGGTTGGACAGGGTTGTATTGACCTGTCATGGGTTGTGTGCATGTGGTGTGTATGTACTGTCCCACACAGGTACTAGTGAAGGGTTGGACAGGGTTGTATTGACCTGTCATGGGTTGTGTACATGTGGTGTGTTTGTACTGTCCCACACAGGTAACAGTGAAGGGTTGGACAGGGTTGTTGTATTGACGTGTCATGGGTTGTGTACATGTGGTGTGTTTGGACTGTGCATATAATAATTTTTGTGTACATGTGTGTGTGTGTGTGTGTGTGTGTGTGTGTGAGCGCGTGCGTGCGTGCGTGCATGGGTGTGTGTAGGGGGAGAGGGGGGGGGGGGGGGGAGAAAAGTAATTCGGTGTTGAAACATAGGTACTCCCAAAAAGTTTTTCTTTTCTCTTGCTCAGATATTTATTGGGTGATTCTTTTTAATAAAGCCATGGAATTGTTTTTGATTAAAAAAAAAAGAAAGAAAAGAAAACAAACCGCATGACATTTTGTTTCGTTTCGTTTTCGTTTTTTGTTCGCTATTGTTTCATTTAGATGTTTACATGGTAAGTTTAAATCGTTGATTGAATAGAATAGTTCATGTCTGACGCAGTGTGTGTGTGTGTGTGTGTGTGTGTGTGTGTGTGTGTGTGTGTGTGTGTGTGTGTGTGTTTTCAGTTAGATTTACAAACGCTGTGGGGAATGTTACGGTATTGCTTCATTTTCTGTTTTTGTTAAACTGCACCAACTGCTTGTTAGCTCTCATTTGCAGAATCAGAACTGCCATGCGAATAACAACGATAGATTTTGGCACCACAGTCGATTTATTTGGTTTCCTGACATGGAGCCGTATCAGATGATAAACAGATGTATCAGTGCATGGATAAACTGATGTACCACTGCACGGCTTCATGACGTGAAAAGAGCAGTGTACATGTATTGACACGTCCATCGTGTAGAGATACTATTCAAATTAAGATTCACTGTGTATTCTGCCCCCCCCCCCCCCCCCCCCCCCCACCTTGAGTATCTTCAGTTTATAATAACAGTGTAGTATGGTAGTGATCTTAGTTTAAACCGACGTTACTTGTGGCTGCTAAGAATAGAGGCGTCATTGAAAATGTTGCAACTTTTCTTAAATTACAAGGCATTCAAGAGGAGAAAACTATCTCATCGTAGAAGATAGTATTGTGGTTTGTGTTTAAGCAACAGTGGTTGATCATGTATGTGTCGTAAAAATAATTTTGGTTTAGAGATATTAACTTACCGGTTTGTTCTTGAGTTCAATAGTTGTTGGGTTTTTTTTTTTATTCACATCTTTATTGTGGGGCTTTGGCCTTTATCGAAAATATAAATTAACTTACTAGTTTGTTCTTGAGTTAACAGTTTTTTTTTTCATTCACATTTTTAACGTGGGGCTTTGGCCTTTATCCAAAAATATTCTGAGTTCTCAGTCCTCTGTCGGTGACGTGACATTGTCCCACACACACAGCGTGTAAATTCTCCGTCTCTTTCTCTCTTTGCCCCACCCCACCCCCCACCCTCACCCTCACCCACACACTTTTCCTTCTGAATCTCTGTCTTTCTTGCTGGACTTTGGTGGGCTACCTTATCACTGCGACAGTTGGTGGAGGTCATTCACCTGCAAGACCACTTTCTCTCTCTGCCTCTCCTTCCTATGCCTCGCGCCCCCCCCCCCCCCCCCCCCCCCCCCCCCGCGCGCGTGTGTGTGTGTGTGTGTGACATGGGTAGCAGACTGGCATTTACCCATGTCACGAAGTTCCAGTCCGACAGGCGATCTGGCGAAGGTCTAGCTCTTTTGTGACAGTATTTAATTCGTGGGCCGGAACGTGACACTCACAAACGGTCGTGGCCGGTGGGCGTGATCATTTCTATGATCTGCGTCTTTGTGGGTACGAGGTGGGGGGGGGGGGGGGGGGGGGGCACGGGAGTCGAACTTCCAACAACCCCCCCCCCCCCTTTCTTCCCGGTTCTTACTGTTCCTCCCTGCCCACACACATATACATACACCTCTCTCTCTCTCTCTCTCTCTCTCTCTCTCTCTCTCTCTCTCTCTCTCTCTCTCTCTCCCTCCCTGCAAAGAATCTTCATTGAAAACTAAATTTAATGTACAGAGAGCTTCGAAGATGATTCCACCAGATTCTGATATCAGCTTCAGGAAAGCAGGCTAAATTAAACATACAGCCGCTGTAAACACGAATAGATCTCCACAAAGCTGTACATTATGTATAACGTGCACAGTGATCTGGTCCCACAGTACCTCAGAGATTCACTTGCACGGGCCTCGCGTCGATATGGTCCTAACAAATCAAAACTAGATTTGTATTTTCAGTACGTCCGTTTAGAATTCTCTTTTCTCACACCTAGAATTTTGTTGTTCGTTGCACACTTTCAGTACCCTCGAAAATGTCTCGCAGACCCTTTGATGCGGACTACACTGTTTCGTAACAGTGCCTGCAGAGGTTAAAAGTACCTTGCAGTAATCGCTTAAATCATCCGCTATGACAAATATGATCGGTGTTACTGAGCTAGTAATG
>CM065720.1:36632556-36662556 GCA_033310375.1 Conus canariensis
CTCCCTCCGCAAGCACGTACGGACGCACGGCCACTTCTACCGCTCAGGGGAAGCCACCGCCGCTGTCCTGTCCACACCGTCGTTGTCGTCCTCGTCGTCGGCGTCGTCTTTGTCGCCCCCGCCGCCAACACCGGTGAAGTCATCGACGCCGATGCTGGCCTCGATGTTGTCGTCGCCTTCGTCGTCGTCGTCTTCCCCTCCGCCTGTGCCTGGCAGCGTCTCCGTGGCGAAGGTACCTGCAGGAAGGTCCGGGGCCGCTCCCTCCGCCTCTCCCTCCCCCAGCCTGATGTCGTCAAGCTCCTCTCCTCCTCCCTCCCCGTGTGACGATGTCCAGAGAGGGGGAGCTGATCCGGTCCAGCGCCCTCCCTCCCCTCCCTTTCCTCCCCTTAACGCCGCGGGCACCATGTTCCCGCCGCCCCCGCCGTCCCCGCCAGGTTCCAGTCGCCCCTCTACCCCCCGCCTCTCACCCCGGGCCTGCCCCCGTCCGTCGCAGCAGCAGCAGCAGCAGCCAGTCTTTCAGCCGCCCTGGCCCTGCCTGTCCTCCTCCATAGACATTAGCGCCAGCAGCACCGGACCCTCCTCTTCCTCCACCTCCTCCTCCAACCCGTTGCCCAAGATCGTTAAGCCGGTTGCCATCTCTCTGGCACCGCTGGACAGCGGCAGTAACGGTCTGGGGGGTTACCGGGGGCTGCCGGGAGTCTGCCATGACGAACAGCAGCAGCAGCAGCAGAGTCACCAGGACGGACCCCTGGATTTATCCTGCGCGCCCAACTCCTTGTCCCCAGAAACGCCACACCATCCTGCTGTCTCCGGCGTGGCAGTAGCGGCGAACTGTGCGTTCTCCGAACTGCTTCATAACGTGGGTGCCAAGTAGGGAGAGAAGGGAAGCTGGTACACTGTGCTGTTTGGGGAGGAGAGGGGGGTGGGCGGGGGAGGGGGGGGGGGGCAAACGGCTGTTGTCTCGACTCCCGTCAATCAAGGGAATTCCGCAGCGCCCCCTTTCGACACGGGGAGATAAAAAGAAAGACACTTTGATCTCATTGCAGGGTCTGTCGTTTCCAGTGAATTTCTGTTCGTTTGGTATTGTTAGCCATGGGCCAAAGGCAGTAGATGAAAGGACAGATACTGAGTGCGACTTGTCTGCTCTGAAAAAAGGTATCGCACTTAAATGGTTAAAAGGAGCAGCGCGGCTGACCTCGTGTGCTGCATTATTTTTCACGCAATCTCTCAAAGGTATTTCATCAGTGGTAACTCGGACCATGCTGGGACAACTTTTCATGACGTGTCTCCCTGTAAAATGTGCCCCAGTACAGTTTTGAATTTTACATATCAGTTGGCACACAAGATACATCTTTGTATCCTGCGTAACTACTGTCTTTATGAAATACTTATGAAATAAGTTTGCCTTTGCAGTTTAAAGTGTTTGTTTATTATTTGTGGTATAATGTGAAATGATAATGTGATTCCATGTTTTAGAATAAACTGATTTGCGTTTACTATTTATTGTTATTAAAACATGAATTATGTCCCATGAAAAGCATCCGTCCTCTCCGTGTTTAATTTCAAACCAGCTGCCGAGAAGGCCCTGTGTCGTTTGAGATGCTTTCACCTGATGATACTTCGTCATTTGGGTCCCTTTCACTGGCCGATTACTTCTTTTCTCGTGACCCGCCTCTAACGTTGACAACAAAACCAAATTGTACATGCAATGCCGCACAGTCGCGGTGAATCTGTGACGAAACTGCGTGACGTACCAAGTGGGAAATTTCCTTCCAGACTCCACCGCGGTTTCAGTTTTCCTCGAACACAAATCGAGCTCGCCTTTACGTAACATCCACTGTTCAGCATACAAAGGGCCGCAACTCCAAGGCAGCATACGTCAATAGGAAGAATATAGTGACTTGCATGCTGGTGTTTCTTTACGTACCTGTGCTGGCAAAGAAGTGAGGGGGCAGGGGTGGGTGGGACGGTTGAGAAGACGAAGTGGACGTTCAGGAATAGGTTGTCTGGTGCCATTTGGGATCCGTTGAGCTCTGCCAAGGGGACAGATCCATAATGTTTTGCAGCACCAGGTTTGAGTGGACCTTTCATCTTCTGGGTGGGGCTCACCAGATGGCTTTGGTAGTTGGGTATTTCTATTCAAGTTGTAGTCCCACATCCACTTCAGGCATTGTGGCAGGCCGGAGTTAGAATCAACCCGGGAGAGTAGGGAGTAGGGGAAATAACCAACACTAGGGGGTAGGGGAAATAACCAGTATTTTTGGGCAGGGAAAGTAACCAACACTAGGGTATAGGAGAATTGACTAACTGTAGGGGGTAGGGGAAATAACCAAAACTAGGGGGTAGGGGAAATAATCAACAGTAGCCCTGACATCTCCAGATAGACTGCACGTTAAGACAGGTGCCAAAGTATCAATGTTCATGTTCGATGCCAATCGGGATTTGAACGCGCAATGTCTTGACTGCGAACTGGATGTTTTACCTCTGAGCCAGTAATGCAGACATCCTTTAGCAGTGGTGGTTTGCTTCATCCGAGGCGTCAAACGGAGGCACACTACCTGTTGTTTTTCAGTGAAACTCTCACCAGCACGGGGTTAAAATCCGAGTCCAAAAGTCTCCACCCACACCCACATCCGCTCACAACAGCCACAGAAGAAGTGGACCCCCCCCCCCCCCCCCCACGCCCCCCTTCTAACTCCCAAAACAACCCTCCCAAAGTAACAAAGACACTGAACTGAAATCTTTGGGATGCACATCTCAAGAATTCAATAGGTATGTATGGAAGGTCATTATGTCAACAAGAGTGTCAGGACTTCTGGTACTGTCGATCAAGAACTGGGTAAAATGACCCCAACTTTGACCTCGTCAGAGATCCAGTCCGCTCATGCACCCCCCCCCCCCCCCCCCTCCCTCCCCCTCTGCTTCCTCTCCCTACCTCCTGTCTCTCCCCCTTCCCAACCGGTTTATCAAATAGTTTTCCAGAACGAATATTGAGGAAATGGGAGGGGGGGGGGGGGGGGGGGTGCATATAACAATATTTCATCATGACGGTGATTCAGCAAAGCATTATTATAATATAAAACGTCGTCGCACGTTTTCACACACATAGAAACAGAAATAGTAACAATGATCAATAACTTTGATATTGATGATCAGGCAAGCCGCCTGTGACATGATAGAAACGCTCATTGATAGTATTGAACAGCGGCACGTTGCTTTGTTCATAACAATAAATCACAAAAAGGAAAAGAAACGGAAAGAAACGAAAAGATACCCAACACAATTTTCAAGCAATGCTCGGTTACTTCGTAAGTAATCGTCGTCACGACAGACTCTGCAATCAGATTATTTTCTCCAGGTGTCCTTTTCAGTTAACCGCTAAAGCCTTAGGTACGTGCGTTTGCACGTGACCCTCGGTGGCACGTGTGGCTGGTGTGTGTGTGACGGTGCTTCGTGGACTTGTTTACCGCGGGAGTGACGTTCTTACTGCAGAACAAGACAGAGGGGGTGTTGTTGTTTTTGTTGCAGAGGATATGCTGTTGAAAAGCATACACGAATGAAGAGTTTTAAAAAAAAAAACCCGCGAGACGTCGATTTTCTTTTTTTCTTTTTACGCCCGTCAACTGTGGAGTTATTCAACCAATAATTCCCAAACTGGATAAACAGAGAGAGAGAGAGAGAGAGAGAGAGAGAGAGAGAGAGAGAGAGAGAGCACAACGAAAAAGACGATGTTTGGAAATAATTAGTTGTGACACTGGGTCAAATCGCTAAGTACTGCACGAACTGCACGCCTCATGGAAGTGAACACAGCTCATGATTGATCAAACTCCCTTCTCAGTCAGTCACACACACACACACACACACACACACACACGTGCATGAGCCATCTTCCCTTGCATTAGAAACAGCCGTTGACCCTTCTCCCTCCCCTCCCCACCCCTTGTGCCCACCTCCCCCCTCCCGGTTTTTTGGAACTCCGTCTGTTGTTCGTTTGGTGCTCGTTTGAGAGATGGGGATGGTGGTGGGTGGTGGTGTGTGTGTGTGTGTGTGTGTGCGCGCGCGCGCGCGCGTGTGTGTGTGTGTGTGTGTGTGAGCGACAAGTGGCGTACTGCAACAGAATGATCAAACTGTAGATGGTAATGCTTTGTATTAACTGTTTGATAGAAGTAGATAGGCCAAAGTATGTCTTTAATACGATTTGTGTACGCTGTAACTGACGTATGTAAGTATACTCGCGTTTTCGCATTACAGTTGAGTTTACTTGGGAGTAACCCTCCATACTTGGAATGTAACCAACAGATATCGTTATGCAGTGGAAGGCTGGTGGTTCAATCCTGGTTCAGTGGCATAAGCCTCCAGCAGTCCTAGATCAGAAGCCTCCGCCCCCCTCCCCCCCCCCACCCCCCACCCCCGCGCCATGAATAGTAATGTCGTCTGATTGGTACTCTGATTTATGCGCCGTTCATGTTCTCTTTGCGCTGGTAAACTGTGAAAAACAGCAATTGATGGGTCTACGGTCTGGTGAAATGAACACTCGGAATGGAGCCTCTTGTTCACATGTAATGTATGGAATAGCGATTTTTGTTTTTCTTGTGAGCAGTTTACGAACAAGTATCTTTGTAAGAAAAAAAAGAAAGAAAGAAAGAAACTAACCCTACACACACACACAACGATGTGCCTACCCTCCCCTTTCTCCCCACTTCCTGCATAGTTAGAGCAGTCTGTTGGGCAGTGGCAGTGATCGACAAACTGAAGACAAGCGTCTCTGAGAGATGGAGTCTAACGTGCCAGAATCACTGCACGCAGACAGAAGTAGCCTTCACACATGATTTCTCAACAGGCCTGTCCATATTTGCCTCCGTAAGAGAAGATAATCTACTTCGACGGAGAGAAGTTCCAATCCCATTTCAGTGATGTGTGTGTGTGTGTGTGTGTGTGTGTGTGTGTGTGTGTGTGTGTGTGTGTTCTAAGAGTTGACTTCAATGAGGTGACGGCCCCGATATGACCAGTTACAGTCGACTGGGCTATAATCAGCATGAATTGCTCAACGATCGATTCAGAAAGCCTCTTTCCGCCAGTTACCTTCTCTTACTGGGGGCAAAGGAGAAAAGAGCCGATTTCTTTCCGTTGTATTTCCTTTCCGTTTAGTCAAAGTGAATTTGATTGAAAAGAAAAACAAAATTTTAATATGAAATACATATGCCAAATAGACAAGTTGGCACGTTTTGTTCAAACGAATCCGACCATAACATTTGACAGAAAGTTGTTCTTCAAAGGGAAGTTACCCCGTGGGGTCTTTAGTCGGGGGCTTCTCCCAGAAAACCCCATTCAGTATCTTCCCTTGGTGGGGTTTTCTATCATGGTAGTGTTACAAGCGTAGGGATTGTTGTAGTCCTATGTGATTGTTATATACTGATCATCCGCAGCCGTTTGATCAGTTACATTCAGGTTTAACTTCCCTGCACCCATCCACACTATGGTGATTTGGCAGACAGGAATAATGGTTCTCGAGGAGGATGAGGTTTAGAGGATGGATGTTGTCTCTCACTACTGACACTAATAATACGGTGCCGCGTTGAGAGATAGATTTAAAAAAAAATTGTGATGACAGTTCCACGGAACTTAAACACGGTGCTGCATTCTGAGCCATCGTAGGAAAAAAAAAAAAAAAGAAGAAGAAGAAAGAAAGAAAGAAAAACAAAAACAAAAACAAAAAAAGGAGAAAAGAAAGACAGAAAGAAAAAGAAAACAGAAACGGCATTTGATTTCCTGTTTTTATTTTTGTGGATGTCTTTACTTTTACCTACAGGGCCATTCCTTTCGTTGCGGGGGGAGGGGGGGGGGGGGGGATGGGAGCTTGCTTAATTGACAATAACTTGCAATGGGCCTGTTCAGTCAGTGCAAGCATTTCCCTCACTTTTTACTACATATATTGTCATCCATCACTACTTTTGTCCTACGTTTCATTTCATCTTTCGTTCAGACAGCACTACCTTTGTCCTACTTTTTACTGCATCTCTCGTTCAGTCATCACTACTTTGCCCTACTTTTTACTGCATCTTTCGTTCAGACAGCACTGTTTTTGTCCTACTTTTTACTGCATCTTTCGTTCAGACAGCACTGCTTTTGTCCTACTTTTTACTGCATCTTTCGTTCAGACAGCACTGCTTTGTCCTACTTTTTACTGCATCTTTCGTTCAGACAGCACTGCTTTTGCGGTATTTTTTTTCTTTTTACTACATGTGTCCTTCGGCCATCACTGCTTTTGCCGTTCTTTTTTCACTTCTTGTATTGTCCGGTCATCACTGTTTTTGCCGTTCTTTTTTCACTTCTTGTATTGTCCGGTCATCACTGCTTTTGCCGTTCTTTTTTCACTTCTTGTATTGTCCGGTCATCACTGCTTTTGCCGTTCTTTTTTCACTTCTTGTATTGTCCGGTCATCACTGCTTTTGCCGTTCTTTTTTCACTTCTTGTATTGTCCAGCCATCACTGCTTTTGCCGTTCTTTTTTCACTTCTTGTATTGTCCGGTCATCACTGCGTTTACTGTTCTTTATTTATTCATTTATTTGCTTATGTATTTATTTATTTTTACTACATCTATCGTTCAGCCATCAGTACTTTTGCCGTGCTGTTTACTACATATATCTTTGAGCAGTCACTATGCATCCATCGTTCAGCCACCACTATTTTCGCCGTACTTTTGACTACATCTATCGTTCATTCCATGAATGCTTTTGCCATACTTCTTTTTTATTACATGTATTGTTCACCTACCATTACTTTGTCTGACTTTTTATTTCATGTCGTGTTCCCCCACCGCTCCTTTGTCCAACGTTTTACCACTTGTATTGTTCACCCACTCCCATTTTTTGGCGTACATTGTTCATACACCGTCACTTTGCCCACCTTTTACGACCTGCATTGTTAATCCATGACAACTTGCCACGCCTTACATTTTACTGCGTGTATCGCTCATCTACCGCGATTTTCCCGTGTATTTGACCCGCCATCATCCACCACTATCTTGCCCAGCATTTTACCAGATGTTTTCTTCATCCAACACTACTTTGCCCCACTTTTTACTGCGTGTGTTGTTGATGCACTACTACTGTTCCCTATTTGTTACTGCATGTATTGTTCATCCACCACTACGTTTCCTTCCCTTCATCTACTGCCTGTATTGGTCAGCTGTCGCATTTCCCTCCGAGGACTGTCCCGCCAACCCTTCATTTCAGTGTGTAGTTAAAACCAACGTCACGATTCCTTGTTTCACCGCATGCGTTGTGCCTCCGACCCAGCCGAGTTATGATAAGAAAGAAAGGCATATTCACTTCAAAAGACACCCCCTCCTCCTTCCAGCAGACAGTTTCCTTTCCTGTCCCCCATTGTCTCTCTGTCCTTCGCATCATCTCGTCCGTCATCCCAACATTGACCGTTTTCTCAGTTCATTCTGACAATTCTTGGCACCCGATTCCCCTTGCCTTTCCCTCCGAACCCTCCTCCTCATCGTTTGGAACGCTGCACCACCCCTCAGTCTTCTCGTTCCGTAGTTCAACCCCCACCCCTGTTTTTTGTTTTGTTTCGCTTCTTTGTATTTCCTAATTCGCCTTTTCTGCCTCTCTCTCTCCACGACTGCTGTCCAATGTGACCTCCCTTTCCCCCTCCCCCTTTCATTTTCACTCTTTTTTTTTTCTTTCCTTCCCCACCCCCACGTTTTCCTCTAGTCCTTCCAAATCTGTTGCCCTCTTTCCATCATCCATGTTTTTTTCTTAATCCTCCCTCCCCTCCCCGTCTTCTCCCCCTCTTGTTCCCTTCCCAATAGCCTCTCCCCTGCCTTCCCCACTTCACTTCTTCCTCTCTTTTCCGCTCCCCCTCTCTGTCCCCCCCCCCCCCCCCCCTCGCTACCACACTCTTTCCTCTCTGTGGTACCAGGTTTGTCAAGTTAAGCCATACAGGTCGACGTACGCTGAGCTCGGCATTCTCTCACGCCTGTTGTGACAGTTGTCTGGCGCGCTCCGATAAGATCAATCAAACGAAGATCGATCGATTGGCTCTGGCAACATCTTCGGGATTCTTTCTTGTTCCCTTTACTTCCTTTCTTGCACGTGGCCTTGACTGACCCGCCTCGAGGCCACTTATCTGCCGTGTGATCGATCTCGTAAAGCGCAGCTTTAGAGGCCAAAGCCGCCGCGGCCCTGACTTGTGCAAACAGGGAGGTATTAACTCTTCCAGTGTCTGGGGAACAGAACAAAGGGACGGGTCTGTCGCTGGAGTGAAGCTCGCCTACCACTCCTTAGGCCTCTTCTAGTCGCCACCCGGCCCATGCCAAACTCAAAATGTATGTGTTTATATGTTACCGATCTAATGCCGTTTAGGCCCATGTACGTTATCCTGTCGGTTTCTTTCCTTCCTTTCCTTTTCTTCAGGTTGCGTTTTGCCGGCGGGCAGCTTTTCTAGTGATCTTGAATTGCCCCCCCCCCCCCCCCCCCCCCCCGCGCTCCTACTGCCCCATCCTCTTTCCCCACCCTTTGCACAAGGTGTATGTGTTACATCATCTGCATAACCCCCAGAAGAATTTTAGACTTTGCCGCAGTGACGTCATCAGAGCTACATGTTATCCGGCGATCGTTTTTTTTTTTTTTGTTTTTTGTTTGTTTTTGCTCCAAAGTCACTGAATTCACCGTCATCGGAAAGGAATAAAATGTGTTTCAGCCATTAATCGGTACACAACAGGAATGGGTCATCGGATACAGGAAGACGAAGAGTTTTTGTACATATATATGGACACCGGACTCTTACGAGACGTCCCGCTGAGGTTAACGCTTGGATGAAACGCGCATGGGTGAATACAGTCACTGCCAGTCATGACTTCTGATCAGACGTTTTAGACATCGGAACCTAAAGCACTCGATCTCCGCCTGGCTAAGCACCAGATGTGACCGACTGGCTTGTTCAATGATCTTTTCTTCGGCATGACTCGTGTTCACAGTCGTATGCACGTGCCACATGTGTTTGTATCAAGGATTCCCAACTCTTACATACTTTGCACCATCCTTACATCCCTCCACTATTGTTTCAATGCCACACATTGGGGGCTTTTTTTGTTCCAGTGCAGAACATGGTCTGATGAATACGCGTGAAATGTGGCTATGCGAGTGTGTATGTATACGCGATGCCCAGATCCTTAAAACTTTGCCCAGGGACAGCTGGTTCATAGTGACATATGTGCCATCAACAGTGTGTAGCATGGTCATTACAAACTGCATGATATGCAGATGTGCGCAAGAGTTACCCTATTTGTTTAATTATCTACAGTTCACTGTTCCTTCCCTCATTTAAGATTTCCTTGCGTAAGATGCATTAAGAGTCACTATGGAGCTGACTCCCAAGTCGTAAGACAGAATCATATGTTCACTATTTTTTTTTTTTTGTGTGTGTGGATAAGATAGGAATGGCGATATCATAATGTCACCAACAGACAGACTACGCATGCCCCGTTTCCCTACGCATGCCCCGTTTCCCCCAGCGCAAAGAAAATACGAATCTGCGTTTACATAAACACCGAGGATCTGTGTTGGTAAGAAGACTGGCATCATGTTGATCTCGTTGTGAACTTTCTCTGCGAGACAGCCAGTCCAAAATGTCCATTAGAAATGAACTCGCACGGGCAGCCAGATACAGGTGTCTCCAGTTCACTGTGACGTGAAGGGAAGAAGGTCTGATTGGCGTGGCGATCCTCAGCTGACGAGGAGTCCGGCAGGCTGTTGTGGACCCTCAGATGGTACAGGAGGAACCAGTGCAGTGCATCTGGGTGGCTGCATGGTGGTTTTCCTGGCGTGAGCGTCCACTTCGCCGTCCATTGTTGCACCTTGGAAACCCGCTGGCGCCGGCATTAAAAACTACCCTTTTTTTTTTGCTTCAAGTCCGAACGTTTGGTCTCTCTGGTTACCTCTCTCCTCCGGGATGATTATTCCCGTCTGCCATGTCACCCTGAGAGGTGTTGTCGTAACGTTAAACCTGACTGTGACAAACGAGTGCATTTTCTCTCTCACTCTGTATGTGTTGTGTGTGTGTGTGTGTGTGTGTGTGTGTGTGTGTGTGTGTGTGTGAGACGAGAGAGAGAGAGAGAGAGAGAGAGAGAGGATACCACGTTCAGCGAGAAACTCAAGACACTTGGAATTTTTTTTTAAAGTGAGAAAAAAGGCCTCATACGACAAATGTATGAAATATTATACATATATATTTTTCTGTATGTGATGTATGCCCGAATTCCACATCAAGAAATATTAGATAAGCATACAAATGGAGGCTTCCATATTTGTTTCTTTTTGTTTTTAATCGCTTCATAATTTGAGATGTTAAGTGCGCGCGCGTGTGTGTGTGTGCGTGTTCTTTCTTTTTTTTTTAATACAGGAAACTACAGATAACTTGAATACTTCACTTGCAGTGGTTCCAGGAGACCGTGTCTAGTCGTGAAAACCTCTTCACACCGGGTTTGTGAATCATCTGCTAAAAAGAAACGAAAAAGAACATGTACAGGTACATGCATATACTCCCAATACATTCCATGTGTGCATGAGGCTACTTTTATTTTTCTTGTAAATGTTAATTTTGAAATGTACTGCATTTGTTTATTTGCAGTTTTGTTTATAGGCTACGTAAGAACAGACTGACCCAACTCAGGGTGAACAAACGAATAATGGAACTGAATTACAAAAGATATAAAGTGAAAGTCTATTGCCATCTCTCTCTCTCTCTCTCTCTCTCTCTCTCGGGGGGCGTGACATGTGTATCATCGTGTGAGGCCGCGATTTGGGGCTCTGATAATTAACCCCCGATTGCAAGCACAACATTGCGGTTTACCTGTCGAGAAGTGGCAAGAGAGTTTGCAAGAGACAATGCCTTCATCTGCAACATATTTCAGGGCTTGTTGTGGACGCTTTCATACAGTGTACCTGGCCTTCATGTTGAAGCGGGCGAGGGAGAAGAAGAACAGCTACATCGCCATGCTGAAACTGCGACGGAGAGCGGACGGTGTAGTACTAGGATTGCTCCTCTCGTATTTGTTCTGGGGGAGTCTTCTGCTCCGCTGTGGCGACGTGGAGACTAACCCAGGCCCTAACTCCTCGCAAAGCAAGGACAGCTCGAGACAGACACGATTGAAATCGGGCAGTTCCAGAAGCAGTATGGAGCGAGCGGACGTCACTTCACGAAGAGTCTCCAGTGAACCAGTGAATGAGCCCACTTTGTCTGACGTGGTGGGCATGATCCAGGACTTGAGCTCGAAGATGGACATCCGCTTTGGTGAGATGAAGGAAGACCTCCACGTCCTACAGGAGGAGTACGGGGCCATGCAAGAAGAGCTGAAGGCACTGAGAGGTGAGGTCACGGGTCTACGTCAGCAAAACGACGAGTTGCAGAGGACGAACGAGGACCTGACGAGAAAGCTGGACGTCCTGGAGAGGAAAACGGATGACCTTGAGGGACGGTCCAAGCGCAATAACCTCATCTTCTACGGCCTGCCACGGAAGAACAACGAGACTCCGGCGGACTGTGAAGATATGGTGAAGGACCTAATCACAGATAAGTTAGAACTTGCTGAGGACTTTCAGTTCGATAGGGTTCATCGAATCAGCTCCAGGCCTGACTCACCAGTGATCGCCAGGTGCGTCTTCTATAAACAGAAGATTGCTGTGTTAAAGGCTAAGAGCAAGTTGCGCGGGACAAAGCTTTTCGTTGGGGAGGACTTCTCTGCTCAAGTTCGAGAGATTAGGAGACGTTTAACTCCACATCTGAAGACAGCTAGGGGGGAGGGCAAGAGAGCCTCAATGGTGTTTAACCATCTCCTCATTGACGGGAAGAAATTCACTGTGGACAATGCTGACAGGCTAGTTGAAATGAAATAGGGAGGCGGCCGGCCCACAGTTTGTCTAGATGATTTCAATTTTACCGTACCAGTGAAAAGAACAAACTTTGGGACGACACCGGTTTTGTTGTCACAGTGCGGCGAAGTTGACACTCTGTCAGCACGTGCTGTTCATGAGCCAGTTCACAACGCAGTGCACTCTAACTTTAGTTCAGCCGTTGCCCAGGTTGAAAATGTAAATGTTGTTTCAAATGAATGTGTGCCACAAAACCTGTCTCACCCGTCTAACACGTTTTCCGAAGATGTGTGTACCGTGTTACCTGATCTAGGTGATAGTAATGTGTCCATTGTTCCTTTTTCTGTAAATAACACAAAAAACTTCTCCTTTCTTCACTGGAATATAAACGGTTTATCCTCTAAATTGCATGATAAAGATTTTGTTTCGTTTGTTAGTTCTTTTGATTTTATATGCCTGGCTGAAACCTTTATGGAAGATTTCCAATCGTCTGTGTTTGCTGGTTTTGAAAAATTTTGTAAACCAGCTATGAAACTGACTACTCGTGGAAGGCGATCTGGGGGGTTAATATGTCTTGTTAAAAAAGAGTTTTGTTCACTCATTAAGTCACTGGGAATTAAGTCTGATACTTTTTGCGCTTTTGTTGTTGATAAATGTATGTTGGGTACAATAAAAGATGTTTTGTATGTATGTGCATATGTACCACCAGAGGGTTCACCATACTATCGTTTTGTTGATTCTGATAATGGTATTGCTTTACTTGAAGACTTTGTATGTGACTGCTTGCTCTCTATTGGTGATGTTTATATTTTGCTAAGTGGTGATATGAATGGTCGTATTTCCAATATTTCTCAAGATTTAGAAGAAAGTGTTTTCCCTTTTGAAAATCAATGTTTGAGTGGCCCATCGCATGTGAGCAGGAATTCAGAAGACAATGTGTTAAATAATTATGGTAAGATGTTGCTAAATATGTGCACTGCATTTGATCTGTGCATTTTGAATGGTTTGTGTAAGGGCGACCTCAAAGGTTGCTACACATACATTTCTGAAAGTGGTAATAGTGTGAATGATTATTTTTTAATGTCGCGTGATATGTTTGCAACATACTTTAATGATTGTAAGTTATGTGTAGATGAACGGATTGATTCTGATCACATGCCTTTGGTTCTGCGCACTAGCTTTCACAGCGAAAACCTGGACAATGTAAGAGAAAGTGATGCTATTAGTTGGCTTGAAAAGTATGTTTGGAATGAAGCTTATGTTGACTTGTTGTGTAATGCAATGGATTCACCAGAATTTCAACAAAGGATGCACATGGCAGTCAGTCTCATTGAAGTTAATATAAATGAAGCTTTACATGTTTTTAACGATTGTTTAAAAGTTGCCGCTGACTGTATGAAGAGGAAGATTAAGGTAAATGCGAAAGAAGCTGGCGATGATTGGTATGATAAAGAATGTCTTTTAAGTAAAAGAAATGCACGTAAATTGTTAACTAAATATCGTCGAACTTTATCTGTACCTGATCATGTTGAATACTGTAATGCCAGACGCGACTATAAACATCTTTTGAAGAAAAAACAAAAGGTATTTAACAGAACAATGGTAGAGAAATTAGTTTCCTCTGTTAGTAGCCAGAAAGAGTTTTGGGAAACAATGCGGAAAATTCAGAAAAAAAGAACCCAGCCTCAAAATGATATTAGTTTGGACAATTGGTTTCATCATTTTAAGGAACTGCTTGAAAGAAATGATAGTACTGATAGTGGTGTAGGGCAGGTAGACGGAAGTGATGAAGATGATGATAATTATAATAATATAAACCGCCCTATATCGAAAGAAGAAATCATTTTGGCCTTACGTAAATTGAGGAATCGAAAAGCTGCAGGCCCAGATGGGATCATTAGTGAAATAATTAAAACTGCTTGTAAATCTGATTTGGTGATGAACTTTTTAGCAAAATTTATGAATACTCTATTTGATAAAGGTGTGTTTCCTGAAAGTTGGGCTGAATCGATTGTTCTCCCATTATATAAAAAAGGTGACGCTAACAACCCAAACAACTATAGAGGAATTTCGCTGTGTAACATTAGTAGTAAATTATATAGTGCTATCATTAACAGAAGACTTCAGGAATGGGTCGAAGAGAACAATATTACAGGCGAATATCAAGCTGGATTTAAACGGAATTATTCAACTATAGATCACATGTTTACTTTGATGGCCTTTGTTCAAAAACAGTTCTGTCTAAACCGAAAATTATATGTAGCTTTTATTGATTTTGAAAAAGCGTTTGACTCTGTCAACAGAAGTATATTATGGCCAATCCTGAGGAAGCATGGAATCCGAGGTAAATTATATAGATGTATTTTGAGCATGTATAATTCTGTGAAGGCGAGAGTGAGATGCGGATCATCCCTAACAGACTACATAAACTGCACATTGGGAGTCAAACAAGGGGATGTCTGTAGTCCCGTTCTTTTTTCTCTATTTATTAACGAATTAACTTTAGAAGTAATACATAACGGTAGGCACGGAGCTCACTTTTTAAATGATGCTTTGGAGATATTTATTCTCCTGTTAGCTGATGACGTTGTATTGATATCAGAAACAATAGTTGGTCTGCAAAATCAGTTAAATAGTTTAGAAAGAGCTACTGAATCTCTCCAGTTGAAGGTAAACATGGCAAAAAGTAATATTATAGTGTTTAGGAAAGGTGGATATCTTGCTGCACGGGAAAAATGGATGTATAATGGAATTGCTATGCCAGTGGTGAACGCTTATAAGTACTTGGGTATACATTTCTCAACCCGTTTAAGTTTCAGATTTGCCTGCAATGACCTTATAAGCAGAGCTAAACAATGTTTACTTTGTATCCTAAAGAAACTGCGTATGCTCGATAATGAGTCTTTGACATTGTTTTTATTGTTATTCGATTCTCAGATTCAACCAATGGTACAGTACGGGGCTGAGTTATGGGGCCTCGAAGTTGCCTCTATACAAATTGAAAAGATTCATTTGTACGCATTAAAAAAGTTTCTCGGTGTTTCACTACAAACACCAAATGACCTGGTCTATGGGGAGACTAACAGATATCCAATTCATTTACTTTCGGTGGTTAGATGCATTCGTTACTGGCTTAAGGTAACTCGAATGCCCCCAGAAAGATTACCTCACAAAGCGTACAAAATGTTAGTTCAGCTAGACGCTAGGGGTAAGAGTAATTGGGCTACTAAAGTTAGGTTGAAACTGTACGAATTTGGTTTTGGTGTTGTGTGGGAGAATCAGGGTGTAGATGACATACATAGTTTTATTCGCGTGTTTCGGCAAAGGTTAATCGATTGTAACTGGCAAAGATGGAATTCCCATGTTGAAGACAGTCACCGGTTTGATATTTACAGATTGTTAAATCCTTCACATTGTATTCCAAGGTACTTATCAATGCAGATTAACAGACATATTAAATATATTGTCACAAAATTCAGGTTTGGTGTATCGGATATCTGTGTACATTCTAACCGTTACAGGCCTTTGAATGATCGTAATTTTACATGTCCACTCTGTTACGAAGATGATGAAAATGAAATTCATTTTGTTCTCACTTGTTCTAAACTACAAGCTGTTCGACAGCAATTAATCCCATCTAAGTACTTAAGAAAACCTTGTTTCTTCACACTGATTATGTTAATGGCATCATTGAATGAAAACACAATTAAACAGTTCGCTTTGTATTTGTATAAGGCATTTAGAATGCGAAATGATATGTTAAGACCATAAATTATGTGCTAAGCTAGTTAAATGAATTGACCTGCGCGGTATGATATGTATTTACCCCCTTCGAAGGGGCTATGGCCTTTACGAATAAAAAACGTCTACGTCTACGTCTACGTCTCTCTCTCTCTCTCATTTCTTCTTCTTCTCTTTCTTCTTCTTCTTCGCTCGACAAGTAACGCACAACAGTCTGTATCATCACCATGGCCGATGACTCAACAGAGATTATATTCAGACTGGGGAAAATGATAGGAAAATGCATATCCACGACTTTAACGGCCCCAATGTGCCCAATACAGCATTTATGACATTTGTTGTTGTTGACAAGTTCTTAAATTTTAACTTTTATATTGTTTTCGCCCAGCTGTCTTGATTCCGAGTCTCTAACTTTTTTTGCGAACACAATTTCCCCATGGACAAAAACTTTTCAGTTTTATCTGTTTTGACATGTTAAAATGTATGTATTTAGTCCACACAATATAGACAGTAGCAGTTTCTTCCTATTTGAAGCAACACATTAACACCCAAGTGCATTCTTCACACTGACACCATGCAGTCAAAATGTTGCAGACATCGTTTATTGTCTTTACCCTTTCACTTGCAACAATAGTTCTGTGCACTGATGGTTTAGTGTAGACATCGTCTTACCATTCCTTTTGTTTACACTGATCTCAAGCATTAGTTTAGCTGGGATTCGTTTGCATTGTCCTTTTCATTGACAGTGTAACCTCTACTAGTTTCTTGTTATTTTTCGTTTGATCACTCTTCTACACCATTAAAACCGATTGAAATGTCCCGTTTTCCTTCTCTCTCGAGATCGAAATATATTATATGTATCAGTGATCAATAAGTGTCGAATTCTCAGATTAAAAAAGCTCTTGGGCATCGCTGAAACATCCAGGAAGTACCATCTTTCATCTTTCACCTACCAGTATCGGCATGATTACGTCAGGCTGTAACCATGCGTGTGCCGTCTTGCAATACATAAAGTCGCGAAATGACAGCTGCGACGACAGTCACAGGAACTTAACTCACGATTCTCGTTCTATCTTGTAAGGATTGTACTGTGTTTGATTGTTCTTAAACAGCCGTTTCTTTCCTTTAAGGCAAACGATTGGATTTATGGGTAAAACTATATCCACATTCAGAGCTGTTGAAAAGGACTGCATTTCACTGCTTTTACATTTCTAGCTTGGAACCGGTTGCAAAAGAAAACGTGGAAATCTACTGAAAACATAGTGTTAGAAAATTTGCCAAATATGGTATTCACTCTGAACAAAAGATGAAAAAGAAATTCTTTTCTAGAAACCAGTTTACTGTTTTTCAGCTTCTGAAATCTTCCCCTTTACTTCCCCTATTGATTTCCACGGGGAAATTCTTTTCTGCATCATGCATGCTTTTTTGGGGGATGTGGGTGGGTGGGTGGGAGGGGGAACAATGTTAACTTCCTTCTTAGTACTATTCTTAAAAATGTTGCATGTTGAATTGTATCATTTCGATCCACATCATTTACAGTATGCACATGCATACTTATTTGCAGACCTACAGAATGCTGCTCAGAGATATTATTTTGACAGTGAAAAACTTGGAGGGATCAAAATGCAGCCTAGTCGAGAATGATTCACCTGATCTGAAACGGATACGGTACAAGTAATAATTCTGGTAAATCCTAAATCAGGCTAACATGGAAAGATCAGTTCTTTTCAATTTGTGGAGAGAAACTTGTCAGTCCCACCAATATGTGAAAAGACCGAGTCCCTTCAATTTGCAGAAAGAAACAGATAGTCTCTTCACATTGTGGAAAGAAACTGCCAATTCCTTTAAGGAAGAAAATATTGGTCCCTTCAGTTTGTGTAAAGAAAATATCAGTTCACTCAATTTAAGGAAAGATCAGTTGACTCAATTTAAGGAAAGAAACTAACTGTCAGTCCTTTCAATTTGAGGAATGAAACTATCAGTTCTAAAAATCTGTGGAATGAAAGTGTTGGTCCCTTTAATTTGAGAAATGAAACCAATGATCACCTCAATTTGTGGTGTGAAATTGTTGATCCATTTCATTTGTGAAGAGAAGCATGTTCAATTTGAGGAAAGAAACTGCCAATCCTTTAGATTTTGTGGAAAGAAAATGTCAGTCTCTGGAAAGAAACGCAGTCCTTTCAATTTGTGGAAACAAACTAAAACAACAACAACAACAAAAACAACAACAAAAACCGTTCAGTCCCTTGAATCAGTGAAAATCATCAGTCCCTTCAACTCTTTGGACAGAAAATGCGAGTCCCATCATATAGTGCAAAGAAAGTATAAGTCACTACAATTTTTGCAGAAAGAAATGTCGGTCCCTTGAATGTGTGGAAAGAAAAAGAAATCAGTTTCTTCAGTTTGTAGAAAGTTTAAGTGCCAGTTCTTTCAAAGTGTGGGAAGAAACTATCCTTGTGATTTGGACGTGCATGACATTTTTCATTTTTCGGATTTGATAGAAAACGCCAGGTATCAATCGTTAAGTACCACCAATTCCATAGTCATCAGAGGTTATTGCATCAGCTGTTCAACTCCTTCAACTGCAGCAACAGAAGATACATATGGACCCTTGCATTATTTTCTGACCAGGAAAGCAGGGGTATGCAAAAATCTCTGAAAAGTACATTTCTTGGGGTGTCTGGCGGATATTGTCTCCCCCCCCCCCCCCCCCCCTGAAAAAAATGTGTATAAACTGGTGTAATCTGACACAAATCTGGGCATCAAGTATTGTCCACTTTGAACTCCAACCAAACCCAGGAACCCTTGTCTGTACAGCTTGTTGTCAGTGTCTGTCACTTGCAGCGTCTTGCTGAAGCACAACATCAGAAAGTGCCTTCAAGTTGACGAAATGGTGAATGCTCGTGACATCAGTGTTGTTTGCTAACAAACCAAAAAAGTGACCAGTGTCTGTGGAGTCCACAGCCTTCTGTGTTTCCCAGTTGTTTGTTTGCTTTCGCTGAAAGATTTACCATGGATTCTCATACTTACTATTGGCTGAAGTCTGCCATATCGCAGAGAAGAGGACCACTGTGCCCTCTATTGTGAACCATTTTCTGTACACTGTCACATGCAGAACGATGTAATGAATGCTTAACTGTCTATATAAAAACTCTCTCAAAACTTGATACACAAAACTGCAAATTTTGTTTTCTCAGACAATAGAAAACATTAGAATGCATAATTCAAATACTTTTATTTCACCATATTCGATTAGTTTTAGATATTTATAGCAACTTATATTCACTTATCTTTTCTCCCACTTCATCATTTATCTCACATTTTCAGTGTATTCAATTTTGAAAACATTCAATTCTGAAAACTGAAACGCCAGTCTTTTATTTCTTCCTTTTTTCCCTCTTTTTCTTGATTTTTGTTCACAACCATTAAACAAATGGTTTTGACAAGTACGTCTGTGAGTTGGAACGTTTTCAGTTGTACCTCGAATAGAAATTATACATGAACTCTTGCTTGATCTTTCTGACATGAAATGAACTTGTACAAACTGCTAGATTTTCTCTTTTTTTTTTGCGGTTTCAAATATGAATCGCAAGAACATTTGCCAGTGGAAACTGGTGAACAAAAAAAAACAAAAAACAACAAAAATCAGGTTTTTGTTTTAACATCTACGCTAGCAATTTTCTGCTGTGCCTTGCAAGGTAGCACACTGCTCCACTTTGTCTTCATACAGCAAACTATCGAAGAGAACAAGATTCTGGGAAATTTAATACACAATTAGCAAAGGAGTAAATTAACTTTACTTGCAGAGTTATATTTTTATTTTTTACTTTTTTTTGGTGGTACATGTACACTGTTTTTTATAATGTATGTGCTACTGTTTAGCTGTAATAAATGAAATAACATTGCTCTTCATTTTTTTCCAAGTTGTTGACTTTCTCGCGGTTGGTCAAGAGAAATCTGTGGATGTGATACACTTGTTCAAGTATACAGCCAACTGTGAACAAAATAAAACATGTTGCAGAGAAATGCAGAGTTGCTTGTTGTCAGAACCTTGATGTTCACGATTAAATACAATGGGCTTTGTGTGCAGCCGTTCCAGCACAGGATATTTTCATGCAGTACCCCCCTCTACATAAGCAAACATGCATGCCAACAAATGACAGTTTATAAAACTTGCATCCACTGCTTTATGAGGTGGTTTGAGTATGTGCACATGTAGATCTGTAAAACCCGCCTTTTTGTCCTACACAGAAGGAAAAAAAAAAAGAAAAGCATGAATTATCATCCAATCTGTAGACTTCTTCCTTCACAGACACAGACAGACTGTTGGGTTACAGCCACTCTGTCTGAAACGCACTCGCATGTTATTGAACAAAACACTCAAACAAAACCATAGCACATGCATGCACTAACTGGAACTAGATTACTGTCAGATTAATCTGATATTGTTCTGAAATTAATGTACTGATATAAATATATACTCTGTACGTTATGATAAGCATCATACCACCACTTCAAAAAGTTGAAGTCTGTCTCTCACACACACACACACACATGCATAAACGCACGCAGGTGCACACACACACACATTACTTTCTCATGCAGTATTGTCCCAAGCTGGACTGAACATCTGACTGACATTCTACTTGTTCAAGGTGGCCAAATTCAAAATTTTCTAGTGTGCATGTTTTAATGTTTGTGTCATCCATATCCACTAACACACAATGGTCTACTCTTTCGAAACATGGAATGGAATTTAACATGTGTACAAGGCATTTCAGATCAACAGCCTTGGTGATAGTATGAGTACTGTCACTATTTTTTTGTCAATATTTTTCTACAAAATCGAAAACAGTATTAATATACATAGCGGCAGTGGCAGTGCCAGTACCACCTATGTCAACCTTTTCATCCTCAATGCTAAAGAAGATCGGAGGCTGATTCTTGCCTTCAGCAAGTTTTTAATGGGCAAAGGCCACTGAACCAAAACTATAATTTCCCTCTACTGATGTGAAGACTGGAATACTCAGGGGCTTCAACGCTGAAATTGATGCGGTCAACAGCAATCATCACTGAAATTGACTGGCAGCAGCTCTTGAAGAGTTCACAACTTTCAATTCTGAACAAAGCTGTAGAAAAATGATGTTACTTGCGACTGAAAATGTGTGCATCCATAGGAACCCTCCATGTGTAAATCTGTTCGCCAAACTGCAAAGTCTGAGCGTAAAGTACCCCCAGCTGTGAATCATAGGGATCATAGCGAACATTGCAATTGTGCCATCCTATGTGATACCCTGGTGGCCAGTGTCCTCTAACATCTTTAAAGGGTCTTCCCATGAGCTGGAAAGACAACACTGCAAAGGCAAGTATGTTGTGAGGACATGGACATGGCGATAAAACCCTGTATTTTCAAATCATAATCTGTCCAATCCATGAGCTTCAATCCATAAAACCTATTGCCCAACCCTCCCCTACAAAGGCTCCTGATAAAAACAGTTGTTTTCACAATCAGGTTGTGGTAATAAAGGTTGTGAACATAATCAGTTTTTTCCCCCCTGGCAAACATTATTCATACATTCCTTTTGAGTTTTTACAATTACCCCTCTTTTGTCTTTTGACAATTATGAAAAGCAAGCGATTGAGGACAGATTCAGATCTCCATGAAATTGCAGATCAAGATCCAACTTGGTGAAATGTTGTGAACACTGGAAACTGTTCTTCAGGTAAGACCTTTTCCCCCCACCACCAGAAAGGTCATCGTCCATACTGTACTGGCAGTTGGATCTATGATCTGAATGAAAATGATCACTACTTTAGTATCAAATCATAGCTGCCCACTCCCACCCTCCCTCACCTACTTCCCTGTGTGTCATCTTCCATTGGCATCTCCATGACACACCCAAGTTACTTTTTCAGTCTGCCACATATACAGCCACATCCAGCCTCTTTCAGTCAAAGTCTGAGCACCAGAAGTCCAAAAGATGAAATGGCTATTAAATCACTTACGAGGCAATCCCACCAGAAATGCTGCACCACTGCAGTCACTCTGTTGGTGTTCTGTGATTCCTCTTCTGATCCAGCATGTGCAGAACATCATCCGACTGAGAGAGTTATCAATAACAATATTTGCTCAGACGTGAGCCAGCAAAATCAAGTCCATCAACTACCAGTCTCTACAAATTTTTATCTTGTAATGGCTTTTGACACAAATCTATAGCACATGGATGAAATGGGCACAGAGGTCACCACCAAATCATGGCTACAGAATTTGAGACTTTTCTTATGATGATCACTGAGAATGAAAGCAATGCTAAGGAGCTCCATTCTGGTTGAGACCATATGACAGGGCTCTACTCAGCATCATTCATGATATATCCCTGGATCAATCAGGACCAAGAGACACAGATACCTGCAGTGTTGATCAGGCCATTGGACAATCATTTTGAGACACGACAATCATTTTGAGACACATCCATTAGATGGATAAAACTTGACTGTGGTTTCCGTCCTTCTGACTCCCGACACACTCAGCTCACTGCTGGAACCAACCAGGGCAGGAAATCTCACAGATCAAGGTCTGTAATGTCACTGGAACACCCAACTTCCCAGCCTGCAATGCTAATCACTGCACACTAGCCGCCTTTGGTTTCCCAAATTCTGCAGAATACTCCATAAGTAGAAAATATTGCTCATTATATTGAGAAAGAAAAAGAGGTAGGGGGGAAAAAGTCTCCTGTGCAAAAATGCTTTGTGGTGAAGATAAGTACTGGATGAATACAGACTCTGAAGGTAATATTATTTCCTCCATCACACAGCACAACTGCGCTCAGGCACACACACACACACACACACACATACACACACACTTGCATGCATGCAAGTGCATTCATGCGTACACACACAAACCCTTCGATGAACATTTCTTCCCTTGTCTTCCAAGCTCAGTAACACAAGGCAAAACAATTGTAAAATACTTCCATGCATATAAACTGCTGTACTACAAGGAAAGAGGAAAATGTACAACTCATCAGCCACACAAACTGTTGCATGACTACAATAGCCATTCTTTTCCTAATCTTAAAAATCTCCGGCCAAATTCCCAGGGCATAAATGCCAAGCTCTGAAGCATACCAGCGTACAAATCAAAAAACAATCCAATATCCTGAATTCCATTACATTAGAACATACCTTCCCACCTGTGTTGAAATATCTATCATTTGTCTTGGGTACATATACACATATTGAATAGATCTAATAATTTAGAAAAAAAAAAAAAGACTCATACAAAACCATGCATAAAATAAATTCTAATCCAAATCAATGCCTGCTTTCCCTGTTCTTGAAAAATTGATGCAAATGATAGTTACAAATGCCATACAGCACGAAATACCACTTAATTAGAATCACATAAAGCCTTGTAACGCTGAAGAAAGTTCCATGTGCTGCTGTGTTTTCACTTTGTCTTGAAACACTGGTTTTTCTCTACTCACTCCTCATAATGTCAGAACATGCACTTACTCATACTTATCACACACATCCTCACATATAAATTCACACACACATGTATCATGTGTCTTCTTTGCTCTTTTGGCTTTGACTGTTTTTGGCCACTTCTTGTTGACTTAGTAATTCTGACTCGATCCTCTCCTTCGCTCTGACAACCTGCAACACATTATACTTTTCATGAGACAAGTCAAGGCCAGTGCTAACAGCCCACACAATCACAAAGACCATATCAGGGCTGCAAACAAGAAAAAAAGTATACTGTTACATAAAGTAATGTGTTATCAGCACCCTTCCAAAACTGCTCTACCACATCTAGGTTCTCTAAATGTGAATGGTACCCGATGCACAGAAACTGATGAACAATATTAGTACACAATATGCACAGGAAAGCCAAATAGATTTGACAGGGGAAGCAACTCAAAGTCAGTTCCAAATAGGTCACATTCATTTCCCTTCTTGGGTGCTGCATCATCTAAGACGGGTCTGGGTGTAACCATAATGTGTTGCTCAACATTATAAATGGAATGAAACATAATTTGAATACATAATTTTCTGGTCAGTGGCAAAGTCATGTTATGGAAGTCTCGGCCTATTGCAAAGCTACATGTGGATAACCATATTACAAGCTTTTGCTACTGAAAGTATGTCCAGCTTTAGAATATTCATTGAAGCATTTAACTTAAAAATCTGCATTACCTTTATACCTTATGTCACTTATGACATGACATTTTATACATATTGTTAACTGTTCCTTACACACTGTCATGTACTGTTTTGTAGTACAAAATTGTACAGAACAAAGTTTAAAGAGCAAATCAAATATGGAACTATGAGTTCAGTTACACAATTACTGGGAAGGCATCTCTGCAATTCTTTGAAACAGCCCCCCATCCCACCTAATCCCTCCTCATATACGCTTCAGTATAACTGGGATCAATGAAAAAATAATCATTCTTTATTCTTGAAATTGTTTCCCATATAAAAAGAAAAATAATAGAAGCAGTTAGGAGAGACAGATTTTTACAAGGAAAGTCCACACATTATAGTAGCTTAATACGACCAAACCAACAGGAGAAAATTCCCCACCATACATCAACTGGTTTGGTTTACACAAAATAAAACTGAAGAATCATGTAGGCTCTGTAAGCAAATACCCACACACTTACACCACACACAGGCACACTTTTACATCTAAACATTAAACTTTGTTGGAGGCTATGTCCACAGCAGATAACCACATTTCTGTGGCAGAATGTTTTCTGAACAACAAGGGGCACAAAGAATCCCTTAGAACTGAATTATATCTATTTTCTCTGTTCACCTGTGCACCACCAAAGTAAATGAATGCATGGATGAAAAAGTCTCTTTACATGTCATTTGTATTCATGTATGTATGTGTGTGCATGTGTGTGTACATGTGTGCGTAAGAGCGAGAGAGAGTGGGAAAGAAAGACTGAGTTTGAGTTGTGTGTGTGTGTGTGTGTGTGTGTGTGTGTGTGTGTGTTTATGCATATGATGCATGAGTGTGTATCAGTATGTATGAATGGAATAGGAATGTACCTTATTTGTGCCATGCACACATACCTCATATTTTCAATACTCTGTGTGCGTGCATGTGTGCGTGCATGCATGCGCACAAGTGCATGCGCCTGCGAGTAAAAAAGACAAAGGCAAAATGGGAGTGCATGTGAACTAAGACTATCAAGGTTTTGATGGTGCTAAGAATGCACCACAGGTCTTTGCCATGGCTTGTAGTAATAGAGGGGGTGGTTGGGCAGGTGCAGGAAGACTTCAAATGCTACGAAACAAAATGGAAAATGGTCTGGGCGGGAATAGGGGTAGCATGAAAATGTGTATGGGTCAGAAGGGGATGGATATTGTTCAGCAAAATTAACTGTTCCAGTAATATTTTCCATTCTCAATACATTACATAACTAACTATATTTCAGCGCCTTTCATTTCATACAATCATACAACAGTTGCAAATAATGCCTTCCAAAAGCCTTCAAATCAATATATTTCTCATACAATTAATTAATGCTTTCTTGCACAGAAACACCGTCCTCATTCCCTTTCTGCTAATGATTAAAATAAATGATAGGAAACCCACCAAAACACAAGTAACTGGCAGCTTTTTTTTTGTTTTGGCAAGGTTAGATAAAAAGTTACATTTGCTACAGTAGTGTTCAATAAATGGTGCAAACAAATTTTAAATACACTGATCAGTGTATGTGTGCACATATCAGCCAATACCACTGAATTTTTTTCATGTTCAAAAATATAAAAAAAAATACACACAAAAAACAGTATGTGCCTGTGCCACATATGACACAATTTAAACTAGATATTGAAGAGAAGGGTATTTTTCTTTTTTGAGTGCAATATCAAAACATGTAAAAATGTAGTCTACACTTGACCTTTTTGCAAAACATGTAACCAATACACATTTTAAAATGAAAACAGTACATATCATTGCAAAATATGTAGCCAACTCACACTTTAAAATTAAAACACTACATATCATTTCCAAATCAAAACTTCAGCATACATCTGAACAAATAATTCTAATGTAGGTTGTAGTTTCCATGCAAAACAAGCACAGGGGAAAGTATCTGCAGTAAGGACAGGATAACAGGAACTGTGGAGAACAAAGAGTTATATCCCTTTTCCAGCTTCACCAAACAAGCTTGACCATAATAGAACTACATTTCTGTGTTCAGACAATGTAATCTTACCTACATCAATCTACTTCATACTGGTCCTTGAGCTTTTATTTCTAATTCACATGATGCATTCCGGACAGGCATACCCATGAATTAAGACTGCAAACAACATCTAGCAGAGATCACTGTACTCCACACTGGCAAGCAAAGAAATGTGCGGTTTATTCTGACATGAGTCTAAAAATTTTAAACATTCAATTTTGTCGGCAGAAAATCTTTTTCATTTAAATTAGATGTGTCTAAAAATTCTAAACATTATCATTCAATTTTGTCAGCAGAAAATCTATTTCATTTAAATTATTAGAAAATAACACAAGCACACTCACAGATAACCACAAGGTGAATTAATACATTCAATTGAAATCAACACCATAGCTATCTCTATCACAAATATGCACACACACTGTTTAACTGATAAAAACCGGGGTGATAAATGGCACTTTTTCCAAAAACCAACGAGTTGCACAGGTAAATCTTGTAGCCAAATCTAAATGCGTGGCCACAATTTGATTGATGTAAAGCACAGCAGCGGAGTTCTTCCTTGGGAATTTCTGTTACTGCAGAAGTCCAGATGACAGTTTGCAGTCTGTGGTGCCAGAACAGGATAAACTATCAAAAAGCTGGCTGAACAAATGACACCAAGCCTCACTGACCGGAACACTTTTATGTAATAGTGTGCAGTGCCAAGGTGGAGTGAAAAAAAAAAATCTTATATAAGAAAGTTCATGGAAAATGTGCAAACCTACATGATTTGCGGATAGCACATGCATAGCTGCCAACCTTCTGCAGTCAGAATTCACGGACGATGGGGCCAGGTGGAATGAAAGAGAGCAGTTCGGCTTTTGACTGAAAATAGTTCTAATCTCCTTGTGTTTCAGGTGAAATCTGTGGGGTTTAAAAAGAAAATGAATATTCCACACATGATTGCGAACATTCACAAAACATCATTTGGGCTTTATTCTGTAATACTTTATCATCGTTATTCAAAAAGAACCACACACACACACACACATCTTTCAACAAAAACTTTTAAATTCTGGATGTTTCTACTAAATTCAGGATTTGTGGAATCACTTTTAAACAAGGGAAATTGCAAAAAGATTTGGGAGGATTGACAGCTGGGCATTTGGCTACCAGGCTAGCATTTTCATCACTTCTGTAAAAACACCACAGAAACACTGCACTCACCTTGGATTGTATATAAAACGACCCTCCTTTCACTTTCTCATTTACATTAAACAGATGCTCATAGTTTTTCTGAAGCCCTTCCAAGTCATCAACCGTCTTCAAGTTTAAAATCTGTAACGCCTCCTGCAACAACATGCTTTCCATTATGCACCGGTCCATCTATTTCCATGGCAATATGAAGCAAGCACTGTGTTAATAAAACATAGGGAAGAAACACCAAGGAGAAGTGGACAGCAGAAGGTCTTCAGAGAAGAAAATCCCCTGCCCTCTCACCACCCCTCTCCGCAAACAGGAGTTTTCAACCCATGATTCCTCAATGTAAGGGGGCTGAGCCACATCAGGTCATGACTTCAAAAGGCCCACCTGCAGTCATTTTTCTTTAATCTCTGCCTAGATTCAGATCTGCACACTCAGGATGGTCCTGTGGCTCAAGGTCAATTTGCCTTGTGATGGATGTATTATCCACTTGTGTATCTGAAACATGTCGTGAATTAAGCCCTATGAAGTTTATCTCTTCTCAGCGAGATCCTGCTTGAACTCACTGCTTCTGCCATGGCTTTTAGGCTCTAGTCCTCTTCTTCCCAGGAATCCAGGGCTGTTTCACGAGATCATAAGGTGATGTCTGTACAACCTCCCTACCTCCCACTTGCATGTTGAGGACTTTGGTTTGGATGCCCTATTCTCTTAAACCTCCGGCTAGGCTGGCAATCTTATCAGATCCTGTGGCATATGTCACATTTCAATCCAGCTGAGTTCTCTTTGAAACGTGCTTTCCATGTAATCTTTCCCCCCTACCAGATGGATTCTACATGCATGATTGCAAAATATAGATATATGTCAAGATTTATCATGTATGGTTGACAGTCCCCATCATACTTTTGATTTCCATTACAGAAACAAATAGATGAAATGGATTTCAACAGCTCAGTGACTCATAAATAAAACACACACACACACACACACACACACACACACACACACGCAAATATATTTCATCGCATTACACCAAAACAGAAAACAATATCACATATTAGTGACTCATAAATTTAAAAAAAAAAAAAAAAAAAATCACACACGCAAATATTTTTCATCACATTACACCGAAAAAGAAGACAATATCACATATTATCAGGCATGCAACATCAAATATTGAACAATTAACTTAAAGCTTAATTTAACCCGAAGAGTGCCTATAAGCCGTCAGCTGACGCCGAAGTAAAAATGCTTTCCCAGTGCCTATGGGCCGTCCACTGATGTCATGCATTTTTCTTGTATTTTCATTCGTTACTATTTCTATTAACGGACTTAAATAGAGTGTGCGTAGTAAGCCTTATATGTCTGTAGTATTAAAATGATATGCAAATGACCACACATGAGGGGAAAGCCCATTTATTCTCATCACTGACTGGATGACCAGCCAGCACTTCGTCTTGCTTGCAAAGATGGCGGCGCAACCTTCGACAAGCGTAGCGACCAAATCAACGTATTTACACAGCTGAGCAGGCTCTGCTAATCATTTTTGACAAAGACAATAATCTTTTATTCAACAACTTACTCGAACATAAAGGTGAGATGATGATCGTGATGGAATTGCCGACCGTATTCGTCAGTTATTGAGTCGGGCTGTGTGACCTCAGTGTGTGTTCAGCTGACTGGTTTGCCAGCGTCAAAGGAGCTCGCCTAGTGTGTACTCTGCACTGCATGCCAGTGGCCAGTGATGTGATAGTCAGCGCGAGAGGGGAGCGTGGCCTGCTCGCGGTGTGACACGGGGCAGAGGGAAAGGTAGGAGAAGAGGAGGTGTGAAAGAGAGGGTTGAAGTCCAGCAGGGGGGCGTGGTGGGGGGAGGGGGGCGTGGTCATGGACTGACCTGTCTGCATAGAGTGTGAGCGTCTTGATAGACTTCTAAACTGTTTTACTTTCATTTACATGTGTAGTGTGACAATACAAACTTTATTTTCAACTTTTTTGCTTTGTGTTCTTTTTTGGATGTGAAGCTGTAGTGGTAAATACATATGTTTTTGATCGTGCCAAAAAATCTATCCAAATCTAAATGCCTAAATATTTTTTTATTATCAAAATTAAAACAGAAGAAGCCAAGATTCAAAATCTTCATTCAATTTCCTTCAAAAATCATATATATTTCACTGTTATATCTTTTGTAGTTTCTGAGCTAGAATTTTTTGTTAATTATTACCCCCAAATCATTAAATTTCCCTGGCACTGGGAAAGCCTTTGTTTGTAACATTTTCAAGCAGTGAACGGGTTAAGCACTATCTTTCACAAAGTTTATGTGTGTGCATGTGTGCTTTGTATACAAGTGTATATAAAAATGCTTCTGTGTGTGTGTGTGTGTGTGTGTGTGTGTGTGTGTGTGTGTGTCTGTGTATATGCATTCGTTTGAGAGTGAGTGTGTGTGTGTGCATGCGTGTGTGCGTGTGCGTGTGCCTGTGTGTGTGTGTGTGTGTGTGCATGTGTGTGTGTGTGTGTGTGTGTGTGTGTGTGTGGTGTGCTTGCGCGTGCCAGAAGAATGTACAAAGTACTGACATAGCACTTCTCAGCAAACTCCAAACTATGTGTCTTCTGCTTGAAATGAGATCCTGGTTGCTCCAACCAGAAGAAATCTAAGGCCTGATCATGCTGTTTATAGCCAAGCCAATCAACAGGACCATAACAAGACCGACAGGAAGTTAAAACGATGCACGACTTAAAAACTGAGGTTAGAATCCCAAGCAAAGTCATTCTTGCCACTAAAAAAATCTGAGACAAATTTTCACACCATTCACATCCCAGCCATATCAAACGATAAACACTGATTTCCTTATAATATACATTGCAAATCTGGGAACAAAGATTATTCACAGAATCTGCACTGGAACCCTTGTGCTAAATTTCAAGTAAGTCCCAGTATTCAGTAACATGATTTACATTCAGTCAGAGCTCTAACTGACGCTTATTTTCC
>CM065720.1:36667556-36707556 GCA_033310375.1 Conus canariensis
TGGAACCAGCCTGAAGAGAAAATCATTCCAAGTCTCATATATGCACCAGTGGTTGGCAGATTCCTGTCACTCAAGCCTTCTCCACCCACTTCCTACCCCTGCCCTTAACCACCCGGTACCTTTTCTGCTTCACCGTGCCTGCTTATTTTCTCTGTGCTCCCCAGGTTTTCATTACATAATAAAAATTTGGATCCGTCCGTGAAAATATTCAGATTCAGATCCTTTTCCACCTTTTGAGTTAACAATGATAATAATAATGTCAATTTACATGCGCCTATTCTTTAAAAATTAGGGCTCTATGCGCTTTACATAACCAACAACACACATGTACACACCCACACGTGTGCGCACCCGCGCAGGAGCGTGCATGCATGCCTGCTCACGCACAACCACACACCCACATTCACAGACACACGCATGCACGTGGGCACGCACTCACATCAACACAGCATGCACAAGCAACACAACCACCAGGCACTCCTGTGTGTACACAAAAACCCACGCAGGCACTCGGAAGGTGGATTGGGAAGGGGAGGGGGGGGGGGGGGGGGGGAGGGGAGGGAAAGAAATTTGTTTTAATGGCAGATTTGAAAGAAGAGGGTTAAGGTAGGTGTCTGATACTGATGGGAAGTGTATTCTAGACAGTTGGTCCTTGGAAGAAGAGAGAACGTTGACCAAAAGATTTTGTTCTGACAAGGAATGCGCAAGAAGTGGCTGTTGGCAGTGGAACAAAGTTGATGGAATGGGATGTAGATGTGGAGGATGTCTGAAAGATATTTTGGTCTGGTGTAACAGCCCATTCTTACCCCCCCTCTGGAACTTACCCCGGGGTAAGTCTGGGCTAGCCTGCTTTTACCCCCGGGGTCATTCCAGGACTAGCTGGAGCTTACCCCCCCCCCCCCCCCCTAGTTGGAACTGACTCCCCCCCCCCCCCCCCCCCCCCAGTCATCTACATTGTACAAGGTACACAGGCTCTCAGAAGACACTAATTAGCTGTAAAAATAGTTAAAATCTTTGATATACATTAAAGTGACCAATGGTCAGTAACACTGACCACTGGTTGTCTGCATTGCACAAAGTATACAAACACTCATGAGACACTGATAAACTGTAAAATATTCAAAATATCTGATTTACGTCATAGTGACCAGTGGTCAGTGACACTGACCACCAGTCGTCTGCATTGTACAAGGTACACAGGTACTCGGGAAACACTAATTAGCTGTTAAATAGTTAAAATCTCCGATTTACGTCATAATGACCAGTGGTCAGTGGCACTGACCGCTAGTCATCTGCATTGTACAAGCTAAGGTACACAGGTACTCGAGAGACTAAGTAGCTGTAAAATAGTTAAAAGAGGCAAACCGGGATGAAGCAACAACAGTACTTGGTCACAACGACACGTAGTCACAACGACATTTTGTCACAACTATGTTTGGTCACATTGGCACTTGGTCACATTGGCACTTGGTCACATTGGCATGTAGCCGTCTTTCTTTCCCATGCATGTACAGGTGTACTCACACACCCGAATATTGACCCACGCATGTAAGCTAGCGCGAGAAATGTTAATACGTATCTGTTAGTGAACCAGGGTGGGTGTGTGGGAGAGAGTGGGGGGGGGGGGGGGGGGGGGAGTAGGAGGTCGATCTATTGAGAAGAGTCTAGGACTACACTTTGTCTAAACCAACTGACTGTATATAGGAAGTGGGAGAGGAGGGGTAAATATGCAGGGTAACATAATTTTTTTTTAAAGGCGGGTGTGCGTGTTGGGAAAAGGCAGAGGAAAACCCTGAATAACCCTCTCTTGTTTGAAGGGTGGGGTGGGGTGCAGAAGATTCCAAATAGTCCTAGACTGACTCTTTTGGGGGGGGGGGGGGGCGGGTAAAGCCAGGCTAACCCAAACTTACCCCCATGGGGGTAAGTTCCAACTAGGGGGGGGGGGGGGGGGTAAGTTCTAGCTAGTCCTAGAATGACCCCTGGGGGTAAAAGCAGGCTAGCCCAGACTTACCGCGGGGTAAGTTCCAGAGGGGGGTAAGAACGGGCTGTTACACCGAAACAGAAGAGAAACAGATAGTAGCCAGCTTGTAGTCAATTTGACACTGGATTGGAAGCCAATGGAGGGACTGTTACAGAGGAGTGACAAGTTGACATTTAGATGTTTTGCAAAGAAGCCTGGCAGCACTATTCTGAACCTTCTGTAGTTTATTGAGTAGGTGACTTGGTGAGCCAGCCAAGAGACTGTTGCAGTAGTCCAGCTTAGTTTGAGAGAACTTGGGAACAAACCAGAGTTTTTGTTGCTTCAGTGGAAAGGAAGTGTCTGATTGAACTGATCTTATGTATTTCCAGATATGCTGCCTTACAAACATTAGACACGTGGTGCTTGAAAAAAAGGGTGGAATCAAAAGTCACACCGAGGTTACGAGCCTGGGATGAGAGTTGAATATCAGAACTTCTGATACTGATGGAAAAAGGAAGGGAGGGATGATCTTGGAGTTTGGGAGGAGCAAGGAGAAGAACTTCAGTTTTGTCGTCATTCAGCTGCAACTTATTCAAAGTCATCCATTTCTTTAAAAAGAAAAGTTCAGAAAGATGAGATGGCTGACTCTGTACAAATTATCATTTTGTATGTTCTTTTAGGATATGTGCACAGTTTAGATATTTGGAACTGAATCCTAAAACACAACAGACAAAAGTTACCTGGATTTTGGATAGGACACAAGAAGGCCAGAAGGCCAAAGCACCTCATTGCCAGTGCAGTCAAGTGTACTGTTGCAGCCCCCACCAATACCACAACTAATCATACTACTTCTAAATTCATTGTAATTGCTTTTGAGCACACTGAAAATCTTGGGTTCATTAATGTAAAACAGGGGCACCAGAGGTATCGTTCAGAGACCAGTACCTCTGCTTCCACCTCAGAGGATTTTCCCAGTTAGCAAGTTTTAGACTGGGGTAACAAACTAACATGTTGAAGTGTCCATTATGAATGAATATGCATGACTGTAACATGTGAGTGATAGTTTGGGAACAGTTCCAGTATGAGTGGAAAGTTTTGGCCGGAAAAAAAGGAGAAGGAAAGAATTGGGGGGGGGGGGGGGGGTAACAAGAAAGGAAGATGGCACCAAGATCTTGAAGAGAGTAGGTGCGCATGCTGCAGGAAAAAAGATTTGTATAGTGGGCATGAACTTTAGTGAAGAGGAGGAAAATGGAGATCTGTGTAAGATGTGACAGAATTGAAAGGTGAACTTGCGTGAAGAGGAGGAGAGGGGAGATCTGTGTTTGGTATAGCAGAACTGAAAGGAGAGGAGAGAGAAACCATGACACAGACATAAAGGTGATTGAGTGACTCTGCAGACCAGATGGTGACTCTATAGTGTCAATATCAATGGAAAGGGGTGCTGTACTCAGCATGATGGGGCCATTGAGGTTGGTCAGTGCCAGAGGAGGATCAAGACCTAGCACACATAATGAAGGACATTCGTCCATCTAAGGACAATATGGTGTGGTGAAGTGGCCATGAGACCAGTGTCAGAAGAAATGACAATAACTCCATCCCACAGCTAAGGACACCTGCCCTCCTGTGTCATGTGTTCATGTGTTGCACTGTTCAAAATGATCATATCAAGGCCTGGCTAGGTAGGACAGAACTAGATGATTAATCATACCCTGGTATTATTATGCACACTACCTAGTTTGTGGTGTTCTGAGAATTGGCTGATTATGTAGGCCAGGAGAGAGCTAAGGGGTGTAGTTCATCCTAATTTACATGAAAATTTGTTGATATTATTGGTTAATTTGATTTATAGCTAATTCTTTTGTTTTGTTTGTATGTATACAAATTCAGAGTACAGACACCGGTGTGGGTCTTGCATGTTGATTGACAGCTGGTGTGCAGTCAACACCCAAGAGAGAATGGACGATCAAAACATGGCAAGAATGAGTGTGTGGGCCGAGTATGAAAGAGAAACCCAGGGGTTGTGCTACACTATACATACTATTTCACCCCTGTCCACCAATGGTAAAGAGTAACAATTCCCTGACCTTTATCTGTAACAGAGATGGATATGACATTGTAACCTGTATCAGAATGAAATAAAGGTCTTTCATAATACAGTCTGATCTGGGACAAGGAGAATTGAACTACAGAATTCTGTTGGTAGACTTCAGAATGTTGTCTGCCTGTTAAATCTAACCATCAGATTTCAGGCTCTGCGCATGTTCTTCTCTGTCTTCCTTGGTTTTTATGAACATATTGTCTTAGAACAGAGAATTGTCACGTTTTTATTGTACAGAAAGTCACTCTTATCATACCATTTAAGAGACAGTCATTTGTGAATGTGGAGCCCAAGCAGAGAAGTTTTGCTGAAGAGTTTGAGAACAGTCTTCAGTATTAGAAAATTCATGAATATTTTGTCACTTGACTCAACCACTCTAAAAGATCTTTATCTCAGTAAGAGAAGATGAAATAATGTAATTGTTGAGACTTTGTATGGTCAAATACAGGATAGGGTTATGAGGAACAGCCAAAAGCTCTTCTTTGGAAAGCTTTGGGATTATCATTTTCTTCCATGGTGGAGAGAATACAGCTGATTTTGCATGCCATATGTCTGTCAGTGTTACTAGAACTAGATCCTATGCGGGGACCAGTTACAATTGTAGCTGTGTTCACTGATGAGTTTCACCCTGGCAACAAAAGTTGACTGCAGATACTATAACCAATGATTCTGTTCATGCAATAGAATTTTGTTGGTTCCATATGCTGTCAGTGGTTTTGCTGTTGTAGTTCTTGTTTGTTTGTTGTTGTTTTTTTTTCTTGAGGGGAATGACGGGGGGGGGGGGGGGGGGGGGGGGGGGGGGAGATGATGGTGGTTGTGGGTTGTTAATTTCCTGATTCTTTATAGTTTGAAGTAGAATGAAAATTAGCGTACTGGTCAAAACTACCTCTACACTACTTCCCCTTCCATCCATCCTCCACCACCCACTACTAGCCACCCCATTTCTCTTTGCCATTTGTTGAACAATAGAAAAATACTACCGTGGCGAAGTAGTTAGCATTGCAGACGGGCAGCTGGTAGGTTGTGGGTTTGATTTTGGGGAATTTTCTGCCCTGAGCAGCTCCCACTCAGAGTTGAGTTTGCTGTGGGTTAACTGGGAAGATGGGACCACACAGGCAAGTTTCATCCATTTAACTTATTCGGAGTGTTGCACAAATTTTCCTGACCAGTACCGCAGGTGTCTGTATCTCCGGGGTCTAGTCGATGCGAGTATACATCATGAAAGTAAGTACAAAGTACAACCCTGTAAGCGTTCTAGAACCAACATCATTTTCATTATCTTCAGCCTCATCAGTCAGCTTGAAAAAAAGTATTAAATTCTGTGTCCCTTCATGCCCTGCTCTCATGGTGACTTCAGTTTTGATGTCATCTCCACATCTGTGCCCTTGGTGAGGTTGTCAGTGTCACTAGCATCAGCAAATTCAAGTGGACTGTTGCTGGACAGACATAGTGCCTCCATGGAGAGGAAGAGCTCACTCAAACAGGCTCTGCACCTAAGCAATTACTGTTGTCTGTAAGGCAGCCAAGCAGGTTGTGTCCTGCACATGTTGGATCAGAACAGGCACTACTGAACAACACCAAATTGACCTGCAGCAGTGCACTGTCTCCTCAACTGGGTTGCCTCATGACAACTTGACATTGACTGCTTCCAGTGGATTGCTGGTGCTGGGACTGTGGCGGGACAAGCCAGGCTGTGGCTGTCTGCAGGAATCTGGAATGAGCAGTGGCATGGGTGCAGTGTCACTGAAGTGGAATGGAAGATGAAACAACAAGAAAGAAAAGAATGAAAACTCAGGGAACACTCAGGAGAGTGCAGGGCTTCGCCACCTGACGTCAAGTGGATCTTGAATCTGCCTTTGAATTAGTGTACGAGTTCAAACAAAACTGATTTTCACCAGTTGATGCAATGGATACGTCATTCAGGAGTTCCTTCACACACCTATCTGTCTATCTATCTATCGATCTACATATATATATATATATATATGCATGTATATACATACACACATATATGTGTGTACACACACATATAACACACACAGAGTGTACACACACACACACACACACACACACACACACACACACACACACACACACACACACACACACACATACATACATACATATATGCATATATATCTGTGTTGATTTTTTAACAACATATAAAACACGATATTCCAATGTGTTTATTACTGGAAAGTTTTAATGTTCAATGAAAATGAATTCCTTCTTAGACAGCTGTCAATTTATAACACTATCTTCAGTGCTCATGTTCTGTGAAAGTTTTTACTAATCATATTGATATACAGATAATGTAAACAGAACCTGGATCCACTAGTATGGAGGTAAATGTTGGTATGGACTGAAAGATTTACTCCCTGTGTACTCTGAGTCTTGTTGAATGATTGTAGATGTTTTGTCTGATCCTGTTTGGCATCATGGATCCACACCAGAATTGAGCTGGTTTGTCCCAGAGCCATGCTCCATCTGATGTGAAGTTTGGTTCAGCAGGTTCAGTAGGTTTTTTTTTTTTTTTGCACAGTTCTACTATCAGACAAACAAATATATATATATATATCTTGAGAAAGGCAGAGACACAAACAGAAAGGGAGTCAAGTGGGAGAGTGTGAGGTTTTTGTGTATTTTGGGAGCTGAGGTGGATGGGATGGGATGGGGAGGTGGCAGTGTGTATGAATTGTATGATGCAGATGGTACTGTATTATGATTGCGATGTTTTATCGGCATTGTTACAGGCTGACATCCCTGAAGCGACTCATCTTGATCTGTCCTGCAACTTCTTCACCTCCTTACCTGTCAGTATACTGCAGTACATATTTTCTCTTGTTTTGTGCATTCCATTTTCTTTGTATCTCTCTCTCTCTCTCTTTGTCTCTGTCTGTCTGTCCATCTGTCTGCTCTCTCTCTGTTTCTCTGTTTCTAGCTCATCTCTTTCTCTCTCTCTCTCTCTCTCTCTCTCTCTCTTCTCTCTCTCTCTATGCCTGGTACTCTTTGTCTCTGTTTGATTATCTGTCTGTCTCTCTCGTTTTCATGTACCATATAATGTGTGCATCTTATTTTGTATGATTTTCTTGAATCATCTATGTTTTGAAAGATTTTTTTCAGGTAGCCAACCTGGTAAGCTTTCAAAAAAAGCTAGTAGCCAAATATGAACCTAGTGACTCATGAACCAGAGAGCAGCAGATCCTCCAGACACACTGAGAAACATTGAAAATTTTAATTATTGCTGAGTGATCAAGAAAACAGTTTCAAATCTGTTGTGTAAAAGAACAAGAGAAATTGCTTCCTAAACACCATAAAAAAATGTCACTAAGAAGTTATCTCTTTGTCTGTAGAATGACCAAGGGCTGACTTCTTTTTGTTTGGTAGGGAAGGGGAAGTGACTACTGTGTAGTATTGAGGTGGAGAAAAAAAGCAATTGCCATACAGGCTAAATCATTGAAAATATTGCTGGCTGGACCACATTTCTAATCGCTACATGGCTATTGTTTTCATCACCCCTCAGTATGGTAGAGGTAAGTTTTACATCCTGTTGGCCAGGGGCCCTTTTGGACGTGGTGTTAGGGACCCAAATCTGTAGTTTTGGTGGCAGGATGTATAACCATAGGCAGGGATCTTGAGCTTGGTACTGGATGGGGGCTATCCTATCTTGTTCAGGTTTTCATCCCAGACTGGAGTTTAGGTCCTTTTCTTTCTACTTGCTGAACTGGTGTCCAGCACTTGGTTCTGGTTCCATGTGAACTGGTGTCCACTTTGCAGTGTTTATCAACCAGCTGTAGGTGCTGGAACTCTTTGCCTCTTCTCCCCAAAAGACTGTTTTCCAGGGCTAACAGGTGGCCTCCTTCATGCTCAGGTGGTGATGGTCCTTTGCCATGTGAAGCCATCTCAAAGAGGGAGCAGGACAGACATTGCTGGAGTGTTGCATGAGTCCCTTCTGTGGTCCTCACTGACTAAGACTAAGACGGCAATTTTTCACCCTAACCCTGAGAAGGTGCCCACCATGCCTATCCCAAAACAGGGTTTCTCGGGCCAGTGTTATCGCACAATCAGTGACCTCACCATACCTCCAGGAGCCGTCACCCATCATCACAGGCTAGATCTGCTGTCACCCATAGTGGCTGGAAGGTTGACCATGCAACCTGACGCTGATCTCTCTCATCAGCATCCCTGAAGAGAGGCCTGCCACCTCTCCCTCAGCTCTACCTGCTATGCCACCTTGCAGTGCTTGTCAAGGGTACTCAGTTTGCATGATGTATACCTTCTCTAGGGTTTCCTCTCTCTCTCCTGTCTCTGTCTCTCTGTATCTCACTCTCTCTATCTCTCTCTCTCAATCTCTCTCTCTCTCTGTCTCTTTCCTTTGTTAAATGATAGTCATCATATTGAATGCTCAGCCACATATTGGGAACTGTGAGCAAAACATACTCAATTTAGTTGATGTTGGTTCTGTCAGCATGCTACTACTTTTCACATTTCCCCCCAAGGAACTTTCTGATTCCTGTACAACCTAGATCAGAGCAAGGGGGGGAAATCCTAAAAAGCCTTGTGACAGGAGAAAAAGATAGCCACACCTACCAACTAGCTTTTCTGTTGAGCTAGCCAGAAGGAAATCATGTATGAGTGATAACTGTTTGCACATGGGGCTCCTCCAACAGTCCAGAACCACAGCAGCTGTTGTTGTTTCTGTTACTTTGTTAGTGAATGCCAGGCCATGATGGTGTTGGAAAGCTGTCTGTACAGGCTGGGACATTGGATTTGACAGGGGTGTGGGTGGTTTCTTTTTTTGTCTCAGTGGGGCAGGGATAATTTCAGCCTCGATCATTGAGTGTTGCCATCAATGCTCTTCCACTATTTGACCAATCGTCCTGTCATTCTTCAATGTTGGAGCATAGCGGCTGCAATTTGTCTGTCATGACCGAGATGTTTGAAGTGTTGAGGTAGTCTCTGACAACGAAAATTCAGCAGGTCTTAATTGGATAGATTTTAGGTTGTCTATATTTTGTTGAGCATCAAGGACTTGCAATGAGAAAATTATATCGCAGGATGGGATGGACAAGCATCTTGTTGGCAACCTTTTAAGACCTAGCACTGATTTTCGTGTTGCACTGCAGTTAGCCTCAGGTCTTATTCTCTCTCTGTGTCTCTTTGTCTCTGTCTCTCTCTTTCTCTCTGTCTCATTCTCTGTCTTTCTCTGTGTGTGTGTGTGTGTGTGTGTGTGTGTGTGTGTGTGTGTGTGCGTGCGTGTGTGCGTGGGATGCGTTTGAGGGGGAGGAGTTGTTGTTCTTATTGTTATGTGTATGTGTGTGTGCATACGAGTGTGCGCGTGCACTTATATGCTGTATTTGATGGTCTTGTTCTTGTTCCTAAGTCATCTTCTGAACATTCACGCATGCAGACACAACACACACACACACACACGCGCACACACACACACACACACACACGCACACACACACATATACACCGCGCACACTCACACACACACACACACACACACATACAAAGACACACACATACACACAGATATTGTACACATATAGCCTATATGCAGATATGTGTGCTCACACAAACCCACAAATTCCACACACACACACACACACACACACACACACACACACACACACACACACACACACACACATATGCACACGCACTTCTGCACACGCACACACACACACATACACATGCACACACACATGTGCGCACACACACACACACACACACACACACATACAAACAACGCGCACACATGCCTGCACGCACACACATATACACGCGCACACACACAAACATGCGCCCACACACACACCTGGGCCCATGCCCACACATCATACACACACGTGTACATCCACCACACACACACACACACACACACACACACACACACACACACACACACACACACACACACAAAAATGGTAGGTAGGCACTCAAGGTCTGACCAGCATGTTGGGCTAATGCGTAGGTCGGACATCCACTGAGTCGTAGCCACGAGACCCTCTTCTTCAATAATTGTCTCATCTTTGTTGTTAATTCATTTATCCATCAGCTTCAAATCATGTGTAGTGTGGTCTCAAAACTTAACGGATGTGGTGTAGCGTATATGGACTAGTCTGCACGCAGTGACGCCTCCTTGATGAAACTGAAACTGAATCTCTCATTCTCTCTCTCTGTCTACCCTGTCTCAAATTGTCTCTTTTCTGTTTTCAACCCCTCCCCTGTCCTTGTGTCTGTCTGTCAGTGCAGTGCACTACCTCCCTGTTTTTGTCCCTATCTTTCATCAAGCTTCCTCCTATGAAGAGGGAGGAGCAGGAAATGAAGAAGAGGCTTGACAGGGAAGGAGCAGGGGTGGGCAGAAGAGAGGGGAGCAGTTCATGTACAGTGTCTTTGTTGCATGCTTTTATTGAACCGCGATCTCTTTAAAATTTCTTTGATGAAATCTCAGAAAGAGAACTAAATAATCACTCAACAAAAGTACTGAACACAAAGCTGCTCCTGTCTGCCAACAGGTGATGGCTATGGAAAAACACATGATTTAAATTACTGTTGACTTCAATTTCAGGACAGCTTCTGCTTGCTGACTCACCTGGTCAAGATAGACTTGAGCAAGAACAAGCTGACAGCCCTGCCTGAGGACTTTGGCCAGCTGGTCCATCTGGAGCACCTGGACCTGATGGGCAATGACCTGGTCACACTGCCCGCATCTTTCTGCCAGCTCGACAACCTGCAGTGGCTCGACCTGAAGGGCAATCCTCTGGATCCTGCCCTGAGGGAGACCGCCGGGGACTGCCTGGATGGGAAGCAATGCCGAGAGTGTGCACACAAGGTAACATGTGGCTTGCTTGGTTTTGTTTGGGATGGGGTTTTGTATATGTGTGTGTGGGCATGTATTCATTTGTACTTGTGGCACATGATCAGTAGTGAGATGATTAATGATGATGACGATTGTGTTGGTATGTGTGGGTGTTTGGTTTTCTTGCAGCTTGCTGGTTTTTCCCCTTGGGTGCTACAGCAGCATTCTCAGCACTATCCTGCTTCATTTCTTCTTCTTTCTCTTCTTCATCATCTTCCTTTTTCATCTTCCTTTTTGTCTTCTTGTCTTCTTTTTTGTCTTCTTCTCTGTCTAGTTGCAAAGTGAGATGACTGCAGGCGGAAATCTAAACAAATCTTAAATGAATGTTAGCGAACTGCCGAGAGAAACATGGACAAACAAGTCACAAGACAAAACACGACACGTTTCGACCTCTTAGGTCTTCTTCAGGCAAGACACAAATAAATAGAACAATGAAAATGAACAAGTTTGTCGCTTGCTTTGATCTCTTCAGCACAAGGTAGGCGTTGAATGAAAATGAGGCTGTTAGAAGGGAGACAATGTGTGGGTCAAGGTAGTAATGATGATAATTATATTACTGATAGGAATACTAATAAAGATCAAAATATTGAAACAATAAATTAAGACAGGATTACTACCACTTTTGGTGATAATAAGGCAATAGCAGTTGTAGTATGGGAGAAAGGAGAGTGGGTTAGAGGATTCTTAAACAGTATGGTTGCCTTGGCAACAGTCTTAGTGGCAATGGTGATGATGATGTAATGCTAGTGGTGGTAAGATCAATACTAACAATAGTATTGCTGATGATACTGCTAACAATTGTTGTGAAGGTAAAGATAATAAAAGCATGATACAGAAATATATTTAGAAAATACATTTTTATAAAAATCATAAATATATATATATATATATATGTGTGTGTGTGTGTGTGTATGTGTGTGTGTGTGTGTGTGTGTGTGTGTGTGTGTGTAAAATAAATAAATGAATGAAACATAAATTGTAGAAAAGAAAAAAAGAATTAGAAGAATAAAAAATAAAATAAAATAGAATAAAATAAAAATAATGATAAATGAATAGTAAATAATTGATAATAGTATAAATGAATAGAAATAATAATGAAAAAAATCAACAATTTTGATAATGGTAGTGATACTAAAGGTATTAATACTAACACTAAGGGGATGTTGTCTCTCTCTACACTTCCTTCCCTCATGCTGATTGACGTGTCGTGTTTTGTCTTGTGACTCGTTTGTCCATGTTTCTGTTGGCGGTTCGCTAACATTTATTTAAGATTTCTTCTCAGTCATCTTCTCAGCCATGATATGTCCCCCTGCAGTCAGCTGGGCCAAAAACAAAATGAAGTAAAAAATTCTTCTTCAGTGTTTCTTTCTTTGTCTGCTCCTCCTCTTAATCCTCCTTGTCTTTCTCCTCCCTCTCCTGTAGTTAAATTTCTGCATTTTCTTGTGCTTTATCTTATTTTCATTTTCATTTTGGATTTATGCTTATACATTGTGAAAGTAAATCCAAAGAGCTTGTAACATCAATGCTCAGTGTTATCCTCATCTATTCTCATTACAGCCACCCAGTACTAAAAATGTATATGTGCAGATGCATGCATGAAATGTGTGCATGCACACATAAACGCATGTGTATGCACATGTGCGAATGCATGCATGCATCAACGCATGCACAAGATCAACAGTATAACACATTGCATCAGCTGTGCAGCTTGACCTGAATATGGACTGTGAGGTGCATGGAGTCCAGTGTCTATGGTGTACATCAGCACTGAATTATAAGTTGAGTTATCAAGATATCTTGAGCATCATTAAAGAAAACAATACAGACCCTTTTTGTAATGTGAATTAAGATAATTTATTAGATTAGTTTGTTTTAATATAAACCACACACATTTGCACACATTATTTATGGTATGCACATACATGTACACACAGCACACACACACATACACTTGAACACACACACACACACACACACACACACACGCACAGACAGAGTGAAATGCACACATACATATATTGGAAAAATTATGGTTTTACTTTAATCATTGATAAACATGTGTTGTTTTTTTGTCTTTGTTGTAGGTGCTGCAGTATATGAGGGGAATGACCCCAGAGACAGAAAAAGATGATGAAAACGGGAAAAGCAGTAAGTTTCTGTTTATATTCATCATGTATGTCTTACAAAAATGATGTCATGGTTTATAAAGTCACATGCCACTTTTATTTTTGTCTGTAAGTCATTGATGCACAAGATGTTTCACCTGTGATGGGCTCGCTTGTTGCTTGTCAGTCCGCCAGACGAGAAGGCAGCAGGTCATTGCCCAGAATGGGTCTTCATATGGGAATGGAGGCCTATCATGGCAGTACACAGTGGGCTGCAGATGTTGCAGAGGAAGGAGCCAAGCAAGATGGGGCTGTGCTTCCTCCTGATCCTCTTTGCGAGATAGCAGCCGCTGTACTCATCTCCACAATCTGTGTACCATGGTGACACAGGACTTCCAACAGCAGGGTGTGACAGGTGCAGGTTCCAAGTGACTGTCTATGGTGCAGTTCTTGAGGTTTGGCTTCAGAGTGACCTCGTAGCTCATGGAGAGTTTATCTTGGTTAAGCTGTCCTTGTTTCAGCTGGTCGTACACTCAAAGGAAAGCATTTAAACCTCATAGCACAACAGTGGCACACAGTCCTTGTAAAGCTTTCTTTTGTTTGTCTACTTGCTTTGAAAAATCTGCTGCCATTGCCATCTCTTGGAAAGACACTGAAAAATGATCAAAGTCCATTCACTCATTGTGGATCAGTTCTGAAATAAGGGTCACTCAGTGCTGTCTTGTCAGTGTACTCCTGACAGCCAACTCCAGGTCTTGCAGAACTGGTTTATATCCACACTTCTCAATACATACCACGTTTTGCCAGTTACTTTTCTCTTACTATTTCCCCAGCCTTGGTTTGATTTGTATTGAGACTCTTTCTTTGAATTCTAAGGGTAAAAATGTCAAAAGGCCCAAGTGAGCCTCAAACCCAAAGAGGTGGGCATTTCACATGTCTGTTACCTCATGTGATTAATGTCTCGCTAAAAGATTTGTTTTCTCAGGTGTGTGGGTGTGCATTAACCATATTGTCACAGTGTGGGTGTTTACTTCCATCATATTCAGTGTCAAAGGAGTGCAAACTTGTTTGTTAACAAAATTATCTCCCTTTTCAACATGGTTTCAACTTGGATGCTAAGGCAACATACAGTACACTTATGTTTGATATATCTGGTGTCATTTTGCCTGGTTTTAGGCCAATATGTCAACCATTAAAGCCACAGTAGTGCTATTTGTCCCACTACCTGTTCTCTAACCAATTATTCTAGGCAGCCACAGGCCATGAGTGCTGTTAGCTTAGAGTAGCAGTGTCCTGAATGGGTATAATTCCTCTATGATGAACATGTAACAAATTATTTCCCTTAGCAACAAAAGGTACATGAATTTGGAAAGTGCAGTTTGTTTTCACACTTTTCTTTCCTTTCTTTTTTTCTGCATACGCAGGCTCATACTGATGCAGATAGGCACTGTATAGACAGGCAAGGATTAATCCCATCTACCCAAAACTGGCCTTCTCTTCTGAAAGTTGGTGATGGGATTTTACGTGTGTGCAAGATGTTATGCGTGCGTTCACACACGGAATCTTGGTTTATAGTCTCATTCGAAGGACTGTATGGGAAATGGAGTCAGAATCAATGTTAACTCTGAGGGAAAAATCCCCTGTACCAAAACGGCCCGGTGGAGATTCAAACCTGCAACTCCAGGATCACCAGGATTACAAGTCCGGTGCTCGACCACTAAGCTACTCCAGCCCTCCCGTTTTCACACTTTTGATTTTGTGCTTAGACTGTCTTCAATGCTTTTGCGATTCCCTTCATGAAATAAGCATTCAAACGAAATGCATCAGATTAATTGCGTTTTGACTTCATCTTTAGTTGAACTGGTTTGTCTGGTAAGTTCGCTTGTTTTCTATTTTAGAATCATCTCTTGAGATTGCTTTTAAGAAAAAGCATGTAGGATCTCATGCCTTTAAACATGAAAAATAAATGAGTAGAGAATTAAAGATCCAAAAGAAAAATGTTTGTATCAGTGGGGAGGAAATCTTGCTGTTGGGCCTTTCTCATCTGTGCATACCTCAAAAGACAGATTATCTCCCTTTTCTTAGCGAGTGTGTGAGCGTGTGTGTGTGTGTTTGTGCGCGCCTGCGTGCGTATGTGTGTGTGTGTGTGTGTGTGTGTGTGTGTGACACCTATGCACATGTCTTCCTCTGAAAAATACAAGCAGTGATGTGAAAATCAAGAAGAGGAAGAAAATCTAAAACACACACACACACACACACACACACACACACACACACACACACACACACCACACACACACACACGCACGCACGCACGCACGCACGTGCGTTTACACTCCTGCCAGTATCCTGATGTCTTGTGGAACTCTGTGCAGAGTTTTGAGCTTCACGAACTGGCATTTGTGAGGCTGTGAGCCTCTCTAATTGCCTAAATATTGTGTGAAATTTTTCTGCCTTAGGGTGGATTGCGCACAGAATTTTTTTTCATTGGGAAAGCAAGAACCACATTTTCAAGTGCTGTGCTTGTCATGGGACATGTCTTTGAGTGTTGCTCAGTTTTCCTAACGTCTGCATTTTTTAACCCTAGATCACGCTATCATACTTATCAGCAGATTATGGTGCTGAGTGTTATCAGTGGCAGCCCAGTCACTTAAGAGCAAGATAACAGTTTTCAACACAAAGGTAAAGTCTGTTCTGTTCACGGTCCAGAGACATGGAGAACAATGAACTCCAATGTCAGCAGTCTTCAAGCATTCATTGACAAGGCCTCAGCTTCATGCAAAACACCAGGGGTTCAGAAATCATTTTAACAAAATGCTATGGAAGAGAACTATACACAATTCTGTGGACAGAAAGGGAAATGAAGCTGGATTGGCCACACAGTACAAAAGCCTCCTACCAACATCAGACTGAGTTGGACTAAAGGGAAAAAGAAAGGTAAGACAACTTGAACAGATTTGGTGGTGGTGCACGCATTAAGTTAAGGCACTTGGAATGACATGGGCCCGGCTACAGAAGTCAGCTCAGGTCAGCTCAGAACTGAGTGCACTGGAGGGTGACGCAGCAGCCAGAGAAATGGGAGGGATTGTAGGTTTACCTGTCATGGCAGCTAGTCATTTGGTGTATGGAGTGGAGTGATCTCAGCCAGTGGCCAGGCCACAAGCCAGCTGGCTCCCCGACAGCTCTGATTAGTGTGCGAGGCCCTCCCAGTAGCACATGTCGTCCGTGCTGTTTATGTGTCACCAAAACATGAACATAAATCGCATGTGTGAGTGGGTATAAACATGAACACGTGCATGCATGCACACATACACGCACGCATGCACGCACACACACTCACACACTCACACACACACACACAACACACAGTCTATGCTGACAAACACATATGCGCATTCATTGAATGTTTGTCAGTCTGGCCCAACAGAACAGTGTCCATTTAATTTTTGGAAAAAAGAAGAAAGCATTATTTTGGTTGTCTACAATTGTCATTCCCAAACTGCTAAGTTATGTTTCAGACAAGAGATACAATCAGTCACCTACCTGCCTGGCAGCAAAACAAAAACAAATGTTCACACATCAGATATCCAAAGTCAAATCCATACTATTCTATCGTAGTATCACGTGGTCATCTGTAAAAGTTTGAATAAGTTATGCGAGCACATATGTATGGAAATGTGAATGTATTTATGTTTCACATTCATTGGAATTTCTCAGTGGGTGTGTAAGTGTGTGTGTGTGTGTGTGTATGGGCACATGTATGTGCATATGTGCGCAAGCATGTGCACTACATATTCATAGGCCTGTGTCTACACTGTGTTTATCAAATCATTACACATGTGCACGCACACACACTCAGACATGCACAAACACACACACATACACACACGCACACACACACACATACAAACACACACACACACACACACAGACACACACACACACACACACACACACACACACACACACACACACACACACACACTCACATTTGCAAGTAAAACACTCTGGCGCTTATGCATGTGCTCATTCCTTCCATACTCACATCTATCCCAAACAGAAAGACACAACCTAACACACACACAGACACACTCACACACACATACACACACACACACACACACACACACACACACACACACCACACACACACACACACACACACACACACACACACACACACACACACCACACACACGCATACTCACACACTCACATTTGCAAGTAAAACATACTGGCATGGCTCATTCCCTTCCATACTCACGTCTGTCTCAAACAGAAAGACACAACCTAACACACCCACATACTCATATGTGCTCATTGATAAATTATTTGCCGATTAGTCGCACCACATGCAGCGTGCATGTGTGTGCGCACACACACACACACACACACACACACACACACACACACACACACACACACACATGTACACACACACAAACACACATACGCATGCCATACATGCAAGAACCAACTAACCAACCAACCATGCAATCAGCCAACCAACCACACATACACGCATGCACACACACACAACGGAAAAGAAACAGAATGTACCATTGACTAACTGCTTGTTCACTGAGTACACTGATAGTTCTGCCTACAAAAATAATGTGTAATTCTTACAGTCATTGATTCTGCAAATTTTACTGACAAGATTGCCAAAAGAAATATATATTTCATTGAGTCATATTATGTGTAATTCTTACAGTCATTGACTGCAAATTATACTGACAATATTGCCAACTAAAACATGTATTTCATTCAGTCATTGCTTGCCTGTTTGCTGATTTATATTGACAAAACTGACAACAAAAATGTATTTCATTCAGTCATCAGCGATTATTCTAACTTCCGGGGCGCTTCACCAGGGGCCGACCCATCGTCTGCTGGCTGCTATTACTTGTTGTTTATTTGTTAGTGGCGGTGAAACTGTTTGCAAGTTATATTGAAAGTTGTGTAAGAGTGTCGAGATGCGGGCTGCGTGGTTTTTGGACTGTGTCGTGGTGGTAGCAGTTGTATTTTGTGTGTGGAAGTGCGATTGTGCAGGGGTGAGTTTTTCACAACATTGCGGACAACAACATGAAGGTATGCCTGAACTGGATTTGGACCTGGATCTGTCAGACCCATTCAATACTCGGGTGATTTCATCCTGTTGCTCAGAGCAAATACAAATGGTGTGCCCTCTGGCTTTGATTCTTTCCCATCTGATATCATTCCAAGTCTGCCTACTGACAATTATGCTGCCCCAAAGACGGAAACGAGGGAAGAGAGGGGGCATACGACGGAAGCTCAGATCTAAACAAACCCTCCTACCTCTCCCCTCTGTCATACTAGCCAACACCCGTTCACTTCAACCAAAACCTCCAAACTACAACTTTGATGAGTTGTGTAGTAATGTCAGTTTTATGAGAGAGTATAGAGATGCCTGTTTAATGTGTTTTTCTGAGACTTGGTTTGATAGCAATGTCAGTGATGATAGTGTGTTCATTGATGGTTTTGGTGTGCCGTATCAAGGAGACAGAGATCCAACCTTGGCTGATAAACACCATGGTGGTGGAGTGTGTTTGTATGTGAATGAAAAGTACTGTAAACATGAGAACATAACAGTGAGAAAGCAAATGTGTACCCCCAATGTTGATCTCCTCTCATTGTCACTGCGACTTTTAGATCTACCTCGTGAATTTGGACAAGTGTTTGTTACGGCTGTATACTCACATCCAAGGGCCAACACAGCTCAAGCAGCTATGGAAATAGTCGATGTTGTCCGCTCCTTGCAGACTATTTCACCTGATGCTCCTAACTTGGTACTCGGAGACTTTAATTCATCTGACTTACAGACTGTCCTTCCAAACACACGCCAGCAAGGACAACCAGAACGTTGCTATGGCAACATTAAAGCTGCTTATAAATCTGCCCCCCTTCCAGATATTGGTAATTCTGATCATGACACAGTCCATCTGATCCCTGCTTACAGACCCAAGATAGAGACAGAACCAGTTGTAACAAAGACAGTAAAGATGTGGTCTGGAGAGCCAATCGAGGCATTGCAGGGCTGTTACGAATGTACAAACTGGGACGTTTTCCTAGATTCTTCACAAGACATTAATGAAGCTGTAGAAGTGATTTCCCATTATGTTGTATTTTGCGAGAATATGATAATTCCCCAAAAACTGTAAAAATATATCCCAACAATAAGCCATGGATATCTAGGTCACTGAAGGCCACAAGTAACCAAAAGAACAAGGCCTTTCAGTCTGGTGATAAAGCAGAAAGAAAACTAGTTCAATAGAAGTTCAGAGGCGAAATTCGCTCAGCAAAACTAGAATACAAGGAGAAGGTTGAAAACAAGTTTCAGTTGGCTTGGCAAGGGCTGAAAATACTGTCAGGTCAGGACAAGCCAAAAAGTAACTTTTGCTCTTTGACTGAAAGTGATAAAATCAAGTTCGCTAACAAACTAAATGATTTCTACTGTTGTTTTGAACGTGATGACCTTAGAGATGACCTTTCTAACGTGGTATCTGACCTTCATAAGAAGATTAGGGAAGAGGATGGTTCAGATGACATGGAGGTCCCTGGCACTAGCATTGAGAGACTTTTCAAGAAACTCCATCTACATAAAGCAGTAGGTCCTGACTGTGTCAGTGGAAGACTTCTAAGATCATGTGCTACACAGCTTAGTGGGATTTTCAGTAAACTTTTTTCATGATCCCTGAGAGAATGTGTTGTCCCAACTATTTGGAAAAACTCAACCATCTGCCCAGTCCTGAAGTAAAAAAAACGTCCCAGCTGAATGATTACAGGCCTGTTGCTCTCACTAGCATTGTTATAAAATGTTTTGAGCGCATCATTCTTTTGAAACTGCTTTCATAAACACAGCATCAACTCGATCCTTTCCAGTTTGCATACAAGCAAAGTAGATCCACAGACGATGCAACCATCACATTACTCAGCAATGCTTACACACATCTAGACACACCAAATTCCTTTGTCAGAATACTCTTCATTGATTTCTCTTCAGCATTCAACACAATACAACCTCACCTCATGGCACAGAAACTGCTCACTCAGTTTTCCCCAAGATTGATTGTTTGGATTATGAGCTTTCTTGTCAGGAGATCTCAATCAGTATGTTACCAGGGAACTCTGTCTTCCCCACGTTCCACATCCATTGGCTCACCCCAAGGCACTGTGCTTTCACCTGTGCTCTTCACTATTTATACTAACGACTGTAGAGGCTCAAACACAACGCCGGTTATTAAGTATCCTGATGACACAGCCATCCTTGATCTATCTAACTTAGACACTACCTATTTTGATGCTGTCGGTACATTTACGGCTTGGTGTTCTGAAAACTTTCTGAAGTTAAATGTCAGCAAAACAAAAGAACTGGTGATAGATTTCCGTAGAGCCCCATCCCCCATTGCAGACCTTGTAATTGATGGTCATACTGTGGAAAGGGTGTCTCAGTATGAATATCTGGGCACAGTAATTGACAACAAACTAACTTTTGATGTCAACACTGCAGCTATTCATAAGAAATGTCAGTCCAGGGTTTACTGTTTGCAAAAGCTGCGCTCACGCCATGTAAACTCAAAAATCCTTGCACAGTTTTACAGATGTTTTATTGAATCTATTTTAACCTTTGGCTTCTTGTACTGGTTTGGTGGGCTCATTGTGAAAAAAAAGAATGTGTTGAACAAGAATGTGTGTGGGAAAGTTGTGGGTGAAAGGCAAGCGAGCATGAGTGAATTGTATGAGAAGCATGCAGTACGAAAGGCAAGAGAAATTGCAAAAGACTCCTCACATGTCCTGGCCCATAATTATGAACTGCTGCCATCTGGCCAACGGTTCAGGATGCCAATGGTCCGATTGGTCAGAACAAAAGAGAGTTTTATCCCAGTGTCTATATCCCTTCTCAACAAGCAGTAATTGTGTGTGTGTGTGTGTGCGTGTGCGTGTGTGTGTGTGTGTGTGTGTGTGTGTGTGCGGGATGGGGGGGACAAAGGGAGAGGGGGGGGACGTATACATATATATGTATGTGTGTATGTGCTTCTATGTGCGTGTGTGATTGAATAAATGTGTATGTATATTGGGGGGGGGGGGGGGGGGGGGTGAGGGCATGTGTGTATACATGTGTGTGTGTGTGTGTGTGTGTGTGTGTGTGTGCGTGTGTGTGGTATGGTTGTTTACTAAAGGTGTTTTACTGTTCTTTGCCATAATTATTCACTTAACTGGCTTTTTATATTCTGTATTTTTATCATTTGTGTGCAACAATGAAAATTTGATTAAGGCATGGTTGTTACCGATTGCTCTATTATTTTATGTTAATTAATTTATTTATTCATGTGTGTGTGCATGTGTGTATGTGTGCATGCATGTGAGTATAATTGTGTGTGTGCGCATGCGTATGAGTGTGCGTGCATGTGTGTGTGTGTGTGTGTGTGTGTGTGTGTGTGTGTGTGTGTGTGTGTGTGTGTGTGTGATCTGACTACTTTTATGTGTTTTGCTATTATTTACCATGATACATGTATTTTTAAATTCTGTAAAATCAAGTTTGACCATCATGTAATACTGAAAATCTGTTATAAGTATTGTTTACTCAATTGGGTTTTACTATTGCTTGATCATTTATTATGTGCATCATCATCATCATCATCATCATCATCATACTTTAATGCTTCTTTTAATCAGAATTTAGGTCTGACAGTGTTGTTTCTGTTTTTAGCAAATTCTGAAAATTAGTAAGTGGTGTGTGTGTGTGTGTGTGTGTGTGTGTGTGTGTGTGTGTGTGTGTGTGTGTGTTTATCTACATGTATGAGGTTTTACATTATAACTAAATTGATTTTGTTGGGTTGTTGTTGAGTTACCCTACTTGTTTATTGTTGCTGAGTTACCCTACTTGTTTATTGTTGCTGAGTTACCCTACTTGTTTACTGTTCATTGTTTTTCATGTTTATTTATGTCACTAATGTATAAACACAGAAAAATAAAATAGTGACTGCTGTACTCGTTTCAAATAAGTAAAGGGAAAAGGTGGCAAAAAGAGTACCTGGAGAGGGGATGACCGACGTTTCGTGTCGTAGACACTTCAACAGGGAATGACAGCAGAGGGAAGATGTTGATGGTGGTTGACTTGAGTCACTGAGCGCAGTTCATGGTTTGAAGGGGTGGAAAGGGCAGAGGTGGGAGTGGTGGGTAATACTGAATGTAGGGGTGATCATGATTCACAATAGAAATGGGGAGTGTTAATGGACAGCAGAGGGGGGGGGGGGAGGGGGAAAAGAAGGGAGGGGGAAGGGGGGGGAAGGAGGGGGGGGGAAGAAAGAGGAGGGCTGATGGTTTGGGGTGAGGTATCATTCCCTGACATTGAGCCCATGTGGGCTCAAGGTGCCACTAATGTATAGTTAGTCAGCAGCACGATTGTAATTTCTCAGAATTGAGATAATAAAGTATTCTTGTATCTTGTATCTTATTCATTTGCCGATTATACGGACAGTACTGCCAACAAAAATCTGTACTTTTTTTTGGTCATTGTGTGCACGATGACCATATTTGTATCTTGTGCACTTGCCAGTTCCTGTTTGTGTGGAAGTCAGAAGACACTCGGCGATAAACGGAGAAAACATAGCAATACACACGGTTGAAAATCTCATATTGCGAGCGACATGCCTATCGGGCCGAGGCTTTGCTGCACTAGCGACAGAGGTTGAAGGACTCTTAAGAGGTGCGCATTCAATTTCCCTCCTGTTTCTATAGTGGCAGCCCTTAGTTCCACTGGGAATTCATGGAGTCAAGTCAAGTCAAGTGGCCCAGGGTACAGAAGCCTATCATGGCAGTCTCAATAGATAAAGAAACATTACTACAGAGACATCACAGTGGCCAAGTACTTGTTCTTCATAGAATGAAACAAGAATGTTCCCAAATGTTATGGCTCTATGTATACTCTTAAAACAACCGATTTCTGAGTATGGAATTGGCGCTGATCACCCCAAGGTAAACAGATCACCTTTGTAGGGTACCATCCATGACAAAGGAAAAAAAGAATTATGTCTGTGAATGTTTTCAGGGTCTGTACTGGTCAGGGAAAACTCGGAAAGTCACGGAAAACGCAGGGGCTTTTTCCAGTTACTGCGAAGTCTGGTAAAAAAAGATTTTGGCATTAAGTTTGGTTTCTTGCATGCATTTATAACCAGAACAGTAAAATGCTGAAAAAGCACCATTAAGTTTGGATTCTTGCATGCATGTTATAACCAGAACAGTAAAATGCTGAAAAAGCACTCACAAGCCCACAAAATTACTGTCAGGACTGGAAAGAGACTTTGCTGCCAGCCGCCATGGCGAAGTAGTTAGCGTTGCGGACACCCGGCTGGGAGATTGTGGGTTCAATTCCCATCAGAGTCACGTGGGATTTTTCTGCCCCAACCGGCTCCTGCCCAGAGTTGAGTTTTCTACGAGCTCAGTTGGGAAGACTGGAACCACACAGTCAAGTTTCATCCACTGAATGGATGCATCTCTGAGAGTGTTGCTCAAATTTCCTGACCAACACTGCAGGTGTCTGTATCTCTTGGACCTGGTTGACGCTGGGATATATTATGAAAGGAAGCATAGAGTACAGCCCTGTCATGCAGTCTCAGATGGGAATGGACATCTCTAGCAACATCCTCATCCTCTTTCTCATCGATCAGCATTGAAAAAATAAAATGAAAAAAAGAGAAAAAGACTTTGCTTTACTAGTCTTAGGAAATGGAGACCCTGTTTGAAAAAAAAAAAGAAAGATGTGAGAAACTCTTGTATTCTGACTGCACTGTCAAGGGTACTGCCCATTGCTTTGGGTACATTGCAGTTTAGGGAATGCATTTGCTAAAAACATTTTGTTGCTTTCATTTCTTGGGTATTTTCAGTTACAATAAGAACTTGGTCAGGAAAAAGGTTAGGGAAAGAGGGGAGGTTTGGTCATGACAATATTGTATGAATCTTGTGAAATGTTTTGTTACCCTATTAAAGGAGATCTACAAAATTTTGCCCAAGAGGACTTGTCTTTAGTTCTTCTACTTGAGCAAAGTGCATACTGCACTCATGATCTGTGTTTATCCACAACAACAACAAAAATATATCACCTCATCCGCAACAATAGTCCTCAGACCACCACTTGGGAACCGGTGAAGAAGGGAAGGAAAAAAACAAACAAACTAGCAAGCAGACAAACTAGCATGAAAGATGCAAACCTCTGATCTTAGATATTCTGGGTGGCCAGGCATTCACCTCTTGTTCACCTGTCCACTCAGCGTAAATGGTAGATGTTACTAAATTGCAGCAGCCAGTATTTTGCAGTTGTTGTTATTGAACCCTTTCTGGACATCACTTTTGACCCCACACTCCCCACAGAGTGGGTCTCTTTCAACCCATACATTTCACAGTTGCTTTGCCTTTGAAGAGAAACAGGTCTGGGACCAGCACCGTGAGGAGTGCAGTCAAGAGTAGCACCAAGTAAAGATGATTGGGCTTGGTTCCTTTCAGACCTGTGCTCTTTGGAAGTGTATTCAAATTCTGTGACCAGTTGCTCCCCCGCAACAACAAAATTGAGATGACAAATAGATAACTAACTTTTTGGCAGAGACCGAACGTATGATTGGAAAAATTTCAGCATTTCATGAGATACCACTGTGATATTGTCACTACCTCTGTGTTCGTGTTGGCAAACCAGGATGCAAGGCAAAGGTTGATTGAGTTGTGATAAAATTTTTGCACAACAATAATGTAATGTAATGAACAAAGATGATGTTGAGAAGAACAACAATGAAGACAGGTAAGTTTAACCTCTTTTTGCTGCAGGGGTGTGGGTGCCGGAGTGGTTGCCCAAGTTGCCCTCCATGATCATCTTGGGCCTGGTCCTGGCTGTGGGCACTCTGTATTATGGTGGCAGCAGCATGAAGAGGCGGCTGTGTGCAGGGACCATGAATCCCATCTTCACCCATTTGCGCAGCATCACTCTCAGAATGGCTGAATTTGTAAGCCATGTCTGGCACGCCATCTCCAATGCTGTTTTGTGATTTCTTCGAACACATGGATAGGGTGGCAGGTGGTGGAACCTGTGTGAATAGTGCATGCCACAAAGGGCAACGGAAATGATTTTTTTCTGTGAATGGATTTAATGCTTTGTGGCTTTAATGACATCAGTGCGCCTTTCCACTTTGTATGGTCTGCTGTTGGTTTGGGAGCGAGGGGGAAATTGAGAATTGAGGAGGGGATTGCTATTTCCCCCCCCCCCCATTTCAGACATGTACTATATGTGAAGGACTTTATGTGTGTCAGTTTATTGCCATACACATTCTTTGGAAGGGTTTGCTTTTTGTTTCATTTCAGATGTGTACTATCTGTGAAGGATGATATGTGTGGCAGTTTATTGCCATACACATTCTTTGGAAGGGTTTGCTTTTTGTTTCATTTCAGATGTGTACTATCTGTGAAGGATGATATGTGTGGCAGTTTCTTGCCATGCCCATTCTTTAGAAGGGCTTGCTTTTTTTTTTTTTTTTTTTTTTTTTTTTTTTTTTCCATTTCAGACGTGTACTGTTTGAGAAGCACTTTATATGTGGCAGTTTATGATAAAACAAATTCTTTGTCCTTTGTTGCTCCTGTCTTTCTTTTTTTATTTATGGTAAGACACATTCTTTGTCCCTTTGTTGCTCTCTCTTTTTTTGTTTATGGTAAAACACATTCTTTGTCCCGTTGTTGCTCCTCTCTTTTTTTTGTTTATGGTAAAACACATTCTTTGTCCCGTTGTTGCTCCTCTCTTTTTTTTGTTTATGGTAAAACACATTCTTTGTCCCTTTGTTGCTCCTTTCTTTTTTTTTGTTTATGGTAAAACACATTCTTTGTCCCTTTGTTGCTCCTTTCTTTTTTTGTTTATGTAAAACACATTCTTTGTCCCTTTGTTGCTCCTTCCTTTCTTTTTTTGTTTATGGTAAAACATTCTTTGTCCCTTTGTTGCTCCTCTCTTTCTTTCTATTTTTTGTTTTGCTGCCGTGTTTTCCATGCTGTTTCAGCAGCATTATTGCTGCCCCCACTCATTCTAACTGCCACTCACAGCCACACCCTGGCTTGTCCAGTCACAACCCTGGCAACAGCAGTCCAGAGAAAGTCATCACGAGGCAACCCACCAGAGGAGACACTGCACTGCTTACCAAGTTACTTTGATGGTGTTCAGTTGTGCCTGTTCTGATCCAACATCGACAGGACACCACCTGCTAAGCCCCTGACTGAAGACAACAGTTGTTTTGCAACGGGGTCAGGAGGAAAGGGCACCCGCTCCACACAGCGACAGTCCTCAACACAAACTCACCGAGGACAGAGACATGGAGAGCACATTGAAACTGAGGTCACCATGAGAGCAGGGCATGAAGGGCCACCAAATTTGGTCTGTTTTTTGTTCATCTTGATCAGTGAGGATGAGAATAATGAAGGTGATGATACGCAGCTCAGGACTGGTCCGTGAGGACATGACAGGGGTGCTTTCTATGCTTACTTCCATAGTAGATCTCAGTATCAGCCACGCTAGCCTGAGTGACACAGACGCATTCAGTTTTGATCAGGAAATTTGAGCAACACTGTCAGAGATGCATCCATTAAGTGGATGAAATTTGACTGCGTGGTTCCAGTCTTCCCAGTCAAACCATTGAAACTTAACACTGCATAAGAGCCTAAGAGCCTGTCATGGCTGAAAAATCCTGCCAAGAAATTGCGTTGACGGCAGTTTAATCTACAAAAATTCCAGCGCACAGTCCGCAATGTGAACCACTGCGCCAAGGTGCTGGTAGCTCCTTCAAACTCTCTGTCTTTCCATGTGGTCTATGCCTTCCCCTTCCCCCTCCTACCCCACTTCTTCTCTTGATTTTTCTTTTTTTTAACATGTTTAGTGTAGCATGATAAGTTGCTGTCATCTTAATCACGGATGAAAAATACACTGTGTATTATCAACGTTGAGGGTCTCTTGAGAGGGGAGGGGAAAAGAGGGCAGGGTAGGGAGAAGGGAGGGAGGGACAGGGTTTAAGGGAGGAAAACAGGGATGATCCTATGATTTATGTGAACCCACAGTAGACATCCCGTTATTCACAAACAACAACAGAAACTGTGAAGTCTTCTCTTTCTTTTGAATTGGGATGGGAGGAAGGGTGAGGGATGAAGGGGGAGGAAGGGGTGAGGGAGTTTGTCTTCTGAATCCGTATCATCATCATTTTTGTCAGTTTTTTCTTTTTTTGTTTGTAATCAAGACTTAATACCAGCAAAACCAAAAAGTGATGGTATTATTGATGATTTCAATGTTAATGATAATAATGAGGCTGATTATTACTCTGATGTCAGAATGGACAAAGAATGTCATGGAAAGGAAAAGATTAATTTTTCACAGTAAGATTTCATTTGAAATTAGGGAGTTCACTGACCTCACCATTAGACTCTGTGAAAGTAGCAAGATGGATTTCTACTGGATGGTGGTTCATGTGTGAGTGTGTTGTGTGTGTGTTTCGTTGTGTGTGTTTTCAAATAGAAAGGTTTATTCAGTGTTTCAGAAGGCAGCACATGTAAATCCTTCCGTGCAACAAATGCAAAGTGATTATCAACAGTCCAGATATGAAGATATACTGCTACAAATGTAGTTTTAAACATCTGTCATAAGTGAATCAGATGAGAAGACAGATGATGTATAGTATTGAAAACAAGAGGTAGAAAGGAAAGCAGATGATGTATAGTATTGAAAACAAGAGGCAGACATGCAGGAATGGATGGACCTCACAGCAGTTTCTACAGTTCTTTATCATGAAAATTGGGTATTGCAGTGGAAGTCACTTCTGAACAGAACATCTTGGGAGCTGATGGACTCATAAACTGTGTAAAATGAACCCAAAATTTAGGCAGACATGTTTAACATGCAGACATGTATGCATTACACCCAGGGGAAAAAAATGGAAAGAAAAAAAAAGAAACTTAAATATGGTCTGAAATGAACCCAATATTTGGGCATACTTTAAGATTATGGACTAATATAATAATACAATGAATTTAAGATTTGGGCATACTTTAAGATTATGGACTAATATACAATACAATGAATTTAAGATTTGGGCAGACTTGTATTACATGCACACACACACATATATGCAGTTGGTGGGGGGGGGGGGGGGGGGGGGGAATTGACAAGAAATAACTATAAATTTTTTCATCACACAAAATATTGTAGAAGTTGGTGTGTCTGTGTGAATGTGTGTGGGTGTTTTTTTTTTCCTTTTTTTTTTTTTTAATACCCAGGTTATGTCTTTTTCGGGGTATGGGACCAAAAAGATCCTTTTTCAGTCTGTTGGATGAAGACCTGTTCTTGAGGCCTGGGCATGGTTGTACAAGAAGCATTCTGACAGAAACTGCCATGCATCCTAAGCTGCTGATGAAACTCTGCAGAAACACTTACCAATATGGTGCCTGTTTAAAGGATAATTGTTAGTCTTGCTCATTATTCTCCAGAGATTTGTTTCAGTGTTTCTAAGTGTGGAAAGTAATGCAGCATAATGGGGTGTAAATCGTCAAAGGAAATCCACACTTCTTTATTTGGTCAGACTGAGCCAGTGGCTGGTGGTATATTTTCTTTCAGCCCAGTCCAAGTTTTAGACCTGTACTTGGTTTGGTGTTTTAGTCTGGGCATTTCTGCAGCTTCATAGTTCCATGTATAATTTGCCTCTAGCAGTGAACTAGCCCCTGTGGTCTACAGCTGGGCTGTAAACATCATGGTTTGACTTCAAGGCAGCACACCTATGACTTGACTTTGATATCCATGGTTCATTGGGTCTTTGGTGGTGCTGATTGGTTTGAGTATTTGGCTGGGGGTTCATTAGGCCTTGCTAGTGTTTATGGGAGGCCAGTTGGGGCTTGCAACTTGAAGCTAGGTCCATGTGAAATGTGCGTATGTGTGCTTATTCATGATTTTGTTGTTCCCCCAAACAAAACGTATTGGCAAAAATCAGATGTCGATATCCTTATTAAAAAAAAAAAAAAAAAAAAAAAAAAAGGAAATCAGCGCACATGAAGTGGAACAAGAAGTACAGCACATCATCTGATGAAAGAAGCTGCTGGCACGACTGGCAGGGAGATAATTACCGATAGATTTGATCACTGCATGGTTTTTAGCATCCATCATGGATCTGCCTGTGCCATTGTGTACGTTTCCATGATGAATGCAGGAAAAATGTTGTGCAGATGCTGCTTCCAGGATTGCTTACTGAAAGATAAAGATTGCAAGACATGGATCTTGCATGTTGCAATGGACAAGAAAAAATTGTGGATTTTTGCAGGGTTTCTCTTAAAATTGCATCCATGGGTGAAACTGCAGTCACTGTCGACCAATGTCAGCTTTGCCCTTTTACTTTGTCATTGTCAGATTTTGAAGATTGTTTTCAATGAACCTTTTTTAATTTTTTGTGATAAATTCCTTTAGATACTGGATCATTTTGTGTGTGTGTGTGTGTGTGTGTGTGTGTGTGTGTGTGTGAAGAAAAGGCAATGTGGAATGGTCCTTGTAAGAACTCAGTAATTTAGTGGGAACCTGAAATCAATTTGCTTCGCTTAATTCTTTGGTTTTCCAACAACAATTGTGTAAAAGATAAACAATTTTTTTGAAATTCAAGGTATGTGTGTCTCCTCCAGGGACAGTAAAGCTGAGACCTGTTTCAACCTCAGTTCACACAGGATCAAGATGCAAGTTCTCAGAACTGCTGACCAATTTTACTGTACATTTGCCTCACATTTCATGTGCATGATCAAAGTGAGACATGATGAATTATTTGTGTTATTGTTTCATGGAATTTATTTTTTAAAAAGAAAAACACCGAATTTTTTTTTTTTTCTTAAAGAGAGAGAGAGCTGAGTGATGAGACTACAATGTTCAGAGAGAACTGACTGGGTTTGATGACCCTTTGTGACCCTTTGTATTCTTTTGGATGATCACTTGCAGGTATTCAAACATTTTTAGGGCTGAAACACATATCTGTATCATCCTCAAATAATTTAACATTGGATTCTAAAGTTAGAATACTTATGAATAAGAGTGATAAGAAACGGATGTAAATCAAGAATGCATGCTTGAGGAAATTCAACTGAAATGGACAGAAAGCTGATATGCTGTCTGTCAACACTGCTACTATGGCATTATTGGCCGTTATGGTCTCTCAATCAATTCAGTATGTCAACACTGCTACTGTGGCATTATTGGCCGTTATGGTCTCTCAATCAATTCAGTATGTCAACACTGCTACTGTGGCATCATTGGCCGTTATGGTCTCTCAATCAATTCAATATCTGCCTCTAACATTCAAAAATGTTATAGATAAACTGTTTCTAGTGTTTGAAAATGTATATACTTTTTAACCACTGGCGCCACCATAGTTGTGTTGTACCAAAATTAACACCATTTCCTTTGACTGGTTTAGCTTTGTCCCAGCCTGGAAGTTTTATGGTGGGTGTGTTTAATGGAAATCACCAGCAGACCTGAGAGGTAGGCAGTGAACTGTGGCAGGGGTAAACACATGCCGAGGATTAGTGGTCTGTGGGCTGTGGTGATCAGATATAAGGCATTCAAGGATTATTAAGGAGACCTCAGTGCCATGCTTTATCAAACACTGTAGACGTATCAAAGAATAGAGCCTGTTCATTTGTACTTCTTTCTAAAGTCATTTGTACTTCATCCTAAAGTCATTTGTACTTCTTTCTAAGGCTATAGATTTTTCAATATATTGTATATTAATACCCACAAACTGATACTGTTTGATTACTGGAGATACAGCTATTTTTTTTACATGTGTGAGAAGTCATTTACTGTTATTAAGTATTAGAACACATGCTTTTAAACACATTTTTTCCCATTTAGTATCAAGTATCACAGAACATGTTTTCAGTTGTAAAGTCATGACTTTTAAGAATTTCCAGGAAGAGCGAAAGTGTAATACTGTCACTGAATGTAATCAGTGATGACACAGTATCCTGTTCGTGTTCAGCAAAACATAAAGTGTGGCTGTGTGCCCCGGATCTGGATTAAGGAACACATGGAAGGAATGCCTCTTAGAGGGCATGGCACATGAGATAGGGGTAAAAAAAAAACACTTGTAGACATGGCAGAAGTCTCTTGCAGGAGATGATAACTATTTAATGCCTGATTCATTGCTTCAGGAAAATCCACGCATGACTCACATTGAATCATTCTAAGAGATGGAAGAAAGGGAAATATAGAGATGGAGTCTGACTAGAGGTCCACTCTACACCAGTAAAACCAGTCGTCATTCATCTCGTCGTTGCATGGAGAGAGTGCTTGACTGCTTGTTTGTGTAGATAGATTGTTACTGGAAAGAAGCAATGATAGAGATTAAAAAAAAAGCTTAGGGAGGCTTGTAAATGTGTTAGTAATTATCCTACATATTTCATTTGGCATGCTGATGACCTATAGCCACAGCCATATAAACACACACAAGCAGGCGAGCCACACATGCTGTGGGAGAGTTGCACCCACTCATGTTACAATGGGCAAGATTAATTTTCATGAAAACAGAAACAGCGGTGAATTCTGAGACAGCCTCCAACTGAAGGTCTGACAACACTGATGACTTGTTCTTGCCAGCCTCATACACACATTGATATATGTTGATTACATGCAAGCTGTAGATCCCACCCTTGTTTGAATCTCATGCTTTCAACTGCCACCAGGGTAATCACCGTGATATCCATGTGTGCTGCTGCTCAAGTTTTAAGATGGCTGTAGGGAAACACTGCAGAGGAACTGTCTAAAAATGAGACCATTGAATGGCCCATTCAGGTTTAGGTTTTGTTGTCTGTTTTTGCTTTGGCTTATTGTGAGGATGTGAGTATGCGTGCTTGTGTGCATAAATTTGCGTGCGCATTTGCATATATATCTGCATGTGTGCATGCATGAATCACTTTGTTGGGCTTAGGTGTGTGTGTGTGAGCTGCCTATGTATGTTCATACAGTTTATGTGTGTTTGTATACCAGAAAGAGATTTAAGAAGATGTGGACAAGCTTTAAATGTAAACACCCTTTGTATTGCTAAGATGTATTTCTTACCAATATGTGACTTACTAATTGAATGCCAGACTGCATATGCATGATTTTCATTTCTTCAGGTTTCTCTGTATAGTGTGTGTGTGTGTGTGTGTGTGTGTGTGTGTGTGTGTGTGTGTGTGTGTGTGTGTGTGTGTTGTTCTTGTTACTAAGTCATCCCCCCCCCCCACCCACCCACCCACCCACACACACGCACGCTGACATACACACATGCGTGCACACGTGCTCACTCTTGTGCACATACCTACACACACACACACACACACACACACAGAGTGACCATTCTGTCCATCTGTCCATGCTCATACACAATACTTCATCAGGACTATGTTTGTGTTTCATACTCATGATGGGGAATGAAAACCGATGTGCTGCTTTGCTTGCTTTCTGTCCCTTTTATTGTCAAAAACACATTTCTGAGTGTGGAATTCGGGATACTCTCCCTGTGGAGACCATTTCATTGCTATGTGGCTCTGTCTACATTTTTGACTTATAACATTACCTTCTCTGCATACTTTTCCATTAACCAATTGATAGCAGATTTCCCAAGAGGACTTTTCTCCCTTATGATGTGGTTTCTTTTCAAAATAAACAAATGTATGCATTTAATCCAGAATTTCCTTCTTGTCCTTCAGTTATCTTAGACAAAGTTTTCATTTTGGAGAAAGCCCCTCCCTTCCTCCCCCCCTTCTTTTTTTTCTTTTTTTTTCCCCAAATTATCATATTGCAAATATGATTTTATGACAATAAAGAAGGTGAAATGTATGAATGGTTGAAAAGTGGGATTTAACAGCAGTGGAATGAAATGACTTTTTTTTTTCCAGTTTGTGTGTTCATTCATTAGTCTCTCAGTTTCCTTGCTCACGGCTTCAGTCATTCCATTTTTTTTTTGTGGTGGGGGGGGGGGGGGGGGTCTCTTTCACATTGTCCTTTTATCCTCTATACACACACACACACACACACACATTTATATATGTATATATATATGTATGTCTATATGAATAGATATACATGTTTGTATGCAGAGGAAGTAGGGCAGAGTTTTTAAGTGTCCTCTTAACTGAATGGAAATAGACATTTGTTTTGCAGTGTATTGCCTGTGCAGGAACGGCAACACTGAAAAGTTTGTATAAATAAAAGTCACTTTTTGTTATCTGTTTTACATGTAATTTTTCTGTAAATTACAGTGTTTCTAACATAATTTATTCGCAGAAAAATTGCGTTTTGGAAGAAAACAGTTTTGTATGATCGTATGTTCCTGTTTCAAAGCAAAGAAGTGAAATGTTCATGAATACTTCTTGAATAAAATTTACGATTATGAAGTGTTCTGTTACCTTTATTGTTTCCCTCCTCTTTTGCACCACCCTTCCTCCCTCCCTCTCATCCTCTCTCTCTCTCTCTCTCTCTCTCTCTCTCTCTCTCTTATTAATATGCACACATTTTTACTCTCAATCGAAAGTTAACCATAAAAATCAGTGAAACTGGTGTGAAAATACTTCTGAAATGTACACACACACACACACACACACACACACACACACACACACACACATGCTCCCTCTCTGCTCTCTCTCTCTCTCTCTCTCTCTCTCTCTCTCTCTCTCACACACACACACACACACACACTCTCTCTCTCTCTCTCTCTCCCTCTCTTGCATAATGTTAAAATACCTAAGGAGATCAAGCCCGTTTATTAACATCTGTGATACCATTTAAGCTTTAATGTGCCAGTACTTTCTGTATATGCGTGTTCATATATGACTTTGGCCTTTCTAAGGGCCAGTGGCCTAAAGATATTAAAAATATTGTTCATCTCTCTCTCTCTCTCTCTCTCTCTCTCTCTCTCTCTCTCTCTCTCTCATTCATAGACATATCTGTTTTATTTTATACATACATACATATAGGTAAATAGATGTATATGTTAAATATGATCTATTTTCTTGCACAGTTCACGTTCTGTGTAAAAGTCTGCAGACTACGTAAATCCCTATTTCTTCAATCTAAGACATAAGAGCAAGCTTTGTTTATAATTGAATATTTCTTGCAGTCATTGCAACACCAAGCTGCTCTGTAAGTTGCTGGAATGGTGCTCAGTTACTTATCCTTGGAATTTATTAGTCTATTATTATTTAGGCCCTTGTGGATTAATTCCAAAACTGGCCCTCAGCACTTGTGTCTTAAGAGGTTATCTTTTTATATTTTCTACTTTTCACCAAAAAAAAAAAAAAAAAAAATGTAGCTTGTTTTGCTCTTTCATGATTTTCTTTTGCTTCTTATGTGGCACCTTTGGTTGTTTGTTTTTTTTTTAACTCAACAAACATACTACGGTTATTGCACACCAGCGTTTTTCTGGGATAGCATTCTTCTTAAAACCGAAAAGGCAGAGGAGTCAAGTTACCACTTTCCGCGGTCACTGAGGAGAAACAATCAGGTTTCGAAATACCGGTATCTGACCAGGAGTTATATGTTAGTGAGTTTCCTCCCCATTGGAGATTGTCTCCCCCTTGGAGACTATAAGCTTGCTGAAGGCTCATTTTGAGAAGCATTTATTATTCCCATTCACCCTCTCAAGCACATACTGTTAGTTAGGCAGAATTAACTGCCACTGCAGATATATATCGAATGCTTATCCCCCCTATTTCTTCAATCTAAGACATAAGAGCAAGCTTTGTTTATAATTGAATATTTCTTGCAGTCATTGCAACACCAAGCTGCTCTGTAAGTTGCTGGAATGGTGCTCGGTTACTTATCCTTGGAATTTATTAGTCTATTATTATTTAGGCCCTTGTGGATTCATTCCAAGAACTGGCCCTCAGCACTTGTGTCTTAAGAGGTTATCTTTTTATATTTTCTACTTTTCACAAGAAAAAAAAAGGAGCTTATTTTGCTCTTTCACGATTTTCTTTTGCTTCTTATGTGGCACCTTTGGTTGTTGTTTTTTTTAACTCAACAAACATACTACGGTTATTGCACACCAGCGTTTTTCTGGGATAGCATTCTTCTTAAAACCGAAAAGGCAGAGGAGTCAAGTTACCACTTTCCGCGGTCACTGAGGAGAAACAATCAGGTTTCGAAATACCGGTATCTGACCAGGAGTTATATGTTAGTGAGTTTCCTCCCCATTGGAGATTGTCTCCCCCTTGGAGACTATAAGCTTGCTGAAGGCTCATTTTGAGAAGCATTTATTATTCCCCATCCACCCTCTCAAGCACATACTGTTAGTTAGGCAGAATTAACTACCACTGCAGACATGAATGCTTATCTCCCCCTATTTCTTCAATCTAAGACATAAGAGCAAGCTTTGTTTATATATATATATATATATGCTATTGACCGATAGCTTGGTCTTTTTGCAGATGTTTTGAATGTTCTCTCTCTCTCTCTCTCTCTCTCTCTCTCTCTCTCTCTCTCTCAACTGGATGCTTCAGAATTTTTTTTCTTGATTGAAGTCATCAGTTTTGCTATCACTCTGCCTGTCAGAGTTTAAAACACATCAGAGCATGAAACCTTTAAGTTCCATTGAAGCTAGGTCTGCTTCCTTTAAAAGCACACATAATGCAGGTTTTGTTATTGTACTGTTGACAATTCCTTCGTTTATCAGAAATGAAACAAAACCTAAAGTATGTGTCATGTCTAATTGGCCCAGGTATGCAGGAATTTAAGAACAAAATCCCATGAAAATGTTGCACCAGCCAATCCAATTTTAAACTTGTTCTTGAGGCGTCAACTCATAAAGTAACATTACAGTGTCTTGCTTCATGTACATACATGCACTTGTTTTCTTCCGCTGCTAAACTGTTCAACATACTATTGCTTGGTGTATCAGTGGGAGATTGCATCTCCTACGAGATCCCAGTAAGGGCTGTCCTGCACAATTCTTAGCAGCAGAAAAGGCTTGGGTAATTTAACAGTTGAGCTGACCACTGTGACTGTTGACACTTTTTGATCTCCCTTGCATCCTCTGACGGATCCTCAAGCATAGGCTCAAAGATTTACCATAATATTTTATACATGATTTAGTTTTTTCAACAACTTATTTGTTTACCACACTTACTTTTGTTTTACAGTTCTACCCTTCACTGGCTGCTTTGGGGGTGCTGTTGGATTCTATTTTTAAACCCTTTGTGGTGAGAATACCATAGAATTGTAGACTGTGGTATATCTCTATTTGATGCCAATGGATCACAGTTAGCCGTGCCTACCTGACGAAACGGATTCAGCGGATGAAAGGACTCTGCAATATGAATGGTTTTGTCTTCAAGATTGTTTACGATGTTCCCCATAGGCTGCTTGTGAAGGATTTTTATAAATGTATTTTTCTCTGATATTTCATTCTCTTATATATTTTACTTATCCACTCCACCCTTTTACATGTTTTACTAACCCCCCATTACAAAATTGTTCAACATATCTTAATCGTGAGGCATTTGGCATTTCAAATTTATAAACAATAGAAAACGCTTTATCGTCTGCTCACTTGGAATATTTGTGGTAAGATTTTGATCCGAATAGTCAGAGAAAAGTGTACTGTCAATTCTTTTTAACTCTATGCACAGAACATGTTCTCTCGCCTTTGCGCTAACCTACCGTGCCATCTCGCTCCTAATAATCAGCTGCTCTGGGGCAGTGAATAAAATGCATCGCCTGTGTGCCACATGTGATGCGAACCGCAGTAAGTTCCTGTGCAAAACGAGTCAAGTCAATGCGGCAGTTGGACGCGTTCGGTAACTGCACATTTTTCCGACTATCTAAATGCATGTGTGCCAAAACTGGTATCATACAGAGTGTGGGTTTTGGACCAAGAAGCACACACTTGTGAAATCAAAAGTCAACACGTCTGTATCCCGAGAGAGAGCAATGTAAACGTGTGAGTGTTCACATAGCCAGGTTTAAAGTAGTACTTCGGTAGGTTTGCAAATCAAATGTACGCTCCCTCCCTCTCTCTCTCTCTCTCTCTCTTCTCTCTCTTACCCCCCCCCCCCCACCCCCAAGCAGTTAATATATATATGTGCTAAACGACCAGCAGTTTTATGATTGTAAGCTATCGGCACAAAAATAACATGAATTTGGGTGTGTTTCATGGCATGCAGAACACACATTTTTAGATTGGTCATCAATGCGCTTCGTTTCAGTCAGTCAGTGTTTTATGTTACTGTACAATAAAAATGTTCCGTTACGTGTCTCTCTCTCCCTCTCTCCTCTCTCTCTCTCTCTCTCTCTCTCTCTATCACACACACACACACACACACACACACACACACACACACACACAGAGGGAGGGAGATCAATGCACAAAACGAAAAGTGGCATATGTTGGCACTTAAGCAAGAAAAAAAACTCATCAAAACATTGTTAAAAGGCTCTGCACTATTGCACCTTCAACCACGTGTATGGAGTTCACGTTCGCGGAGTTTTCCCGTCTCCCTCTTCACTCCACCTCCCACCCCCCTTTCCCACCCCTCACCTCTTTCAACGACCAGGGGACGGCTCTTTGTGGTGTGGGGCGTCTTGATGACGCTGTCTCGGCCCCCCCCCCCCCCCCCCTCCCTCCTTCACGTCCCCACTCCACTCCCCTCCCCCCTCCCTCCCCCCGCGACGACAGCGACTGGCTGTGGGTCCGTGATGGTGATCGGCATCTACTGGCTGTGGTAGGCAGGGTGAGGGGGCCCACTCAGTGCGCAGGGGGGACGAGATCCATGAGTGGTTACTAGGAATCCTCTGTCAACAGTTATCCTGCTCCCCTTGGGTTGGCCTCAGCTGGGACCAGACTGCCCGCGGGTTGAGCACGAAGGCAGGCTGTCCGGTGGCCTTGAAGACAGCCTGGATGAGGCACCAAGGCGCCAAGTGACGACGAGGGCAGAGAGACTGACTGGAATATAGGGTCATCCGTCGACAGCACCGCACGAAAACAACCTCGGACGTTAAGCTAAGATCTCAAGAAACCCTGGTCGTCCGTCCAGCAACCTCCAACCACAGTCTGCTAGAGTTCTGTCTCCCTTCCAAAGAGCCAGAACAAATGCCATGACGCTACAATGTCTGTTAACAGCCTAGAATGTCCGGTGTAGCATATGCAACAATGTGTCCTTTAAAGCTTACGGCTGATCGGACGTTCATCTTCCATCTGTGACGGCTGATAGGAAGTTTATCTTCCATCTCTGACGGCTGATAGGAAGTTTACCTTCCATCTCTGACGGCTGATAGGAAGTTTACCTTCCATCTCTGACGGCTGATGTTTATAGGGAAAGTTTATCTTCCATCTCTGACGGCTGATAGGAAGTTTATCTTCCATCTCTGACGCACGCCGCCTCCCCTTCCCCTCCATCCTTCCCTTTCAGGAGCGGGAAAGGACTTAGGGGTGGCAGGAGGGGGAAGGGAGGGAATAGGAAGCTGGATGACCGATCATGCTGCTGTGTTTACTGGCTGTGTGAGAGAAGGCAGGATGACTCGCATCCAGTGACGGATGACTCGCACCCCGTGAGGTGGCTCATTGCGTAGTCTGGTGCCAGTGTCAACTGGAACTCGAATGTGTTTGGTGTTCACGCTCATAAAGTTAGTTAAGAACCTAAAGCGGACACCAAAGTAAACGTGTCCTTAATTTCAGAGTGAAGTTCGAAGTCATCATTGGTTACAAAAGATTTTCCGCTTTAACACTACTTAAATCTGGGGAAGGGAAGGGGTGGGGGTGGGGTAATTTTGCATGGATAGATAGACTGATAATACATAGGTAGATAGATAGACGGATTGATAGACAGACCGATAGATAGATAGACGGATAGATAGATTGATAGATTTGCACACGCACACAAGCGCACGCAGCACATGTGCAAACATACACACACACACACACACACACACACACACACACACACACACACACACACACACACTGATACATGCACGAACGCCAGCAACGTTTTTGTTTGCTTGTTTGTTTTCACTACCAATGTGTTTCCTTGAATGCACCAACGAACCATTCATGATGGGATTCTATGTAATGTTAAGTTATCTTGAAGCATCAACGATTTGGCCCAAGTTTAATGTCACTCAGCGAGTGGCCTGGGTGCACGAGTTCAAGTACGGGTGATTAGCAAGCGAATAAGCCAACAAGGCAGTAATTATGAGGCATTCAAACATAAAACAAATCAAAACAGAACAAAAGACAAGAGAAAAGCATTAATGGATGTCTTTGATTCTGAAATAAAATGGTGGATTATTAGATGTTTGGTGAACGTGATAATGAACTGTTGTGCCAGTGAAAATCCATGTGTGTGTGTGTGTGTGTGTGTGTGTGTGTGTGTGTGTGTGTGTGTGTGTGTGCGTGAAGAGACGGACAGAGACAAAGGGAGAGAGTAAGGTGCATTGACTCAGTGTAGATTACAATACCAGCAGTTCCGTTTCCTCCCCGGAACAAACTGGAGTGAGACATTCTGTCCGCCTGGACTCTCCAGAGGCCAAGTCACATTGTCACTGGCCTCCCACACACAACCACATCTGCAAGTTCCCCTTTCCTCTAACACATTGACACGTGACAATTAAATCGCTGATTGTGATCGCCACACTGTACAGGAGAGAGAGAGAGAGAGAAGAGAGAGAGAGGAGAGATGTACAAGGAAGTTGGAGCGGATTTACCGTCGACTCACGGAATATTCAATAAATAAAAAAAAATGCAAATGAACATTGCGCAAGTGGAGAGGGAGAACGGACTTCCATTGCTTATCGTTAGAACTGTCTTCCTTGTTTGACTTGCCCGTTTGAGAGAGAGAGAGAGAGAGAGAGAGAGAGAGAGAGAGAGAGAAAGGGGGGAGGGGGGGCGAGGGGGGGGGGAGGGAGAAGAAGAACAAGAAGAAAGACA
>CM065720.1:36710056-36712556 GCA_033310375.1 Conus canariensis
TCGAATACTATGATCACACGAGAGAGAGAGAGAGAGAGAGAGAGAGAGAGAGAGAGAGAGAGAGAGAGAGAGAGAGAGAGAGAGAGAGAGAGAGAGTCACATACGCTTACTACACCCAAGCTGTTTTTAGTTCCACGTTAAGTACGGTGGCCCCTAAAATAGAAAAAAAAAAGCACTTCAACAGGATCACGCGTTAAAACTCCACTGGGGATTCCCCGTCGATTTTGGAAGGGTGGAGTGTGTGGGAGAGGGGGGGGGGGGGGGAGGTGGGGGAGAGGAGATCGGCAAGTACAAGGAGATCTTTGTGGAAATAAAAAGGTAGGCAGATTTATGACAGCCGGGACGGATGAGAGCTATGGAGTTGCCTGCCCTTGTCATCGAGGACGACAACCCATGCAGAAGTTTGCACAGAGACCGGAGCAAGTAGCTTGCTATAAGCTTACTGGAACTGTTTTCCCCAGAGATTTTTTTTATGAGGAGGAAAATCTGTTATAGTGAATTCATAGTATCGGTGTGTGTGTGTGTGTGTGTGTGTGTGTGTGTGTGTGTGTGTGTGTGTGTGTGTGTGTGTTGAATAGCTGTTTTCCTCGAGGATTAGGGATACTGCCGAGGAAAGAGGGACGGAGGGGCGGGGGTGAGGTGGGTGTATCGACAAGAAAGGTGAAAAGACAGTTTACAGTCGTGGATTAGGGAGAGAGACGGGAGTGAAAATGGGGAGGGGAGTGGGCAGAGCAATACTGCCTTTTTTTTTTTGTAATCATACTTTATATATATATATATACTTTCTTACTTGTTCTGTCAGTTCAAGTATTTCAAATATGCGTATGCCGAAAAGTAACTTCTGGACCCAAGTAGGCGAAAGACAATCAGCCGGTCTTGAGTCTTAAAGTTTGTATCTAAACACTAATTTCCTTATTATCACCATTTTCTTGAGGGTTGACTACTGTTTTTCTTTCGGAAAATGTCAACAATAACCGATTTCCTTATTATCATTGGTTTTTACGAGGGTTAAGTGTTTTCCATGGGATAACATCGATTATAACTGACTTCCACACTGTCACCGTTTACTTGAGGATAAACAGCCGCTTTTCTATTTAAAAAAAAAAAAAAAGTGAATAATAACTGATTCCTCTATTGTCACTCTTTTCTTGAAGATTTTTTTCCCCTCGAGAACACAGTTGTTACGGAGGGGGAGGGAGGGAGGGGGGGGGGGGGGGCTTTGGGAAAATGCTAGCTTCGTCAACCCATACTAAGCCTGTTTCCCGAGGAAAACAGTTATTTTCTTACAAGACTGCCGCAGAAACTCACGTTTTTGAGCAATATTATTATCAGTGTTTTCTTGAAGCGTAGTAATTCTTTTTTTCTCCAGTGTGACGATAACTTATTTCCCCATCACGACCCTTTATACTGAAGGATAATGACTGTTTCCTCCAAAAAAAAAAGGGACGACAGTCATTCATTTCTCGCTTTTGAAAAGGTTCTTGTCCTTCAAACCGTCGAAATGAAATTGTCACCATTTCAAACACACTCCGTCTCAAGGGTATGGAACAGCTAAACTATTGAAGTATCTATCTTCCACCGTCATCTCCACCCTTACCCCGACACCCCTCCCGTGTTTCTCCCACAGACATCCTCGCTTCCCAAACCTGATGAAAGGACCAAGTGGGAAAAAAAAATGTCCAGGTGATCGACATCAGCAGAATGCAGACTTGATCCAGATGGACACCGTTCATGGGAATTCCTTCTCAAAGGCCCAGTGAAGCTTCACAAAACATGGACAACACTCAGGATGATCGATTAAAACAGACAGAAGAAACTTATCGTAAACTGTATCCAGATCCCTCTCCTATAATTCTGTGCATGAAAGCTGTGGGGTTATTGCCACTGTCCAATGACGACAGCAATGGTTGTAAATCACAAGAAGCATAAAAAAACAAAAACAAAAAAACACCACCAACAACAACAAAAAACAAGCCAAGAAAAAAAAAAAGGATAGATATAAGGAAGACATCGAAGTCATATTCCTTATTCAGTATTCTAGTTCGCTAGTGAACAAAACGTGTTTCGTGTCAAATGCAAGATAATTCAACAGGAAAAAGGCTTATGAAGCGTCAAATTGAATAGCGTGTGTGCGAGTGTCTTGAATCTTTGTATCACTGAGAATCGTACCAACTTGCAGATGGGTATGCATGCAGATACACACAAAGACACCTATGTCAGCTGCTCCGTGCAGGTTCGAAATCAATTATTATACATGTTCACTGTCGCTGGTCACCAAGGTGTCCCCCCCCCCCTCTCTCTCTCTCTCTCTCTCTCTCTCTCTCTCTCTCTCTCTCTGTCGGTCTGTCTGGCTGCCTGTCTGTCTGTCTGTCTACCTCTGTCTCTGTATGTGTGTGTGTGTGTGTGTGTGGTGTGTGTGCGCGCGCGCGCGCGCGCGCACGTGTGTGCGTGTGCGTGCACGCGTTCGTGTGTGTGTGTGTTTGTGTGTGCGTGCGAGCGT
>CM065720.1:36717556-36727556 GCA_033310375.1 Conus canariensis
AAGTCAGCAAATGGCAACACAAAATTAACAGCACAAATTCCACACACACTATGAATGATTAAACCTTTTCAATCAAACTTTACAGCACAATTTTCCACCAGCAACATGAATGATTAAACCGTTGCAATCAAAGTTTACAGCACAATTTTCCACACACGATATGAATGATTAAACCTTTGCAATCAAACTTTACAGCACAGATTCCACACACAATATTATGAATGATTTAAACCTTTGCTGTCAAACTCCTTCCCCCTCCCCCCCCCCTCCCCCAACACACACACACACATTTGAGAGGAGTCGTAAAGGATGAGCTTGTGTAAGCGGAAACGACCAAAATCCTCGGGAATGATTCCTCGACAGTCTCAGATTGACTCCTTGGGTACACGTCCAGTCTCAGCTGACCGAAACGAAGACATAGGAGCATCTTGCTCGATGTTCCATCTTAAGAGACCACCGCCCTGGCCTGAGAATGCACTTTCAATTGTTTTCCTCACTCACACAAATGAAGTTTATTTTTCAATACTTAGTCTCAGGGAGGACACCACAGGTCCTTTCCAAGGTTGAGGGTTAAAGTCTGATTCACACCCCCAGGCCACTCATCACCAGACACACCTTGCTGCTTCCCATTCACTGCGTGCTCACCATACCGTAGCGTGGCGGCGAGTCATAATGCCAAGTCTGAGGAAAGGGGTGCGGGGTGGGGAGACGGATGGTACTCCTCTTACAGAGGAGAGAGAAATCAAGGCGCCATGCCTGGTACATGCTACGAGACTGCCAGAAGCAGGACACGAGGGCAGGGCTGCCAAAGGCAGGACACGAGGGCAGGGCTGACAAAGGCAGGACATGAGGGCAGGGCTGCCAAAGGCAGGACACGAGGGCAGGGCTGGTAAAGGCAGGACATGAGGGCAGGGCTGCCAAAGGCAGGACACGAGGGCAGGGCTGGTAAAGGCAGGACATGAGGGCAGGGCTGGTAAAGGCAGGACATGAGGGCAGGGCTGCCAAAGGCAGGACACGAGGGCAGGGCTGGTAAAGGCAGGACATGAGGGCAGGGCTGCCAAAGGCAGGACACGAGGGCAGGGCTGGTAAAGGCAGGACATGAGGGCAGGGCTGACAAAGGCAGGACACGAGGGCAGGGCTGGTAAAGGCAGGACATGAGGGCAGGGCTGCCAAAGGCAGGACACGAGGGCAGGGCTGGTAAAGGCAGGACATGAGGGCAGGGCTGCCAAAGGCAGGACACGAGGGCAGGGCTGGTAAAGGCAGGACATGAGGGCAGGGCTGCCAAAGGCAGGACACGAGGGCAGGGCTGGTAAAGGCAGGACATGAGGGCAGGGCTGCCAAAGGCAGGACACGAGGGCAGGGCTGGTAAAGGCAGGACATGAGGGCAGGGCTGGTAAAGGCAGGACACGAGGGCAGGGCTGGCAAAGGCAGGACACGAGGGCAGGGCTGACAAAGGCAGGACACGAGGGCAGGGCTGACAAAGGCAGGACACGAGGGCAGGGCTGGTAAAGGCAGGACACGAGGGTAGGGCTGGTAAAGGCAGGACACGAGGGTAGGGCTGACAAAGGCAGGACACGAGGGCAGGGCTGGTAAAGGCAGGACACGAGGGTAGGGCTGCCAAAGGCAGGACACGAGGGTAGGGCTGGTAAAGGCAGGACACGAGGGTAGGGCTGACAAAGGCAGGACACGAGGGCAGGGCTGGTAAAGGCAGGACACGAGGGTAGGGCTGACAAAGGCAGGACACGAGGGCAGGGCTGGTAAAGGCAGGACATGAGGGCAGGGCTGCCAAAGGCAGGACACGAGGGCAGGGCTGACAAAGGCAGGACACGAGGGCAGGGCTGGTAAAGGCAGGACATGAGGGCAGGGCTGCCAAAGGCAGGACACGAGGGCAGGGCTGACAAAGGCAGGACACGAGGGCAGGGCTGGTAAAGGCAGGACATGAGGGCAGGGCTGCCAAAGGCAGGACATGAGGGCAGGGCTGACAAAGGCAGGACACGAGGGTAGGGCTGACAAAGGCAGGACACGAGGGTAGGGCTGACAAAGGCAGGACACGAGGGTAGGGCTGACAAAGGCAGGACATGAGGGCAGGGCTGCCAAAGGCAGGACACGAGGGTAGGGCTGACAAAGGCAGGACACGAGGGCAGGGCTGACAAAGGCAGGACATGAGGGCAGGGCTGACAAAGGCAGGACATGAGGGCAGGGCTGACAAAGGCAGGACATGAGGGCAGGGCTGACAAAGGCAGGACACGAGGGCAGGGCTGACAAAGGCAGGACACGAGGGCAGGGCTGACAAAGGCAGGACACGAGGGCAGGGCTGACAAAGGCAGGACATGAGGGCAGGGCTGACAAAGGCAGGACACGAGGGCAGGGCTGACAAAGGCAGGACATGAGGGCAGGGCTGGTAAAGGCAGGACACGAGGGCAGGGCTGACAAAGGCAGGACATGAGGGCAGGGCTGACAAAGGCAGGACACGAGGGCAGGGCTGACAAAGGCAGGACACGAGGGCAGGGCTGACAAAGGCAGGACATGAGGGCAGGGCTGGTAAAGGCAGGACACGAGGGCAGGGCTGACAAAGGCAGGACATGAGGGCAGGGCTGACAAAGGCAGGACACGAGGGCAGGGCTGACAAAGGCAGGACACGAGGGCAGGGCTGACAAAGGCAGGACACGAGGGCAGGGCTGACAAAGGCAGGACACGAGGGCAGGGCTGACAAAGGCAGGACACGAGGGCAGGGCTGACAAAGGCAGGACACGAGGGCAGGGCTGACAAAGGCACAGTCCTGGATCCTAGTGCCAGTCCACTATCATACATTCTGACATTTTCTAGCTAAGGTCGGAGGGAAAGAGGGATTGGGATCAGCTCATTAAACATAAAATAAAATAACCTAAAGTGTTTACCCTACACTTTGGAGAAGTTCTTTTATAAACTTAAGCACTTGCATATTCACGCACATGCACTCTAGCTTACCGGTCAGTGCAGATACTAGCTTGGAAGTCTTGTCAGGATTCTTGCCCAGCCCCCTAAAGAACCAGCTACTGGCTCCCATCCAGTCTGTGTCTGTCACTTTTATGTCAGAGTCCGCTGGTTGTGTTGTGACTATCCTATGCTGACCTTCTATACTGATCACAGAATAACGCGGAATTTTGAATTTAGATTTGGAGTAGGCCTACAGGTACCCGGCCCTTGTGCAGCTCACACACCACTGTACCAGAGGTGAGAGTCGCCAATCGGGGTGTGTGTGTCCCGATGAACCCTTCTCACGGGTCAAATGGGGTCACAACCCAATCAGCATGACTCAAAGCAGAACCTTACCAAAAAGGGAACAATTAGACAAAAGGAGAAAACAAGCGATGCCTAACAGATAGCTAGCTAGCTAGCTAGCTAAAGCTGTAAAGCAAAGTTCAAAACAAACTTTTCTCTGCCTATTTGTTTCCGTTAAAATCCATGTTAACGTTCACATTTGAGAAATACGGTCTTTAAAAGTTAGAGGTCACAGAAGTAATTCTGATATATCACTATTAATTGCCCCCTCCAGTCCCCACACTACCACCGCCACGCACTCCCCTTCACCCTCCGCTTCCCACCACCTCCCACACACTACAGTCTATAGATAATAATGTGTTCTGGCTGGTGGGAGGCGCATTTATATAACTCCGTCCAAAATCACCTTCTCTTGTTGTAGCTCTCAACGGGTAACCTGATGTTCTTTCAGCTGTTAGGAAACCACTCTCTGCATTCGATCAATCAGAGTATCTTTAGTTGATGTACATGTATACTAGTGTAAACGTCAGAAGACATTACTTCTGATATTTAAGGCAAAACTTTCTGAACAGTGTTGATGAATAATAACATTACTTGACCTTCTCTGTTTCATGCATTTCATATTTTGTCTGTATGGTGCAGAGTACAGCGATCTTCGTTTAGGTGTATGTAAATGTTATTTGCGTACTCTTTCTTTTCCCTCCTCTGCCTGTCCCGGTCAACATCCTGTTCATCTTTCCACCTTTGATTGAGGTCTTTCCCTTCTCATTTTTAAAATGTATTTGCAGAGGTTTTCTTTCACACACACACACACACACACACACACACACACACACACACACACACACAACACACACAATCAGTGGTCCTATATGGGGATTGTACAAGGGCTTGAGTGGATGCTGCCACAGAGAGCAGACGATCACCGACTCCGACTCTGACCAGTCACCAACGAGCTACACAAACTAGGCCACAGAAAAAAAAAAAAAAAAAAACTTAAATGAGACATGGAACAGTAAACAACAAAGAAGTAGGGTAACTCTTGCTCCCTTGATTAAAATACTTCACAGGCCCATAACTCCAAACGAATGCTGCTTACGACACCAAATCGCCCAGCCAAAATGGCGATGCGTATCATAGAGAACAAACGGAGACCCCGCGGAGAGGGAGGGTGGTTGATGGTGGTGGGAAAGAAAAGACGATCGTCTGGTCTGAGTGTTGCACAACAGTCGCAGTGTACACATGCTTCTGTTTCATCGGATTTCACGCACGCACGCACGCACGCGCGCAAACACACACAACACACACAACACACACACACACACACACCCCCCGAGCTCCGCTCAACACGGCGCCCACGGATATGCAAATTGTAGGAGCAATAATTGAAGCGGCCTGCTCGCTTCACCATAAGGGGTCGCAGCAAGGCCCACATCGAGCTAGCGACGAGCAGCGAGGCGGTCGCGGATGTGAGACAGGCCCTACACAGTTTCCACCGTCTGTATGCGGGGCTCTGCAGTCAAGGTGACGTGTAAAACCCTTCTAAAGGTGAGCTAGAATGTTCGTCTGTTTGGTGTTTGGTATTTAAAGGAACACAATTCCATTCATTGAAGCCGCAGAGAAGTTCATTCTGTTGTTGTCTGTGTGTCTCTGTCTCTTTTGTCTGTCGGTCTGTCAGTCTGTGCTCTTTCACACACACACACACACACACACACACACACACACACGCACGCACGCACGCACGCACGCACACACGCACGCATACACACGCACGCACGCACGCACGCACACATACACACACGCAAGCGATCGCGCACGCACAAATACACACACGCACGCACACACACACACGCGCGCGCGTGCGCACACACATACGCGCAAGCGCACGCATGCACACATTACACACACACACACACAACACACATACACGCGTGCGCAAGCGTGCGCGCACACGCATACACATGCGCACATGCATGCACACGTGCGTGCACACACACACACACACACACACACACACACACACACACACACACACACCACCACCACCACCACCACCACCACCACATCACATCACATCACACACACCACACTACACAACATACACACACACATACACACTCGCGCGCGCGCACGCACGTACGCACGCACACACACACACACACACACACACACACACACACACACACACACACACACACACACACACTGTGACGAGAGTTGAGGAGTGGGTCGGTGTTGTCCTCTAGGGGGAGGACTTGGCATATTTTCCCTGATCGAGCTATGTTAAAACGTCACCTTCACCCTCTCTTTTACCAGTTATGGAAGGAGCAACTTTCTGGTAGCAGTCATCGAAAGAAACTGTTTTTATTTTTTCTCAGGACTGTTAAAACTTCTCAAGAGTGGCTCAGGGATAACATTCCTTAGGCTTCAACACTTAGAAGTGCTTGTAGCTCTGAGAGACAGAATTGGAGATGAGTTCAACCATTCAATACTGAATGAACAACAAAGAATTGGCACAAGTTAAGTGTACTTTCACACATCAACCTGACTTGTTTATACAGTGAAATATCTAAATCAGTTTCAGTAATTCAGTTCCGGCTGACTTTTGTTCCCACTCTTTCTGTCATCATTAAGAGAGAAGAAGTTCTGGACGAGTTGAGCTGGAGTCCACTTGGAATATCAGCACTTATTTGATGTTGGAGAGGATAGGTGATCTCTCTCTTGTTGCTGGTGGCTGGTCCACCTTCTTTTTAGGCAGGCTGATCTTGGGGTGCTGGGTCAAGAACATGCACACCCGGGGTAGGTATGAACCCAGACTGAGCAAACAAACAGAACCTGGTCTGTAGTTAAGTAGCTGGGAGTCTGGCTTGTTGAGTTTTCACACGTCCTCTTGCTTTCAGTAAATGTGTGAGATTTCAGCCGACAAACGATTAGACTATAATAAATGCATCTGCTCTTATTATCAGTCTCTCGATTCAATTGGATTTTGAGTGGATTCTAACAAGGGGCAGGAGACAGTGATGCAATGCTAAACAGTGGAAGTCAAACAACTCTTCAATTTTTCTTATAAATTAAGTTGACGTAACTTGGAATAAACTTAGCCCAAGTATACATGTTGCATTCACGTACACACTTACATTCACCAGCTACAAAGCATTCAGACAATCAACAGTATTCATAAATCAACTTAAAGTTTTCGCCCAGTATAGAGGCATACTGTTTTTCCTGCCAGAATTTAACATTCAGTCATCATCTTAACAGATAGTATTGAATACTGGCAAAAGTCAATTGTGATAAAAGAATGTAACAAAGAATTTTGATCAGATGTTGACAAAGATGTTAATCAGCATCCGTGCCTCTGATGTGTGGCGTGCTGCTGCGTGCTGCTGCTGCGTGATGCTGCTGTGTGTTGTGTGATGTTACGTTTGTGTGTGTGTAGTGTGTTGTCGTTGCTGCTCTGAGTGTGTGGCGTGCTGCTCTGTCGTGCTGGTCTCTGTGTGTGATGGGTGCTCTGTGTGTTGTGTGGGTGCTGCTCTGTGTGTGTGGGCGTGCTCTGCTCTGTGTGTGTGGCGTGCTCTGTGTGTGTGTGGCTTGCTGCTCTCTGTGTGTGTGGCTGTGTGCTCTGTCGTGCTGGACTCTTGTGTGTATGGCGTGCTCTATGTGTGTGTGGCGTGCTCTGTGTGTGTGTGGCGTGCTTCTGTGTGGGGGCGTTGTGCTGCTGTGTGTGTGGCGGCGGTGCTGCTCTGTGTGTGTGTGTGGCGTTGCTGCTCTTGTGTGTGGGGGCGTGCTGCTCTGTGTGTGTGGCGGTGCTGCTCTGTGTGTGTGTGTGTGCCGGTGCTGCTGCTCTGTGTGTGTGGCGTGGCCTGTGGTGCTTGCTGTGTGGGGTTGTGGCGTGCTCTGTATGTAATGGCGTGCTCTGTGTGTGTGTGGCGTGCTGCTCTGTGTGCATGGCGTGCTGCTCTGTGTGTGTGTTTGGGGGGGGGGGGGGCGTCCTGCTCTGTGTGTGTGTGGCGTGCTGCTCTGTGTGTGTGGCGTGCTGCTTTGTGTGTGTGTGTGGCGTGCTGCTCTGAGTGTATGGCGTGCTGCTCTGTGTGTGTGGCGTGCTGCTCTGTGTGTGTGGCGTGCTCTGTGTGTATGACGTGCTCTCTGTGTGTGTGGCGTGCTGCTATGTGTGTGTGGCGTGCTCTGTGTGTGTGTGGAGTGCTGTTCTGTGTGTGTGGCGTGCTGCTTTGTGTGTATGGCGTGCTCTGTGTGTGTGTGTGGCGTGCTGCTCTCTGTGTGTGTGGCGTGCTGCTCTGTGTGTGTGTGGCGTGCTGCTCTGTGTGTGTATGACGTGCTGTGTGTGTGTGTGTGGCGTGCTGCTCTGTGTGTGTGTGTGTGTGTGTGTGTGTGTGTGGCGTGCTGCACTGTGTGTATGGCGTGTTCTGTGTGTGTGTGTGTGTGTATGTGTGTGTGTGTGTGTGTGTGTGTGTGGCGTGCTGCTCTGTCGTGCTGGTCTCTGCGTGTATGGCGTGCTCTGTGTGTGTATGTGGCGTGTTGCTCTGTGTGTGTGTGTGTGGCGTGCTCTTTGTGTGGGCGTGCTGCTCTGAGTGTGTGGCGTGCTGCTCTGTCGTGCTGGTCTCTGTGTGTATGGCGTGCTCTGTGTGTGTGTGTGGCGTGCTGATCTGTGTGTGTGTGGCGTGCTGCTCTGTTTGTGTGTGGCGTGCTCTGTGTGTGTGGCGTGCTGCTCTGAGTGTGTGGCGTGCTGCTCTGTCGTGCTGGTCTCTGTGTGTATGGCGTGCTCTGTGTGTGTGTGGCGTGCTGCTCTGTGTGTGTGGCGTGCTGCTGTGTGTGTGTGGCGGCGTGCTGCTCTGTGTGTGTGGCGTGCTGCTCTGTGTGCGTGGCGTGCTGCTCTGTCGTGCTGGTCTCTGTGTGTATGGCGTGCTCTGTGTGTGTGTGGCGTGCTACTCTGTGTGTGTGGCGTGCTGTTCTGTGTGTGTGTGTGGCGTGCTGCTCTGTGTGTGTGGCGTGCTGCTCTGAGTGTGTGTGTGTGTGTGTGGAGGGGGGGGAGGGCGTGCTGCTCTGTGTGTGGCGTGCTGCTCTGTGTGTGGCGTGCTGCTATGTGTGTGTGGCGTGCTGCTCTGTGGGGGGGGGGGGGGGGGGTGCGTGCTGCACTGTGTGTGTGTGTTTGTGTGTGAGTGTGTGGCGTGCTGCTCTGTGTGTGTGGCGTGATGCTGGTGCTGCTCTGTGTGTGTGTGTGTGTGTGTGTGTGTGTGTGTGTGTGTGTGTGCGTGCTGCTCTGTGCGTGTTGCGTGCTGCTCTGTGTGTGTGGCGTGCTGCTCTGTGTGTGTGACGTGCTGCTCTGTGTCTGTGGCGTGCTGCTCTGTGTGTCTGACGTGCTGCTCTGTGTGTGTGGCGTGCTGCTCTGTGTGTGTGTGGCGTGCTGCTCTGTGTGTGTGGGGCGTGCTGCTCTGTGTGTGTGGGGGCGTGCTGCTCTGTGTGTGTGTGGGGGGGGGGGGGGGGGGGCGTGCTGCTCTGTGTGTGTGGGGCGTGCTGCTCTGTGTGCCATTTACTTTGTCCGCATCTACGACGTAGCTCTGGGCACCAGACAGAGATGTTTACACTCTAACACCTGCACTAACAGGCCCTTAGGCCTCTTCCTCTACCCTCCTCTTTTCCCGCCCTTCCTCCCCAAACATTACTACTACTACTTTCTTCTGTCTGTCTGTCTGTCTGTCTGTCTCTCTCTCTCTCTCTCTCTCTCTCTCTCTCTCTCTCTCTCTCTCTCTCTCTCTCTGTAACAACAACAATGCGGGGGAAAAGGCTGATTATAAACTGTCTTCTTTCAGATTCCACCCACAGAAGCGAGGATTAAAACACAAACAAACACGTGAGCGTGACAACGATGAGTTCAGTGGTCAAGATGACGGCGTTGCTGGGAATGACGCTGATGCTGTTGTTGATGCCTTGCTTCGCCCACAAGGACCAAACGTGCATGGTGTGTTACTGTGTTCGGTGCTACGGCTTGCTCGCCACCTGCTGCCCCAGCTTCACCACCTACCCCCTGACCAGGCTACAGGTCGCCGTGAACTGCTCTCGTCCCGACCAATCTCGAATCATAGACCCCGTAAACAGGCTGAGCCCCAGCGTGGTCCAGAATGCCTCTTCTGCCTGCAGTGGCTACCACCTGCTCCATGAAGACAGCTGCCTGACCGCTATGCCAGACAACTATTGCAAGTACCAGGCGACCCGGGCTGTGAGTTTGAGCCACAACAACCTCTCCACCTTCCCTGACCTCAAGTGTCTGTACCTCCTGGGTAGGCTGGTTCTGACTCACAACAGGCTGACCTCCGTGCCTCGAAACGCCTTTAAAGGACTGCAGCACATCCGTGAAATTTTCCTCGACTACAACGAGATCAGCTTCATCGATCCTCTAGCCTTTGAGGGCGACGAGGAGCTGAGCATCTTCTCCGTCTCATATAACCGGCTGCTGACGTTGGAAGCGTGGCCTTTGAGTCTTCACCACCTGTTCTGCGTGTTCAACTTCAGCCACAACCAGGTGCACCATTTCTCTAACCGTGGCCACTGGATGATTAACACGTCCAAGGCAGTGACCTACGGGCCCGGCTTCGTTGATTTCTCCTACAATCGTTTCGAAGGCAGCCCTTTGAGCGAGCTGCATAAGTATGGACTGGACAGCATTCTGCAACTGGCCAAGTTCATCAGATGGGGGTTCGATTTCCGTCACAACCCTCTCCGT
>CM065720.1:36737556-36747556 GCA_033310375.1 Conus canariensis
CACATTAGTCACTTCCCTCTGTCATCTAATTCTAACAACGTTCGATATGCTTTATGTGGTAATCTGTGATCCTGCATCTGAGTAATTTTCAGCCAGTATCGAACACATTTAATAATGGAATTCAAATGTCTAGCCATTTTACCATATACCAAATCGTTTGGCGTTTGCAATAATACACCAAGAAATTTCTTCAAAGCAAACAGATGGATCTTCTCACAATGTACCACAGCAACTTCATCAAGACCGCATACTTCAGCTCCGTACTGTAATGTAGGTTGAACTTGGCCATCAAATAACTTCAAGATCAACGGAAGGGAATCGTTATTTAGCAACGATAATTTCCTTAGTATGCACAGTGACGCATTTTTCGCGCTGGTGGCTAAATATTTGCAAGCAAAGACAAAACTCAAACACATAGAGAAGTATATTCCTAAGTATTTACTATATGGACAACAGGCATTATAAATCCATTGTACGTCCATCTTTCTCTCGCTGCAAGAGATCCATCCTTTCTAAATACAATTACATTACTTTTTGCCATATTGACTTTTAATTGTAATGAAGCAGCAACTCTTTGCAAAGTATTTAACTGGGTTTGTAATCCAATCACTGTTTCTGATACATAGGCCACATCATCAGCCAAAAGAAGAATGAAAATCTCCAAACCATCATTTATGAAATTTGCACCATGCCTTCCACAATGTATAACTTCCTGTGTCAATTCATTAATGAATGAAGAGAACAGGACAGGGCTACAGACATTGCACTGTTTCACACTAGAAGTGCAATTCATATAGTCTGTTAGAGCAGCACCAAATGGCACTCTTGCCTTTACACAATTATACATACTTATAACACATTTATACAGCTTTCCATGGATACTATTTTTAAACAGGATAGGCCACAGCAAAGTTCTATTGAATGATTCAAAAGCCTTCTTCCCTAAGTTAATAAATGTAACATATAATTTACGATTTAAACAAAACTCTTTTTATACAAATGCCTCAGAGTGAACATGCGATAATTGTAGAATAGTTTTTCTTGAACCCAGCTTGATACTCCCCGGTAAGGTTATTTTCTTCCACCCACTCCTGTAATCTCCTGTTGATAAAAGCACAGCACAGTTTACTGCCAATATTACACAATGAAATTCCTCTATAATAATTTGGATCGTTAGCATCACCTTTTTATACAATAGGATGACAATAGACTCGGACGAACTTCTGGGATATACTTCTTGATCAAATAAGGAGTTAAAGAATTTAACCAGAAAATCTAGGAATAAGCTTGACTGGTGCACAGTTTGGATTAGTTACCGATAATTCCGTTTGGACCAGCAGCTTCGCGAGGTTTTACCTTTCTCAGCGCAGCTATAATTTCTTTTTTGGAAATGGGACGGTTTAGATTGTCAACATCGCAATCAGTTACATCAATGTAATTTCATCTCCCAGATCATTATGAGAAACAGCGTTTTCTTCTAGCAGATCTCTGAAATGATGAAACCATGTTTACAAACTTATAAGCTTATTATTTACGGGATGCTTTTTTCTGGAAATTTTGTAGACACGGTCCCCAAAATCTTTCTGATCATTTACCGACTTAAGTAATTCTGTCAGCAAAGTAGCATTAAAAGGTTTTTCTTTTCTTTTTCAAAAGATGTTCACATTCACGCCTAATTTTGCAGTAGGCCACGCGAGACAGTATCGACAAAGAACGTCGATATTTCTTTAATATGTTATGAACATTTCGTTTGTTAGATTGACATTCCATATCATACCAGTCCTCTTGACATTTTCCAATACGAACCTGTTTCTTCATACATTCCCCAGCCTCTTTTATACAAGAATTAAACACATTTAACGCTTCTTCAATATTATTGTCAACCAGTCTTACTGTCTCTTGCATGCGCACTTGCATTGCATTGGAAAGGATTACATTTAAACAAATCAGCATGAGCTTCGCTCCAGACAAATTTTTCAATAGTACAGCGCCTGTTGTTTGCCTGTGCGGACTCACAGTCATGGCATGGAGGAGCGAACTTCAGTTCTAAAGGCATGTGGTCAGACTCTGTTCTCTCAGACACGTGCATCTCACAACTGTGAGAAGTGATAGAAAACAAATCATAAGACATCAAAGAAATAGTCATTCACACTGCTACCGCTGTCGGATATGTATGTGTAGCGACCTTGAAGATCGCCCTTACACACACCATTTAAAATATTCAATTTCAAAGCAGTGCACATGTTAACCAACAGTTTTTCATAATCACTCAGGACGACATCTTCTGAATTTCGTACATGCAGTGGCCTACTTTTATGTTGATCATTGTATGTAAACATGCTTTCTTCAAAATCACATGAGAAATTTGAAATTGTTCTGTTCAAGTCACCGCACGTTATCACATCCACATTTTTTTTAAAAACTAAAAGCAAACCGTTACACTGAAACTTTTCTGACAAGGACAGCCCATTTTCTTTATTACTGGAGGTGCATATGCACACACAAACATGACATGTTTTAAGGTGCCAAGCACAGATCTGTCACCAATAAAAGCACAGAACAAATCAGATACAACATCCAACGGCAGAGAAAAGGGACAGATCTCATTTTTGTTTAATTTACAAGACATACCAGCCCACCGGAACGCCTTGCACGTGCCGTGAATGCACGTGTACAATAAACTATGTACCAAGAGAACACAGGCGACTGAAAAACATCTTCAAATGTTTCAACAAAACATATGAATCAAAACCAGTCACATAAGAAATAAAATCATTATTTTGCATTTTGGTTAGCAATCCATTAACATTCAAGTGAAGAAACGAAAAATAGTTTCATTTTCTTACAAATGTCACCGCAACATAATACATCATTTCTAGGGGACAAGGACATGAAATAAACGTTTCCATCGGACACATCACGATCTGTATTATTAACATTTTTTATTAACTGGCACTGACATGACAGTTTTCCTCACAGCACACGACCTTACGGCTGTTTCACGAGCTGCTGATGCACTGTGCTGGGTCGAAACAACCGGTGTCAGCTCACCGTTGATTCCCTTCACTGTTGAGGACACATAACTAAGACAAATTTTGGACTGGCCGAGTTCCTACCTTAATTCAACTAGGCCATTGTCAGCACCTATGGTGAATCACTTGCCATCGATAAGGAGGTAGTTAAAGACTAACGTAGCCCGTTTACCATCACTTCTGGCTTTCTTAAAGTGAGGTGTCAATTTCTTCCTTAGGTCTCGCACCCTGGTCGAGAAGTCCTCTACAGTGAAAATGTTTGTTCCATGTAGTTTACGTTTTGCTCTGAGAATGTCCAGCTTCTGCTTGTAAAAAAACACATGGAGCAATCACGGGAGAGTCCTGCCTATTGTTCAGTCTATGCACCCTATGTAAAAAAACACATGGAGCAATCACGAGAGATCCTGCCTACTATTCAGTCTATGCACCCTATGTAAAAAGCACATGGAGCAATTACGGGAGAGTCCTGCCTATTGTTCAGTCGATGCACCCAGTCGAATTCAAAATTCTGAGACAACTCTAATGTATTGGTAATGAGGTCCTTCAAAACATTTTCGCAATCCACAGGAGTCTCGTTTTCCCGACGTCTCAGTCCATAAATGATGAGGTTGTTCTGCTTGAACCTTCCCTCAAGGTCGTCGGTCTTCATCAAAGCTCCAGCATCTTCTTGGTCAAGTCTTGGCTCTGCTGCCGTAGACTGGTGACCTCCTACCGTAACCCCTTCAGTTCCTCCTGCATGGCAGCGTATTCCTCACGAAGGGCATGCATGTCCTGCTTCATATTGTCGAGCTTCGCGTCGAATTTACACCCCATGGAATCCAGTTTGCTCATGATGTCCTACGTCGAATTTACACTCCATGGTGTTCAGCTTGCCCATGATGTCAAACAGCGAAGGTTCCTTTCCGTCGTGAGGATGGCCAGGTTTCTCCATACCGGCCCACATCGAAGAAGCAAACTGCCCAGAACAAATAGAAAAGGAACAATCCTAACACAGCACCGTCACATCGGCACTACGGTCGCAACATGGCGACACGCATAGCTGATTTCTCTTTAGCCAGTTTCAACACGAAACTTTGAAATACTGACAGGAATCTGTCACATGCTGCTCAGAACTCCACATGTCCAGAAGGCATTGTTCCTCATAAAATCCGTGCAATACTCTGAAGACCACACTCGTAATTAGCCGACGTTATCAATAACTGACGGAGACCTTGACGCGCGACTTCTCATACAAAACATCCGCTCACGTCCCGAGAGCGAGAGAGAGAGAGAGAGAGAGAGAGAGAGAGAGAGAGAGAGGAGGAGAGAGAGAGAGAGAGAGAGAGAGAGACACACACACACACACACACACACACACACACACACACACACACACACACACAAGCTGTTGACCGAACAAATCAGTTTATTTCATCACAAAGATTAAAGCGATATGTTCCACGTATGCTTCACCAGCCATAATTATTAGCATTGTTAAAACCGTCATCATTATGGGAGGAAAACAAGAACCGGTTTGCGAAGGTGACAAGACACAACTAAAACAACACCTTGGGTACCATTTACAATACATGATAATGATGATGGCGATGATGACGACGGTAATAAGAATACGATGGTAATGGGCAATACTCAAAACAAACAAAGAAACAAATAGATGGATAAAAAATGATGGCGACAATGATAACAACAACGACAGTAATAATCTTGAGACGATGATAACAGAAATGATAACAAAAACAATAATGTAATGATAGATAATGATAATAAAGAAGATGGACATGTGATATCATGACGGTTATAATGATACAATGATTGTGCTAGATAAAGATGGAGACTATTATAATATGAGTAGTAGTAGCAGTAGCAGTAGTAGTTGTAGTTGTAATAGTAGTGATAGTAATAGTCATAGAAGTTGTTGCACAACAGGGAGGATGACGTCATTTGTATGCGACCTTATGCCCTCCCGAGCTTTACGTCATTATACACAATGAAGTAAAACATGGCACACGTGTATAAGCTTATTACCTTCAAAAGCCTTCGTAATAACCGTTTGTCTTTTTCTCTTACGTAAACAGTAGTGTTCTCATAGTGTGTTCTTAAAAAAAAATATTGATAACAACCGGTCTAACGCGAAAAAAGAAAAGGAAAACAGAGAAGAAGAAGAAGAAGAAGAAGAAGAAGAAGAAGAGTTATCACAAATATTGTTGCTTCATTAATCACTCGGGTTTGTAGTTGTTGCTGTTGATGGTGGTGGTGGTGGTGGTGGTGGTGGTGGTGGTGGTGGTGGTGGTGGTGGTGGTGGTGGTGGTGGTGGTGGTGGTGGTGGTGGTGGTGGTGGTGTGTGTGTGTGGTGTGTGTGTGTGTGTGTGTGTGTGTGTGTGTGATTGTCCTTTTCTGTTTTGTTATGGCGTTCAAACCATAAAAACAATCATTATGACGCATGGGGGAAAAAAAAAGGAATGACACACCAAATCAGGTAAATTCATGGTATCTGGTCACTAGTATACGGGGCCCGTTAGTGAAATGGTTAGAGCGTTTGCCGGAAGAACGGACGGGTCATGACTTTGAACCACTCGTAAGGTCGGATTTTACGGTCGGACCCTCCCCCCCCCCCCCCCCCCCCTCTCTCTCTCTCTGTCTCTTCTCTTCTATTTTACGACAAACAGGGACCTGATTCAGGATAGAGAGAGGGTAAGGCGGCGGAAGGAGAGACGTGGGCTCCACATCCCGTAATGCCGTGCTCCGGAGACGATGCATCTTTCAACAGGTGGGCTCCACATCCCGTAATGCCGTGCTCCGGAGACGATGCATCTCTCAACAGGTGGGCTCCACATCCCGTAATGCCGTGCTCCGGAGACGATGCATCTCTAAACAGGTGGACTCCACATCCCGTAATGCCGTGCTCCGGAGACGATGCATCTTTCAACAGGTGGGCTCCACATCCCGTAATGCCGTGCTCCGGAGACGATGCATCTTTCAATAGGTGGCTACCCCTTCGGCAAGACAACCATGGAACTTGAACTTCCTATTTTTCACCAACAGACCCTGAAAAGTCTGCTTTGCAAGGCCCAGAACGCCATGAGCCGAAAAACGCTGCTTGTAATTAACAGTGTTCACTGCCTAGAGCCATCAGGGTCGTGTTTTATTTCTTTGTTTACTTCTGACGGGTTGTCATTTTTATTTTAGATATTTCTTTTCACGTTTTTTTTTTATTCATTTATTTTTTTTTCTTGATGATGATGATGACTATTTTCACCGTTTGTATAGCGATTAAGATCTTTGAACGTGGCCATCTTCTATACACAAGCCCCAGTATGAACAGTTGTCAACCAGTACGGCGGTGGCATGGTGGCCAGGTGGTTAAGACGCTTGTCTGTACAGTGTGAGTATCTTGTGGATCTAGGTTCTAGTCGCTCACAGGACGTTGGTTTGTTGTTGTTTTTCTTTTAAACTCCACCACTCTCCATCAGCACTTGGAGGCCTTGAGTCCAGCGTCTATCTGCATGAGACCCTCAGTGCACGTTAGAGACCCCAAGGCGACGGGAGAATTGTCCTTGGTTGAATTTTGTTGGAAAATCTAAGTCAGACAAAACAAAAGAAGAGAACAACAACAAACAACAAAAACAACAACAATAACACACATACTCAAACACGAGCGCGCACGCACAGGCTCTCTCTCTCTATCTCTGTCTGTCTGTCTCTCTGTCTGTCTGTCTGTCTTTTTCTCTCTGTCTCACTCACGCGCGCGCGCTCAAAAGGAAAAAGAGGAGTAGACTGACACTGGATTACGGTGACTGGCTCCATTCGGTAAGCAATGCCCGAACGTCTCACAGAGAAATGTGACCAGAAAGTCTCTCTCTCTCTCTCTCTCTCTTCTCTCTCTCTCTCTCTCTCTCTCTCTCTCACACACACACACACACACACACACACACACACACACACACACACACCACAATGTAAAGCAATCTAATGCAATGCAAAACAACACGGTATAAACATTACCATACAATACGATGCACTGTCTTACAACACATCATTATGCAAAACAATTCATGATTATACAACACAATAGGAGTCCATTGTACCATAGTACATGGCTATACAATACATGGAAATGCATACAAAACTTTGTGACACGAGGCAACCAAATGCATTGCAAAAAATAAAAAAAGCAACGCATCATGATAATGGTAAACATAAAGCAATACATGATAATACAGTGAAATACCCCAGCACTAAAAAAGGGCAGTACAATACAGGAGAATAGATTTCAACGTAATACAATGTAATTCAATACGATATAATCCAAGGCAATGCAATGAAATATAAAGCAAAAACAACACATATACAACCCAGTTTAGTGCCATAAACAGGCGCTGTACGTAGGCTACGATACCATGCAACAAGGAGTGATAGTTCAATTCCATACAGCACAACGCAATACACTACGATTCGATACAATATGGTTATGAAAGGCAATGCAGTATATTATTGTACGGATACACACAGAACAAGACAGTACAGTATACGATGAACCAACACGATGATCAAATATAAAACAATAGAATACACTGGAAGAAAATACAGTACATCATAACACAATAACGTATACTGCGAGGGAATAAAAAGATCCTGAGACAATACCATACAAAACAAACCATTACAGTATACTGTTGGAGGAAAACGATTTAATACAAAACAAACCATTACAGTATACTGTTGGAGGAAAACGATTTAATACAAAACAAACCATTACAGTATACTGTTGGAGGAAAACGATTTAATACAAAACAAACCATTACAGTATACTGTTGGGGGAAAACGATTTAATACAAAACAAACCATTACAGTATACTGTTGGGGGAAAACGATTTAATACAAAACAAACCATTACAGTAATACTGTTGGGGGAAAACGATTTAATACAAAACAAACCATTACAGTATACTGTTGGGGGAAAACGATTTAATACAAAACAAACCATTACAGTATACTGTTGGGGGAAAACGATTTAATACAAAACAAACCATTACAGTAATACTGTTGGGGGAAAACGATTTCATACAAAACAAACCATTACAGTATACTGTTGGGGGAAAACGATTTAATACAAAACACAACAGTACACTGCAAAAAAGAACAACATATCACAACGCAATGCAATACAAAACAGTACAACACAATGTAATGCAGAACAATACAATACGCTGCTACACAAAAGGCTACAACACTCTACAGAACAATACAGAGAAGACGGCACCAGACAATATGATGGAATACAATTCAGTACATTACCACATAAAACGATATAACACAATACAAAACAACACACTAATGTACAAAAAGTTCGAACACCATACAAAACAGTACAATACAAGATAAAACAAAGCAGTACAGCACAATACAACGCAGCTACTTGTACAGGTTGCTCAACCTCCACTGGCCTGCTAAAAACTCGGGGGTTTCCGCCCTCCGAACAGCAGTATAGCACAAATTCATTTTCAAACATGGCAATCGGTAAAGGTATTGACGATCAACATCTATAAATAAAATACAACCCTAATATATGTAGTCTGTTTTTAAACTTAATGAAAACACACTCAGAAAATCTTTCTTCTTTCTTCCTTTTTTTTCTTCTTTTCTTGCTTGTCTTTTCTCTGTCCTTCTTTCTTTTCTTGCCATTTTTTTCTTCTGATACCATGGGTTTTTAGTTGCGCTACTAATTCTTTGGCTGTTAAATCACATGGCATGTGTGAAATAGTCACAGTGAGTTGACTCTTCTCTGTTGTGTGTGTGTGTGTGTGTGTGTGTGTGTGTGTGTGTGTGTGTGTGTGTGTGTGTGTGTGTGTGTGTGTGTCTACGGGCAGAATAGTGCGGAAATTCATAACCTATTATTACGCGATGATAACACATAAACAACATTCATGAGCGTGTTCACAGAGAAAGGGCAGGAAGTGAGGGAAAGGAGTTGGACATCACTGGTAACTTGTTTAGTTCTAAAATGAAACGCAGACACATTGTTCTCATCATTCTTTATGCTAACTATCAACTGAGGAAGAGTTCTGTGCATTATTGGGTCCGTTCTTCGTAATGTCTGAAGAAGATATATTTGTCTAAAATGTAGTTGTCTGTTTTGTATTGTATATTATTAAACCAGCCTCATTTATATCTTGTTTTGTTAGTTCATCAGTCTTTCGCATTGTTTTCAGTCAAGCATTGATCTGCTTCGTTTTCCGCACGTAGAAGTATGTAGGCTGAAGATTTAATAACTCTACAGTAACTATTCTGTCTGAAAGATACCAATTTTGCATTGTCATGTCGTATTCATTGCCTTCGATAGTAAGAATATGATACACGAAACAAGCAAGCCAGCAATCTAGTTTGTGTGAACAAAGGAGGTGTTTCATGATATGTATCTGACCGCATATCACGTACCTGGCGGTCAGTAATGTCTTCACAGGTGAACTAAACCGTGTCCAGTGCTCAGAACCATTCGTGAACATAACTGTTTTGTTTTTGTTTCTGTCGTTTTCTTTGTACTTGTTTTGTTTTGCTTTATTTTGTCCACATTTGCATCTTTTCATTACTCCTCCTCCTCTTCTTCTTCTTCTACTTTTCCTCATAATCATCATCATTATCATTCCCATTATTGGCGTTGTTCTTATTACGATTATTTCTTTTTGTACATTTCAAATCATAGTCAGAATTTTGGCGTTTGATTACGTATTAGTCTTTTGTCAAATTTGTTCTTTTGATTCGATTGCGGGCTCTGAATAGTTAATACTGAACTTCCATCGACTGATCTGATTGTCAAGGTAATCCTCCAGTAGGGGTAGTTGATTGTTTGACAGCTTGCCGAGTATAGAGAAAGATGCTGACATAAGCAATGTGCTGTAAAACACATGAAAGGGAAATCGGCTGACAGGCGGACAGAGGCAGAGACACAGATAGGCAGACAGACACACAGA
>CM065720.1:36752556-36765056 GCA_033310375.1 Conus canariensis
GTAACACACTGTCACTAGACGTTGGGTGGGTGTGTAACACACTGTCACTGGACGTTGGGTGGGTGTGTAACACACTGTCACTGGACGTTGGGTGGGTGTGTAACACGCTGTCACTGGACGTTGGGTGGGTGTGTAACACGCTGTCACTGGACGTTGGGTGGGTGTGTAACACGCTGTCACTGGACGTTGGGTGGGTGTGTAACACGCTGTCACTGGACGTTGGGTGGGTGTGTAACACACTGTCACTGGACGTTGGGTGGGTGTGTAACACGCTGTCACTGGACGTTGGGTGGGTGTGTAACACGCTGTCACTGGACGTTGGGTGGGTGTGTAACACGCTGTCACTGGACGTTGGGTGGGTGTGTAACACGCTGTCACTGGACGTTGGGTGGGTGTGTAACACACTGTCACTGGACGTTGGGTGGGTGTGTAACACGCTGTCACTGGACGTTGGGTGGGTGTGTAACACACTGTCATTGGACGTTGGGTGGGCGTGTAACACACTGTCACTGGACGTTGGGTGGGTGTGTAACACGCTGTCACTGGACGTTGGGTGGGCGTGTAACACGCTGTCACTGGACGTTGGGTGTGTGTGTAACACGCTGTCACTGGACGTTGGGTGGGTGTGTAACACACCGTGAATGCTGACCTGCCCCACTCTATCACTGGACCTTATCTGACGGGGTTTTGAACATGGGACCCATATTTAAGCCTCCATAAGACAACATGTCTATGAAAGAGAGAAACTTTCTGTCCACTATTCTTGGATGCCTTTACACACTACATGTGCCAACTCGTGTGCCTGTTTGGAATTTTACAGAATATAAAGATGTTTTGTAATTATATTTTCTTTGATCTTGGACGAAAAAAAAACAACGAAACACGGCGGGAAGCATTTGTACTGAAGTCGAGCGAGCGGCAGTGTTTGTACATAAGGTCATTCTGGCGTGTTTCAGGTGAGGTGTTAATCTTTGAGATGTTACGATGAATGTAAATCCCAGATGCACCACGGACTTGGCGCTCTTGAAAGAAGCCACGAAGCAAGAGGGGTGGTCAATGATGTGCAAGACTTGACTTTGGTACATCAATATACGTGACAAGACAAAAAAAATTCACATTGAGAAGACTGATCATGACAAGACACCAACACTATACAGTACAACAAGACACCAACACTATACAGTACAACAAGACACCAACACTATACAGTACAACAAGACACCAACACTATACGGTACAAGACACCAACACTATACAGTACAACAAGACACCAATACTATACAGTACAACAAGACACCAATACTATACAGTACAACAAGACACCAATACTGTACAGTACAACAAGACACCAATACTATACAACACAACAAGACACCAACACTATACAGTACAACAAGACACCAACACTATACAGTACAACAAGACACCAACACTATACAGTACAAGACACCAACACTATACAGTACAACAAAACACCAATACTATACAGTACAACAAGACACCGATACTATACAGTACAACAAGACGCCAACACTATACAGTACAACAAGACACCAACACTATACAGTACAACAAGACACCAATACTATACAGTACAAAAACTAGAAGGGCACACGGGAAAGCGCAGACCGCGCCAAGGTCGAACCGATCCTGATCCGCCCTTCGATCCGGATCAGCACCGAACTGTTATGACTTTCTCTTTGGGTCATCCCTTCCATCTGTCACCAAGTTTCTTTAACGTCGGTTCAGCAGGTTGTTGTTGTTGTTGTTTTTCTTTTTATGATCTTGCTGACCGACAAACCGACTAGGTGCCAACATGACCTGGCAGGGGAGGTTTCAAATGCCACAAAATGCAATACAATACACAAAGCAACACAAAATACAAGGTATGTAAACCGAAGCCACGTCAGTGGTCAACGGACGATTCAGACACCATGTAGTGGCCGGTACGATCACAGCGTTAGCAACGGCCTGCCGGCTTCGCCCAGTATCCTGAAGTGTATTTAACATGGCCGGGAACGCAGATGAAAACTTGCAGAAGGAACTGCAGCAAACTGAGTCCTACCTACTTCCGCCCCCTCCCCCCTCTTCCCCCATTCCTCAAGAAAAGGACATTTTTGTCTCCGATTTTATTATCGTTCAAACACATTGACGCCAGGTTACATTGCCGCCAGGTCTGCCAACTGCCGTCCTTTTTACAACAGCACAAACTGTTCCGCGCACCAAATTTCTATAATGGTTTCTCGCGTGTGTGAAACTATTCTCCCCCCCCCCTCCCTCCCTTTCTCTTCCCTTCTCCAAATCCGGCTTTTAAACGTAGCAACAAATCAAGGTACCAAACAACAATAACAACGACAACAACAACAACGACGACAACAACAACAACAACAACAACAACAACAACAGCAACAACAACAGCTAAAGGGTAAGTTAAAGGCACAACGAGGTCAATGCAAAGTCTTCATATTTCCGCTGATTGTTTGACCTCACCATTTCTACTTACGTCATAACTGTCCACCATCATTTCTGGTGCATGTTCTCAACAATTGATCAAGTAAATCTCTCATGCTGAAGTGTGTGACCAGTCCTTCCAACCCGTCCCCCCACCCCTTCCTAATTCTCATTATTTAAATGAATGACATCATGAATAAATACATTACAAGCACCAACCACAAGCAGCCGGGACTGAAGAACAGTTCAGAAGCTTGAAGCCGAGAGATCACTGAACTGGGCATAATCTTCCGGTGCCTGCTGTGAAGTTCAGCGACAGGACGTGTCGCGGTGACTGTGCGTTACGTTGCCGACATGCTGCTGGGAAGAAAGCTGGTAGGAAAAATGCTGTCGCGCCTGCACTGTCTTCAATTGTTGTCTACAGCCCCAACCGTCAGCAGAGGCAAGGTGTGTCAGGGCCGCCCTGCCTCCTCACTGCTCGAACAGGTTGGTGTACTTGTAGCACAGCGCCAGCCCCGCCCACACCAGCGCTATCAGCAGCAGCAGATGCCCGGTGGCCGCGATCTCCACCACGGCACACAGGTACACGGCACTGCCGCAGTAGTGGCTGGGCTGGTGCAGGCTGGGCTGGTAGGGGGGCCGCCAGATGGAGATGACCCAGCACGCACCGGCCACGTGCCAGGCCAGGAGAAAGGCGGCCAGGATCCAGTCCATGACGCGGAAGGTGCGCGAGGGGAAGGCCAGCTCGCTGTCCGGGCTGCACGTGCAAATGGGAACATGTTCAGAGTGAGAATCGGGAACATTTTTTTGTTTTTGTTGGAGTGAAAGTCATAGGGATTTATTTGACTCAGCTGAACTAAACGAGACTGAACAACAGTGAACGCCATTGAGTGTTTAACCGAAAAATAAACACAAAGAAACGTGTATTTCTTATACATTTGTGTACTTTTTTTAACCACCAAAGTAAGAAAACAAAACAGATGCAATATCATACCGAAAGACTGACATTAACAAAGACGCATTCCAAATGCCTTTATGCATCCCCCCCAAAAAACAAACAAACAAACAAAATTATATGTATTTCTTTACAGTGATCTTAAAATAACCAATACTAAGCGTTGCAGATGTCCCCCCCCCCCCCCCCACCCTACTTTGCAGCTGTTTTTGAAAAGGAAATGACAGAATATTTTGTATATCATTTTACGCTACAGAAGAAAATCAGTCAAGTGTGCAAGTTTGGAAAGACAGGAGGGAGAAGAACAGTAACTGTTTTCTTTCACTGAATTTATGACGTGCCAAGCGCATGAACAGTTTTAAGGACAGCTTCTCCTTGAAGACTGTTTTGACAAAACAATTTCTGCCTGAGAAAAAAAATCGTAATTTCAGACGAAGTCATCATAATCCATCAATTCTGTATTCATGACAATCAGAGGTTCCAACAGTAAAGAGTTTTTTTTTTTAATTATCAATATGACCTTGATGAAACATATCTGATCTAGTTGCAAAGTGAGACGACTGCAGGCGGAAATCTAAACAAATCTGAAATAAATGTTAGCGAACCGCCCGGAGAAAAAACGTGGACAAACGACTCACAAGACAAAGCACAAAACTGATCGTTTGGTCAGTCTCGTGAATTCCCTAACACCTTGACATTTACATCACCAGCCAAATGGGACGACACTGCGCAAATTGTTGAACATCTATAGAGTAAAATTATCATACTCTGAAGGAACATTATTTTCGTTATGCTGGCCAATGATGCTTTGCTTACAAACCATGTACGTTTGCCATTACTACATATAATTTTCTTTTAATTAAAATACCCTTTTTACTGCTAGATAACGGAAGGAATGTTCTACATGGATGTTACATATTTTTCAGTTGCAGTTTATATTATTTTTGGATATTTTTGGACTGTGTTATGTATGTCTACACTATGTCATTATTGTGTATTTGCCATACGCTTGAAGAAGAAGGAGGATGAAATATTGACTGTTGAGAGACGAGAGAATGTACAGAAACTATCTTGATTGAAAAAGTGAAGAGTTCGATTTGGTGTTTGACTGCTTGACGTCATAAGTATCTGTTGACTGCCCTGATACACAGCCTTACATCATAAGTATCTGTTGACTGCCCTGATGCACAGCCTTACATCATAAGTATCTTTTGACTGCCATGATACGCGACCTTACATCATAAGTATCTTTTGACTGCCCTGATACACACCTTACGTCATAAGTATCTTTTGACTGCCCTGATACACAGCCTTACGTCATAAGTATCTTTTGACTGCCTGATCCACAGCTTTACGTCATAAGTATCTTTTAACTGCCCTGATACACAGCCTTACGTCATAAGTATCTTTTGACTGCCCTGATACACAGCCTTACGTCATAAGTATCTTTTGACCGCCCTGATACACAGCCTTACGTCATAAGTATCTTCCTAGACTATGTCTGAAAAAAAAACCCAACTATACTCAATGTGTACTCTTTGTCCTTTGGTTAGTAGCTCTTCCAGGCAATGTCAAGTGTATTAATCGAAGATCATACCATTGAGAAAGGAACTTTAGTTACATATAGAAAGCATGTTGTCTAGCTCAACACACATGAACATTGTCTTTAACTGATCTTTTTAAAACTCTGCAGTTTATGTGACAACTCATTCATTTATTTATTTCTAAAGTTCATGATAATCACCGTTTGGCCATTTTCATATCCCATATATCCCCAAAGTGGCACCGAAAGAAAACACTGTTCATTGTTCACTGTGATAATATCTTTGGGCTTTGAAGCGCTTGTGGGGCCGGAGATCTATGAGAATGTTCTGGAACATGCAAAAATGTCTTCATTTCAATTTTCCGATACAGGACGACTTAGTCTGCTTTTGGACTTTTCATTTCGTTTCATTTTCTGGACCTGGTGGGTGGGTGGGTGGGGTGTGTGTGCTTGAAGGCACGCCCATGCTGTACAGCTTGTTACAGTTCAACACTGTGTCCTACTGTGACAGACTTGTGCATTATGTCCGTCTTTCATTAATTAATATTATCCAAATGCGTTCAAAATATAATTCCATGAAGCGGGGTACCATTTTAGACACGCCTGTCCCAGTTTTCCTATCAGAGGAAACGAAGTCACCCCGTCCTATTCATCCTTTCGTTCCATGTTCGCTCGTTCCTTCGGTCATTCTTGGATGTTTTCATTTTTCGTTCCAAGGAGGGCTTTCGGGGAACGTTCTGATACACGGGAGAGAACGGAGCAGGCGAAAGGAAATCTTTATGTTGCAGTCAATGTATTCAACCTGGTTACATCTAGGCCCGAATATTATTGTTTCACATTTGCTTAACAACTGTACATTTATTTTGTTATTTAGTTTGTCTTTACGCAGCAACGAATTCTTTTTCGTTTTTGTGTTCTTTCCTTCTTCCTCTTCTTTCTTCTTTCCTTCCTTTCTTTCCTTCTTTTTCTCTGTCTGTCTGTTGTTTTCTTTGCATAAGCAGCACATTATCAGAGTGAGTGTGCGAGTACACCACACATTAGAACACAAACAAACCCAGACACATTGTATCAAACGCCAAAACACTAAAATCAGCAAAAAAAATGTCCATTTGTAAGAGTACATACAGACTATGCATGGTGTGTAAGAGACTGGTTGTTAAAAAAAAAAAAGAAGAAAAAGAAAAAAAAAGGAAAGAAAAAAGCTAGTTATGGAAATTGTTTTTGTTTTTTTCCGCTTTTTTTTTTTTTTTTTTTTTTCAGATGAAGAGGACAATGTGAAGCACCAAAAAATGAAGAGGTGGATTTCGGCCTTAGGAGGAAAAAAAAACAACAAAAGCCACTGCCTTAGGTGCTCCATTGATCCGACAACTGATGCCACAAAAAAAAAAAAAAAAAAAAAAAAAAAAAAAAGTCACCCCGCCTTCTTGTGAGATCTTACCTCGGGTCGGTTGTAAATCAGATAAGGTGCTGACACTGAAACAATCCACTGGAATAAGGTTAACTATCGACGAATTCATTCATTTATCGGATGGGTGTTTCGTTGGAACGGTTGGTAATTGTTAGTTGATTACCTGAATAGTTAGTTATTTTGATAAATCTTAAATAAATGTTAGCGAACCGCAAAAAACAAAACAAAACAAAACAAAAAATCCGTGGACAAACGAATCACAAGACAAAACGCGACGCGTTTCGACCTCTTTGGTCTTCTTCAGGCAAGATACAAAACAATTAGGACAATTGTTTCGTATCTTGCCTGAGAAGACCTAAGAGGTCGCCTCTTAGGTCTTCTTCAGGCAAGATACAAAATAATTAGGAATTGTTTTGTATCTTGCCTGAAGATGACCTAAGAGGTCGAAACGCGTCGTGTTTTGTGTTGTGATTCGTTTGTCCACGGTTTTTTTGGCGGTTCGCTAACATTTATTTCAGATTTGTTTAGATTTCTGCCTGCAGTCGTCTCACTTTGCAACTAGTTATTTTGATGTTGTTGTTGCTGGTTGATTGAATGACTGGTGGTTGGATTTAAATCCTCTGTTGGCTGCACACTGGTTGAATGATTGTTAAGTTAAATGCGTTATCCTTTTTTTTTTTTTTGACTGGCTGACGAGTTGGTCGGACGTTTGCAGGTGGATGGACTGATTTACATATTTATTGATCGCGTTGATTGAGTCATCAACCATTTGCTGAAAAGAGAGGCTTGCTGACCAAACAGGCGATCGGATCAGTCAGGTAACTAATATGGCCGATTGAATTGCATGACCGATGAACTGACCAACCACCCTGTCACAATCGACCGACCGAGCGAGGCAGTGCGAGAGGCAGGTGCGTGTGTACCTGTCGTAGAAGGCGTCCATGTTGTCGTAGCGGCGCAGCTGCAGGTTCTTCCAGAGGATGCCCACCAGCTTGAGGGCCAGGAAGCTGCCTCCCACCAACAGGTAGACCGGCACCTTCCTCTGCAGGGGGCAGTCGTCCAGGTACTTCACACCTGGGACCACAGCACAAGACAGGTTCTCTCTCTGTCCCCGTGCCTTGTGTTGTGTGTGTGTGTGTGTGTGTGTGTGTGTGTGTGTGTGTGTGTATCTCTCTTTCTCTGTCTCTGTCTCTCTCTTGGTCTCTCTCTCTTTGTGTGTGTGTGCGTGCGTGCGTGCGTTTGTGCGTGCGTGTGTGCGTGCGTGTGTGCGTGCGTGCGTATTTTTGTGTTCGTGCGTGCGTGCGTGTGTGTATGTATATATATATGTGTGTGTGTGTGTGTGTGTGTGTGTGTGTGTGTGTGTGTGTGTGTGTGCACGCGCGCGCGCGTGCGTGCGTGCGTGCGTGCGTGCGTATTTTTGTGCGCGTGCGTGCGTGCTTGTGTGTGTCGCGTGCGTGCGTATATGTGTGTGTGCGTGCGCACGCGCGCGCGCGCGCGCGCGCGCGTGTGTGTGTGTGTGTGTGTGTGTGTGGGAGCGTGTGTGTGCGCGCGGGTGAGGGAGGGGGAGTGCGCGCGCGTGCGTTTGCGTGTGTGTGTGTGTTTACGTGTGACCTACATCGCAATCATTTCTTTCCTGCGCTTCGCACAGCCACACATCCCACTCCTCCACTCTCCCCCACGTTCAGCCCACCACACTTCCACTCTCCACACTGCTGCTTCCCCACACTCCACTTCACCACGCTGTTCCCCGCACGTCTCAGTCATCTCCGCTTCTAACCCACACGCTCCATCCTACTTCGCTCCACTTCACTCATCTTCACCACTCTCCACACTCCTCTCTCTTCCGCTCCGCTGCGCCCCATCATCGTTATCATGAACAGTCATCCGTGCTTTAATCTCAATAACGCCATACGTACTTGCAAATTCAATAAGAAAGAGACAAAGGGGGGAAGGAGATGTATGACACGATCATGTGTTAAAGACAATATGAGTGAAAAGAGATAAACCAACAAAAGGAAAATAAATATCACAGACACACAACCAGCTGATGTCAAGGTATGTCAAGCACTCGCACACGCGCCCACCCCTCTGTTCATCATTCCCACCCATCCCACTCCTCACTACCTGCTGCCGCCACCCCCTTCCACTGAAGGCGCGCGCGCGTGCAAACACACACACACACACACACACCCACCCACATTCATAAACTCGTACGCATGAACGCACGCACGCACGCATGCACGCGCACACACACACACATACACACACACAGAGTCTCACACATGCAGGCACACCCGCGCACGCGCGCGCTTGCACACACACACACACACACACACACACACACACACACACACACACACACACACACACACACACTCGCAGGCACGCACGCACCACAACCCCTCACACACACATACCTTAAACCCAAAGGCCCCCCCCCCCCCCCCCCACACACACACACACACACACACACACACACACACACACGCACAAGCGCGCAAAATGGTTGAAAGGATTACTCAGATGGGAGAGAACGTATTTTCAGATCACATCCAACAGACTGGAATCCATTCTTTCAGAGCTCCCTCCGACATGCTTTGGTTCACTCCACTCCAACTAAGCTCTAGTCTACTCCAGTCCACTCCCCTATGCTCCAGTCCACGTCACTCCACTCCACCATGCTTCTGTCCACGTCACTCCACTCCCCCATGCTCCAGTCCACGTCACTCCGGTCCCCTATGCTCCTGTCCACGTCACTCCACTCCCTATGCTCCAGTCCACGTCATTCCACTCCGCCATGCTCCAGTCCACGTCACTCCACTCCCCTATACTCCTGTCCACGTCACTCCACTCCCCTATGCTCCTGTCCACGTCATTCCACTCCCCTATGCTCCTGTCCACGTCACTCCACTCCCCTATGCCCCTGTCCACGTCACTCTAATTTACCATGCTCCAGTCCACGTCACTCTAATCCACCATGCTCCACTCCACGTCACTCTAATCCACCATGCTCCAGTCCACGTCACTCCAATCCACCACGCTCCAGTACACGTCACTCCAGTCCACCATGCTCCAGTCCACGTCACTCTACTCCCCCATGCTCCACTCCACGTCATTCCACTCCCTCATGCTCCAGTCCAATCCACCATGCGTCAGTCCACGTCACTCTACTCCACCATGCTCCAGTCCATGTCACTCCATTCCCCCATGCTCTAGTTTACGTCTTTCTACTCCCCCATGCTCTAGTCTACGTCTTTCCACTCTCCCATGCTCCACTCTACGTCACTCCACTCCACCATGCCTCAGTCCAATCCATCATGCTCAAGTCCACGTCAATCCACTCCACCATGCTTCAGCCCAAGTCACTCCACTCCACCAAGCTCCAGTCCACGTCACTCCAATCCACCATGCTCCAGTCCACGTCACTCCACTCCCTATTTCTCCAGTCCACATCATGCCACTCCCCCATGCTCCAGTCCACGTCACGCCACTCGACCATGCGCCAGTCCACGTCACTCCACTCCACCATGCGCCAGTCCACGTCACTCTATTCCGTCACTGCTCCAGTCCACGTCACTCCATTCCCCATTTCTCCAGTCCACGTCACTCTGTTCCACCATGCTCCAGTGTACGTCACGTCATTCCCCATTTCTCCAGTCCACGTCACTCTGTTCCACCATGCTCCAGTACACGTCACTCTACTCCACCGTGCTCCAGTCCTCGTCAGTCTACTCCAACTTGCTCCAGTCCACATCACTCCATTCCCCCATTTTCCACTCCACGTCACTCCATTCCACCATGCTCAAGTGCACGTCGCGCCACTCCCTCATGCTCCAGTCTAGTCTAGTCCCGTGCACTCCACTCCACCATGCTTCAGTCCAGTGCACAATGCTCAAGTCTACTCCACTCCTTCGTGTTCTGCTCCAGTCCACTTCACTGCTCCAGCCCAGTCTAGTGTACCCCACTAGGCTCCAGTCCACTTCACTGCTCCAGCCCAGTCTAGTGCACCCCACTAGGCTGCAGTCCACTTCACTGCTCCAGCCCCAGTCTAGTGCACCCCACTAGGCTCCAGTCCACTTCACTGCTCCAGCCCAGTCTAGTCCATTCACTAGGCTCCAGTCCACTTCACTGGTCCAGCCAAGTCTAGTCCATTCCACTAGGCTCCAGTCCACTTCACTGCTCCAGCCCAGTCTAGTGCACCCCACTAGGCTCCAGTCCACTTCACTGCTCCAGCCCAGTCTAGTGTACCCCACTAGGCTGCAGTCCACTTCACTGCTCCAGCCCAGTCTAGTCCATTCACTAGGCTGCAGTCCACTTCACTGCTCCAGCCCAGTCTAGTCCATTCACTAGGCTCCAGTCCACTTCACTGCTCCAGCCCAGTTTGGTCCACTCCACTGTGATCTAGTCCAGTCTAGTCCACTCCACTATACTCAAGTCCAGTCCACTCCACCATGCTCCAGTCCACTTCACCATGCTCCAGTCCAGTCCACTTCACCATGCTCCAGTCCAGTCCACTTCACTATACTCAAGTCCAGTCCACTCCACCATGCTCCATTCCAGTCCACTTCACCATGCTCCAGTCCAGTCCACTTCACCATACTCCAGTCCAGTCCACTTCACTATACTCAAGTCCAATCCACTCCACCATGCTCCAGTCCAGTCCACTTCACCATGCTCCAGTCCAGTCCACTCCACCATGTTCCAGTCCACTCCACCATGCTCCAGTCCAGTCCACTCCACCATGCTCCAGTCCATCCCACCATGCTCCAGTCCAATCCACTACACCAAGCTCCAGTTGAGTCCACTCCACATGCTCCAGTCCACTTCACCATGCTCCAGTCTAGTCAATTTCACCATGCTCCAGTCCACTCCACCATGCTCCAGACAAGTCCAGTCCACTCCACCATGCTCCAGTACACTCCACCATGCTCCAGTCCACTCCACCATGCTCCAGACAAGTCCAGTCCACTCCACCATGCTCCAGTACACTCCACCATGCTCCAGTCCACTCCACTCCACAATGCTCGAGTTCAGTCCACTCCACATGTTCCTGTCCACTCATCCATGCTCCACTCCACTCCACCATGCTCCAGTCCAGTCCACTCCACCATGCTCCAGTCCCGTCCACTCCACCATGCTGCAGTCTAGTCCACTCCACCATGCTGCAGTCCACTCCACCACGCTCTAGTCCACTCGACCATGCTCCTGTTCAGTCCACTCCACCACGCTCTAGTCCACTCCACCACGGTCTAGTCCACTCCACCATGCTCCTATTCAGTCCACTCCACCATGCTCCTATTCAGTCCACTCCACCATGCTCGTCCACTTCACCATGCTCCAGTCTGGTCCACTCCACCATGTTCCAGTCTACTCTACCATGTTCCAGTCTACTCCACCAAGCTGCAGTCCGGTCCACTCCACCATGCTCCAGTCCACTCCACCATGCTCCAGTCCACTCCACCATGCTCCAGTCTGGTCCACTCCACCATGTTCCAGTCTACTCCACCATGCTCCAGGTCAGTCCAGTCCACCCCAGCATGCTCCAGTCCAGTCCACTCCAGCATTCTCCAGTCTAGTCCACCATGCTCCTGTTCAGTCCACCATGCTCCAGTCCAGTCCACCATGCTCCAGTTCAGTCCACTCCACCATGCTCCATACCAGTCCACTCTACCATGCTCCAGTCCAGTCCAGTCCACCCCACCATGCTTCAGTGCACTCACCATGCTCCATACCAGTCCACTCTACCATGCTCCAGTAGAGTCCACCATGCTCCAGTCCAGTCCAGTCTACCATGCTCCAGTCCAGTCCACTCTACCATGCTCCAGTCCAGTACAGTCCACTCCACCATTCTCGATCCCACTCCACCATGCTCCAGTTCAGTTCAGTCCAGTCCACTCCACCGTGCTCCAGTCCAGTCCAGTCCAGTCCACAATGCTCTAGTCCAGTCCAGTCCACCATGCTCTAGTCCAGTACGGTCCTGCCCACAACGCTCTAGTCCAGTCCACAATGCTCTAGTCCAGTCCACCATGCTCTAGTCCAGTACAGTCCTGCCCACAACGCTCTAGTCCAGTCCACAATGCTCCAGTCCAGTCCAGTCCAGTCCACAATGCTCTAGTCCAGTCCAGTCCACAATGCTCTAGTCC
>CM065720.1:36770056-36775056 GCA_033310375.1 Conus canariensis
GAAAGGGGGAGGGTAGAAAAGGAAAGAGGGAGAAGAAAGGGGGAGGAGTAGAAAGGAAAAAAGGGGAAGAAAGGGGGAGGGTAGAAAAGGAAAGAAGGGAAAAGAAAGGGGGAGGGTAGAAAAGGAAAGAAGGGAGAAAGAAAGGGGGAGGGTAGAAAAGGAAAGAAGGGAGAAAGAAAGGGGGAGGGTAGAAAAGGAAAGAAGAAAGAAAGGGGGAGGGTAGAAAAGGAAAGAAGGGAGAAAGAAAGGGGGAGGGTAGAAAAGGAAAGAAGGAGAAGAAAGGGGGAGGGTAGAAAAGGAAAGAAGGGAGAAAGAAAGGGGGAGGTAGAAAAGGAAAGAAGGGAGAAAGGGGGAGGGTAGAAAAGGAAAGAAGGGAGAAAGAAAGGGGGAGGGTAGAAAAGGAAAGAAGGAAGAGAAAGAAGGGGGAGGGTAGAAAAGGAAAGAAGGGAGAAAAGGGGGAGGGTAGAAAAGGAAAGAAGGAAAAGAAAGGGGGAGGGTAGAAAAGGAAAGAAGGAGAAGAAAGGGGAGGGTAGAAAAGGAAAGAAGGAGAAGAGGGGGAGGGTAGAAAAGGAAAGAAGGGAGAAAGAAAGGGGGAGGGTAGAAAAGGAAAGAAGGGAGAAAGGGGGAGGGTAGAAAAGGAAAGAGGAGAAGAAAGGGGGAGGGTAGAAAAGGAAAGAAGGAAGAAAGAAAGGGGGGAGGTAGAAAAGGAAAGAAGGGAGAAAGGGGGGAGGGTAGAAAAGGAAAGAAGGAGAAAGAAAGGGGGAGGGTAGAAAAGGAAAGAAGGAAAGAAAGGGGGAGGGTAGAAAAGGAAAGAAGGAGAAGAAAGGGGGAGGGTAGAAAAGAAAGAAGGAAAGAAAGGGGAGGGTAGAAAGGAAGAAGGGGAAAGGGGAGGGTAGAAAAGGAAAGAAGGAAGAAAGGGGGAGGGTAGAAAAGGAAAGAAGGAGAAAAGAAAGGGGGGGGAGGTAGAAAAGGAAAGAAGGGAGAAAGGGGGAGGGTAGAAAAGGAAAGAAGGAAGAAAGGGGGAGGGTAGAAAAGGAAAGAAGGAAGAAAGGGGGAGGGTAGAAAAGGAAAGAAGGGAGAAAGAAAGGGGAGGGTAGAAAAGGAAAGAAGAAGAAAGGGGAGGGTAGAAAAGGAAAGAAGAAAGAAAGGGGGAGGGTAGAAAAGGAAAGAAGGGAGAAAGAAAGGGGGAGGGTAGAAAAGGAAAGAAGGAGAAAGGGGGAGGGTAGAAAAGGAAGAGAAAGAAGGGGAGGGTAGAAAAGGAAAGAAGGAGAAAGAAAGGGGGAGGGTAGAAAAGGAAAGAAGGGAGAAAGAAAGGGGGAGGGTAGAAGTAAGAAAGAAGGAAAGAAAGGGGAGGGTAGAAAAGGAAAGAAGGGAGAAGAAGGGGGAGGGTAGAAAAGGAAAGAAGAAGAAGGAGGGAGAAAGAAAGAGGGGAAGAAAGGGGGAGGGTAGAAAAGGAAAGAAGGAAGAAAGAGGGGGAGGGTAGAAAAGGAAAGAAGAAGAAAGGGGGAGGGTAGAAAAGGAAAGAAGGGAGAAAAGAAAGGGGGAGGGTAGAAAAGGAAAGAAGGGAGAAAGAAAGGGGGAGGGTAGAAAAGGAAAGAAGGGAGAAAGGGGGAGGGTAGAAAAGGAAAGAGGAAGAAAGGGGGAGGGTAGAAAAGGAAAGAAGAAAGAAAGGGGGAGGGTAGAAAAGGAAAGAAGAAAGAAAGGGGGAGGTAGAAAAGGAAAGAAGGGAGAAAGGGGGAGGGAGAAAAGGAAAGAAGGAGAAAGAAAGGGGGAGGTGAAAAGGAAAGAGAAGAAAGGGGGAGGTAGAAAGGAAAGAGGGAGAAAGAAGGGGGAGGGTAGAAAAGGAAAGGAGAAGAAAGGGGGGAGGGTAGAAAAGGAAAGAAGGAAGAAAGGGGGAGGGTAGAAAAGGAAAGAAAGAAAGGAGAAAGAAAGGGGAGGGTAGAAAAGGAAAGAAGAAAGAAAGGGGGAGGGTGAGAGAAAAGGAAAGAAGAAAGAAAGGGGGAGGGCAGAAGGAGAAAGGAAAGAAGGGAGAGAAGAAAGGGGGAGGGTAGAAAAGGAAAGAAGGGAGAAAGAAAGGGGGAGGGTAGAAAAGGAAAGAAGGGAGAAAGAAAGGGGGAGGGTAGAAAAGGAAAGAAGAAAGAAAGGGGGAGGGTAGAGAAAGGAAAGAAGGGAAGAGAAGAAAGGGGGAGGGTACGAAAGGAAAGAAGGAAGAAAGAAAGGGGGAGGGTAGAAAAGGAAAGAAGGGAGAAAGAAAGGGGGAGGGTAGAAAGGAAAGAAGAGGAGAAAGAAAGGGGGAGGGTAGAAAAGGAAAGAAGGGAGAAAGAAAGGGGGAGGGTAGAAAAGGAAAGAAGGAAGAATGAAAGGGGGAGGGTAGAAAAGGAAAGAAGGAAGAAAGGGGGAGGGTAGAAAAGGAAAGAAGGGAGAGAAGGGGGAGGGTAGAAAAGGAAAAGAAGGGAAAAGAAGAAAGGGGGATGAAGGGAGAAAGGATAGAAAAGGAAAGAAGGGAGAAAGAAAGGGGGAGGGTAGAAAAGGAAAGAAGGGAAAAAGAAAGGGGGAGGGTAGAAGGAAAGGAAAGAAGGATAGAAAGGGGGAGGGTAGAAAAGAGGAAAAGAAGGGGAGAAAGAAAAGGGGGGAGGGTAGAAAAGGAAAGAAGGGAAAAAGAAAGGGGGAGGGTAGAAAAGGAAAGAAGGGAGAAAGAAAGGGGGAGGGTAGAAAAGGAAGGAAGGGAGAAGGGGGAGGGTAGAAAAGGAAAGAAGGGGGAAAGGGGGAGGGTAGAAAAGGAAAGAAGGGAGAAAGGGGGAGGGTAAGAAAAGGAAAGAAGGGAGAAAGAAAGGGGGAGGGCAGAAAAGGAAGGAAGGGAGAAAGAAAAGATTCAGAGAAGTGGCAGAGAAGAAAAGGTGGAAGCGATGGGGTAGGTACTGAAAGGTTGAGCAAGTGTATGCACGCAAGTGCTTCACACACACAGACACACACACACAGACACACCCACACACACACGCACGCATATATATATTATATAATAAGAGAGAGAGAGAGAGAGAGAGAGAGAGAGAGAGAGAGAGAGAGAGAGAGAGAGAGAGAGAGAGAGAGAATGGTACTGAGGATCAGCGCAATCTTAAAAACAGTGCTCAACCACAGTGGGAGCGACATTTGTTATATTAAAAGCAAGTTAAAATCAAGCTTCTAAAAACATCTACAAATTTGTTTCACGCTGTGCGGTCGTCAGGATGTGATGAGCTTGTGTTGCCAGTGCCACGTATATATATAGCTAGCTGGTTTGCTGTTGTTTTTTTTTCCGTGCTACATGTGTTTCTCAGGTGTTGGTTTTTTTCGCTGATAGGAACTTCCATCTGTGTCTGCAATTGTTAACCATTTCTGTTCTAACATTTAGAGTTGCCAACTGTGGTTTACATAGTATAATGTATTTCTCTGTTAGGCATAGATTGCATTTTTTTGAAATGTTGTTGTATGATGCTGCTCTTTTTAAAATTTTCCAAGATATGTTGTAGTCTATGTTTTTTTCTTTAAGTTTCCAAATGTATTTACTCAATTCTGTTTGGTTTTTGTATCTTTCTTTGTTGAATGATTGTTTATGGTTTGCATATCTAGTTTTGAATTGGTTTTCCGTGATACCTACATATGTTTCTTTTGCGTTCTCTGATGTTACAGTGGCTTGGTACACAATGTTGTTATAAAGGCATTTGTTGCTTAGGGGGCACTGTTCTTTTTTGGTACAGTTACAAGATTTCCTTTCGTTACCCTCCTTTTTTTCTGTGCTGCTTTTCTGATAAACCCTTCCAAATCTGAACTAGGGAAAATTAGTAAAAAAATCTTAGAGAAAACCATAAAAAACATAAAAGAAAACACTGAACTCAATCTCTGGAAAAACACATATGAAGTAATACAATGGTTCAAAAACCTCAATAAACAAGAAAATACAGTTTTTATAACATTTGACATAGTAGATTTCTACCCATCTATAGATGAAAAGCTACTAACTAAAGCTATAAAATTTGCCAACAAGTACACAGAAATATCAGGGTCAGAAATGGAAATCATTTTCCACACAAAGAAAACTTTACTGCACAATAAAAATGAAACCTGGATTAAGAACACAAGCAGGAATTCAACTTTCGATGTCACAATGGGATCATACGATGGTGCCGAAACTTGCGAACTTGTCGGACTATTCATGTTATCCAATATTCAAAAAAAACTTGGAAAACAAACTGGACTGTACAGGGATGACGGCCTTGCCGCTCTGAATGACAACCCCAGAAATATTGAAAATAAGAAAAAAGAATTGTGTAAAATTTTCCACAACCAAAACTTAAAAATCACAATAGAAGCAAACAAAAAGATAGTGAACTATTTAGACATAACGTTAGACCTCAACCAACACACATATAAACCATACAAGAAACCAAATGACACGCCTGTTTATGTAAACATCAAAAGCAATCACCCACCCTCCATACTGAAAACAATACCCAAAGCATAAATAAAAGACTATCCAATTTGTCATGTAACGAAACAGTATTCAACAACGCTACAGCTGAATACCAAGAGGCGTTACATACAAGTGGCTACAATTACAAACTAAGATACGATCCAGACAATGATACAAAAAGATGCAGAAAGAACAGGAAAAGGAATATCATATGGTACAATCCCCCATATGATGCAAGAGTTAAAACAAATGTAGGGAAAGAATTCTTTAAAATCTTGACATCATCTTTCCCAAAAGACCATAAATTATTTAAGATATTCAACAAAAACAACATCAAATTATCATATTCATGTATGCCGAACCTTAAAAATGCCATCGATTCAGCAAACAAAATGAAAAGCAGCACAGAAAAAAAGGAGGGTAACGAAAGGAAATCTTGTAACTGTACCAAAAAAGAACAGTGCCCCCTAAGCAACAAATGCCTTTATAACAACATTGTGTACCAAGCCACTGTAACATCAGAGAACGCAAAAGAAAACATATGTAGGTA
>CM065720.1:36777556-36790056 GCA_033310375.1 Conus canariensis
TACTTATGTATGTATGTATACATGTATGTATGTATGTATGCATGCGTTTATGCATGTATGTATGTATGTATGTATGTATGTATGGTATGTTAGTCAATGCTGTGGGGAGAGGGGGTGGGGGGTACAACCTAACTCACAGCCGTCTGGGCCTTTTCAAATGTAGCGTATGTGTATGTTCTCTATAATATGTATTTGTTGTATGATTGAACGTTATAGGATTAAGTTTTTGTAGTGATATTTGAAGAATAAGTGAATGTCACATTGGTAGGATTAGGATTTGTTAGTTATTGTAGTAATAGTATTTGTAGTTGGGTGTAAGGTGTATTATTGTATATGAGAAGGGTGAATGTAGTATGACTTTGTAAAGCGCTTAGAGAAATTCGTTTGATTAAGCGCTATATAAGAAATTATTATTATTATTATGTATGTTTGTATGTATGTGTATGAATGCGTATTTGGATATATGTATGTATGTATGTATATGTGTATGTATGTATGTATGTATGTGTATGCATGAATATATGTGTATATGTTAGGTACGCATGTGTGAGAGAGCGAGAGAGAGTGTGTGTGGGTGTATGTGTAAAACAAAATGAAAAACTGAAAATAATTAAGTCCTTTGTCTCATCTATGTTGTTCTCTTTGTATAAGCAACACATTATCCGAGTGAGTGTGCCAGTACACCACACATTAGAACATTAATAAACCCAGACACACTGTATCAATTACCAAAACACTAAAATCAGCAAAAATATGTCCATTTGTAAGATAACACACAGACTATGCATGGTGTGTAAGAGATTGGTTGGGAAAGAAAAGAGGGAAAAAAAAAGAAAAGAAGAAGAGAAAAAAAAAACCTAGTTATGGAAATTATTTAATTTTTGTTCCGCTTTTTTTTTTTTGGCAGATGAAGAGGACAGTGTGAAGCACTAAAAAATGAAGAGGTGGATTTTGGCCTTAGGGAAAAAAAAGAGAGAAAAAAGTAAACAAACAAAAAAAAAACTACCACCTTAGGTGCTCCATTGATCCGAGAACTGATGCCACAAAAAAAAAAAAAAAAAAAAAAAGGTACGCATGTGTGTTGTATGCATGAATGTATGTATTTATGCATGAATGTGCGTTTTGAGAGAGAGAGAGAGAGAGAGAGAGAGAGAGAGAGAGAGAGGAGAGAGAGACAGAGAGAGAGAGAGAGAGACAGACAGACAAACAGAGGCAGACACACACACACATGCACACACACATACAGAGAGAGAGAGAGAGAGAGAGAGACACACACACACAGACAGACAGACAGAAACAGAGAGAGAGAGATACAGAAACATAGACAGAGACAGAGAGACATAGACACACAGACAGACAAACAGAGACACAGAGAGAGAGAGAGAGAGAGAGAGAGAGAGAGAGAGAGAGAGAGAGAGAGACAGAGAGTCAGAGTCACTCTCTCTCTCTCTCTCTCTCTCTCTCCACACACACACACACACACACACACACACACACACACACACACAATCTATGTATTAATGCATGAATGTGTGTTTTGAGAGAGAGAGAGAGAGAGAGAGAGAGAGACAGACAGACAGACAGACAGACAGACAGACAGACAGACACATGGACACACACATACATACATACAGAGAGAGAGAGAGAGAGAGAGAGAGAGAGACAGACAGACAGACAGACAGACAGACAGACGGAGACTGAGTGACAGAGACAGGAGATCAGATGTAGTCATAAAAGTAAGGAAGATCAATACCGTACATTTTGTGGAGCGGACGTCTTGCCCCAACTCGACACTTTACATGGGGCGACAGCTGGTGAAGGATGTCGTCTCTCTCTCTTTCTCTCTCTCTCTCTCTCTCTCTCTCTCTCTCTCTCTCTCTCTCTCTCTCTGTATGTGTGTGCATGTGTCTGTCTGTCTGTCTGTCTGTCTGACGTGATCTTTGAGTTTCTGAAAGAGATTAATTAACATTTTTCATCTGATTGAAGATTTTACGGAAGAAAGATTTTTAACAAAGTTCCTGGTGCGTTTTTAGAAGATGTATTTTAAAGAGATGTGTGAAAGTTTTTTTGTTGTTGTTTTGTTGATGACTTGTGAGCTGATTTTAACGTGGTGACAGCCCTAATATGGCCCTTTGCGGTCGGCTGGGCTATAAACAACATCACTTTACTTGTCTGTCTGTCTCTGTCTCTCTCTTTCTCTCTCTCTCTCTCTGGGTGTGAGTCCCAAAAGCCCGAATACCATGATATATGGTGAAACCGGTCGATATCCTTTGTGTATTGACAGTACTTTGAAATCCATTAAATACTGGTTTAAACTCCAAAATATAGCAATTGACAAATTTCCAAAGCAAGCCCACTTGATGATTCTGAATAAGATTCCCGAGTTTACCCGTGGTCATTTTAATCATCATAACTGGTCATATCATATTTAAAGATGTTTTGATATTTTTGGTTTTTCAGAGATTTGGATAAATGGAGAGGTTGGAATTGAAGTGATGTTCTTGAAGGAACTAAAACAACGAATGTTGTATTGCTATATGCAAGACTGGAATGCAGAAATTTCTCAGAGCGACCGTTTTTCAACATATAGATCATTCAAATCTACATTCCACACAGAAAAATATTTGTCAGTTTTCACAGTTAGTAAATTTCGGTATGCTCTTTCGAGATTTCGTTTGGGATTACGCGATTTAAAAATTAATAACAGATATAACGAACAACCAAAAAAAAAAAAAAAACTGTCCATTTTGTATTAAAATTGAAAACGAATTTCATTTCTTGTTTAAATGTCTAGAGTACTCATATTTGCGAGAAAAATATTTATCAAGATTCTATTCCTATCCAAATGGCGATTGTTTAGCTTATTTGATACAATCTGAAAACATGATGATCCTTAGAAATTTGGCAATGTATATATTTTATGCACTGAAAACTAGACATGAACTGATGAACGGAAACTAGATATATGAATATGTGTTGTGATTGGTTTCAAACGCAAGTGAAAATATTTTTGTTTATCTTAGTTTGTTTCCTTGATTTATTTCCTCTTGTTATTGTTTCGAATGTGTTTCTGGAAAGAAATTACTTCCTTTTGCTGATGACCCGTACCCATTTTCACTTTATCCTCAGCAAACGTGTACCCATTGTATACAGGTCGGTGGCCTTACAATTAAAAATTTCAGAGTTCAGATTTCAAAGTTCTCTCTCTCTCTCTCTCTCTCTCCTCTCTTCTCTCTCTCTCTCTCTCTCTCTCTCTCTCTCTCTCATTGTCCGTGCCTTCTTAGTGACAGTGCTACTGCACCGCCCGATCCGGCTTCCCCGTACAAAGTCACAGCCAGGATCGTCATTGTGCAGCCTCCACACCCTTCTGGCCAAGGCGTCGCGAGGCACCCCACCAGAGGAAACACTGCACTGCCTCTGAGTCACTTCGCTGGTATTCAGTGGCGCTCCTTCTGATCCAACACATGCACGGCACCACCACCTACGCGCCCCCCCCCCCCCCCCCCCCCTCTCACTAATGACGACAATAATTGCATTTAGTAGTCTGAATAAGGGACGATCTCTGGAGGTCGCCACCACATCCACCCAAAGACTTGACTGATGCATTTAAATTCCTTAAGGAACACATTTTTGCGGCAACACACCTCAAGAAGCCTTGGCTGTGGGCCGACCTCGGGATTGAGCCCATGGCATTCCGGCTGCCTTTGCTTCAGAACCCCACCATTTATGCCATGCGTCTATTAGGTCGTCCCAATTTGCTTTCCCTAAGGTTTCAAACTAGTGCCTGTCTTGTGGTGCAGACAGCAGGCTTTTGCAGTGTGTGACCAGTTCAAGCCGATGTCCTTTTCTTTGTCTCTGTGTCAATAGGATTTTGTTTGCTTCTGTCACTTCTGGCCATTTCAGATTGAAGAGCAACCTGAGGCACTTGTTGATGAGTGCCTGTAGGTTGTGTGTTGACCTTTGTACGATGTGAGTGTTGGACTTTGTAGGTTGTTCGTGTTGAACTTTGTACGATGTGAGTGTTGGACTTTGTAGGTTGTGAATGTTGGACTTTGTACGATGTGAGTGTTGTGCTTTGTAGGTTGTGAGTGTTGGACTTTGCAGGTTGTGAGTGTTGAACTTTGTACGATGTGAGTGTTGGACTTTGTAGGTTGTGAATGTTGGACTTTGTACGACGTGAGTGTTGGACTTTGTAGGTTGTGAATGTTGGACTTTGTACGACGTGAGTGTTGGACTTTGTAGGTTGTGAATGTTGGACTTTGTAGGTTGTGAGTGTTAGACTTTGTACGCTGAGTGTTGAACTTTGCACTTTGTAGGTTGTGTGTGATGTTTCTGGCCTCATGGCTCAGCCTGTTCTTAATGCAGCGTGTCAAAACTCGGTAGTTTCCAATAATCAAACAAATCAAGGGACAGTCTTCAAGATTTGGGGATGAAATATATGTTTCTTTTCCTTTGATTATCGTGTTTTTTTTTGTGAAAAATCAGCTATGATACGATTTTGTCCCTAATTTTCATCGAAATATCGCCCTATTTGGACATCAGATTCAGAAAGAGATGTGTCCAGGGAGTCGTGGGTTGACTAACTGGCTTGTAATAATTGGTCAAATCTGCGGTCAGAATACAGGCGCAGTTGTCAGGCTTATGTCTCAAGTAATTCTGAAAACACGGTTTCACAATAATTCATTAATTCGAGAGAAAGCCTTCACATTTTTGGCCATGACACGTATACTTTTTGAGTTATTACGTTTTTCAAACAAAAAAGTTGTGAAGCCGTTTAGGCATTTCTTTTTTTTTTTATATATTTTTTTTTATTTCTTTCCTCATTCTCTCTCTTCCATTCCACAGTTCCTTCTTTCTCTCATCTCCATTCTTTCATCAACATGATCTTTCTCTTTGCTGTACATTTCCGGATGCAAATTATCACATATTTTTTGTTGTTAATCATATTTGTACATGTTTGACATTATTGTAGTAAATAATCCGTGAAACGTATTAGAAACGAGTTATCTTTTTTATCGGCTTGAAAGGATTTGAGTGAGAGTTCAATGTATGCCGAGGAAAGGTTGTTTTCTTTTTGTTGGATATACACACATACACAAACAAACAAAAATCACTATGCACAATCCTCTGAGTTCTTACAAACTACAAGCACATTTTAGGCCAGTGTGTACTCCACTCACATCCCCTCCCGTCCCTACCCACCCACACCCCACTTTCTCTCTTCTTATGAATTAATAATACTTAAACAATATACATAATTATACAATTTATAATAATGAAGTAATGTTTTCTCCGTGTGGTACCATGTGATAGCTGTTGTATATAACGCATAACATGATTATGTTCACTGTAATGATCCTTCAAAATATAGATTTAAACAGACGTAAGCATTTCCCAGCTGAGTGTACACACCAGCACCGAAATCCCGTCCATCAGTGTCTTTATATTTCTTTAACAATCAAAAGAAAGTTAATTATATGTTCTTCAGCCCGCTACCAATATGACATCGCTACACCACAGCCGTGCCCCGCCGACCAACCAACAAACCAACCTACCAGCTAAGTTGCCGATCGGCCTACGGGTCCCAGCCGCGGCATCGCCATGCCAGACAAGCAGCGGGCCACAGGCTACAACCACACCGTTTAGGCATTTCTTGTTTTGTTTGTTAAAATCACCCCCCTCCCCCTTCCACACACACCGCGCTGCCACACACACACACAAGGAAAAAGAAACGGTTTTAAGGGCACATGTCTGGATAGCAAAGACGAAAACTACTCAGTGACAGATGTTGTTACCACGGTTTTCACGTGTTTTTTGCGGGCAGTTGTACGGGAAGGATAGATTTAATGATATTGGAGTACTGTGCCTGAAATCTTGAAATCTTAACCTTTGGTGGAAGTCTCTCTCTCTCTCTCTCTCTCTCTCTCTCTCTCTCTGTGATATGGGGCAATATTTTGACGGCAAAAAAACCTCATACTTTACTAATTAATGGCTTCTAAATATCCCAGTACGTTTATCAAATTCACGAGCATATCATGATTCTGGAATATACCCCCTTTACATTGATACTCCAGGAAATGCGTTACGTGTTGCTTAAAAAATTCTCCAGCTTCCTGATAATCAGGTCATAGAGGCAAGCATGCGATACGCTGCTTCAGATGTAGTTTGGACAGACAACTGAGCTGTTTAATGTCGATCCTGTTTTGATAGTATACAGAGTTGGTATAATAAGGCTTAGTGAGGGATGGGGTGAGGATATGTAAGGAAATTCATGTTGGAATTCAAAGACCATCCCGTTGTTAACAAAACTGGCGTGCGAAAATGGAAAGTGATGTAAACTTCTGTCAATGCATTCTACAATCAGAAGAAAAAATCTTGACTGTGATTATTAATAAATGGCTCATGAAAATGCACGCATGATACTGAAGAAGAATACTTAATCTGAAAAGAAATCAAAGATGGTTTGATGAGTCAGGTATTGTTGATGATTTGTGCGTAATGTGAGCAGATGCTGTGAAAAAAAATGGAAGAGCATTTTTTTTATTCCATGTTAAATCCCATTAAGACGTCAGAATGAAATCTCAATTTTCAGTCTAATTAGTAAAAAAAACAAACAAACAAACGAACAAAACTAACCTGTGTAATCTGTTGTTCTCTGACAATAATAGAACTGCGAGTTTAGAAGTCTGATAAGCTGATTCAAATTCTGATTACAGGAGACAGAAAACGCTTAATACAAACTATAAATCTTGAAAATGGGGGAAAAAAGTTTGTTGCCTAAGCTTGATGATCTCATAAAAACGAGAAAAAACCCCACAAAGAACTGTTTTCGTTCCTTTCACCTTTAATATAACAGTGAAACGGGTGGCCTATTTTGTTTGTTTGCTTTTTTGTGTGATGGAGGTGGTAAAGTGGAGGTGATTTATATGTGAATATTTGCGCCTGAAATACAGTTAACACTCCTGCATATTAATGATGGAAACATTTTTCTAGCAGTCGGAAGAGATGACAGATTTATGCGTATGAGGCACATGTGTATAAAGTTATAAAGTTAACACTCCTGCATACTGATAATGATGGATACATTTTTCTAGCAGTCGGAATAGATGACAGATTTATGCGCATGAGGCACATGTGTATAAAGTTATAAAGTTAACACTCCTGCATACTGATAATGATGGATACATTTTTCTAGCAGTCGGAAGGGATGACAGATTTATGCGCATGAGGCACATGTGTATAAAAGCATATTGTTACAACATATTTTTTCCCACAACAAGTTAGTGGTTAATATTTTTTTCCCTAATGTAACAATTTATATGCTAATATCAAAACAAGTACTTAATCCATACAGTTGTGTTCGATATGCTTTGCTGACATTTTCCCCCGCTGCAAATAACAAAGTTTACTCCCTGGATATCAAGGCTGTATGAAGGTCACAGTCAGCAGACAGCATGCAAAACGTCTAAACGGTCTGCTCTCTCTCTCTCTCTCTCTCTCTCTCTGCGCACGCGCGTGTATGTATGTGCGTGCTCATGCGTGTGTGTGTGTGCAGGAATATGTGTGCCTCACTGTGTGTGAGTGTATACGTGTATGCATACCTATGTGTGTGTGTGGTGTGTGTGTGTGTGTGTGTGTGTGTGTGTGTGTGTGTGTGCATTATCTTTAGCCATCATACTGTCCCCTGAAGTGGGCTGGGCTATAAACAATAGAGGTTGAAACGAAATGCCTATCCCTCATATTTTCCATTCATTTCTTTATTCGTCTGTTTGCCTGTCTGTCTGTGTTTTTCCGTCTGCCAGAGTCTTAGTTTATTACGTACCTATCAGTCTGTGTGTCTGTTTACCTGTCTGCCTGCCTGTCGGTCTGTCTGTCTGCCTGTCGGTCTGTCTATATGTCGGTCAGTCTGTCTATCTGTCTGTCTGTTAGTCTGTCTTTCTGAGCTCCGAAATGTCAGGTACTGTTAGACATTAAATTTCTTTCACATGCATTGTAATAGCCCTGATATACACTTCATCTCCCCTGACCTCCACCCCCCCCCCACCCCGCTCCTGCAGTCGACTGGGCTTTACATAACATGAACTGACTTGTTGACTTGAACTCCATTTCAACTGATCGCTTCCAGTCTTGTGTAACCCACTGGCTCTGGTGCTGTACAGGCTGATGCCTATAAAGTCTGTTATCTCTGTTCTTCCATCGTCCCATTTTCCTCCTCCTCCTCCTCCCCCTCTTCCTCCTCCTCCTCTCCTGCTCCTGCTCCTCCTCTCTTTCTCTATCTCCGTGTGTGTATGTCTGTTTGTCTATCCGTCTTTCTGTCTGTCTCTCTCTTAGTGAGGAAGTGTCTGTCACTGTGTGCGTGCCTGCCACTGTGCGTGCCTCTGTGTGTGTGTGTGTGTGTGTGTGTGTGTGTGTGTGTGTGTGTGTGTGTGTGTGTGTGTGTGTGTATGCGCGCGCACGTGCGTGTGTGCGTACATGCATGTGCGCACACACACACACACACACACACACACACACACAAACACACACACAACACCACACACACACACACACACACACCCTCCCCCCATACTCACTTGTGGTGGTCAGAATGTCTATGACTCTGCAGACGAAGTCCAGCGGCCCATCAGCATCCTTGTTGGCCTCCAGAATCTGCTGCAGAAGTTGGCTCCTCTGGCACTGGTCCACGCTGGGCCGACGCCAGTCGTCCGACCCCTGGTACAGGTCCTGAGGGCACACACCAACACGATGAGTGGGGCATGAAGAGAGAGAGAGGAGGGCACAGGGGAGAAAGAGTGGAAAGGGAGTAGAGAAATGGAAGGAGAAGAGGAGAAAGGCATAGATGAGGAAGAAGGCAGAAGAAGAGGTGGAGGAGAACCGGAAAAGGAGAGGAGAAAGGGGAGGAGAAATAGGACAGGAGAATGAGAAGAAGGAAGAGAATGGGAGGAGAGAGGAGGAGGAGAAGGAGGAGGAGGAGGAGGAGGAGAAGGAGGAGGAGGAGGACAGAGTGAAATGGAGAGAGAGAAAGAAGAAAGAGGAGAAAGAGACGAGGAGGAGGAAAGGAGAGACACAGGAAAAGAAAGAAGAGGAGAAAGAGAAGAGAAGGAAGTGGTGGAGGAGCAAGAGAGAAGAACAAGGAGAAAAAGAAGGAATGGCAGTCAGAGGAGAAGGAGAAAGGGGGGATGAGAGAAAGGACGAAGGGAAAGTCAAAAACAAACAAAAATAGGCGGAAGAGGGGAGGAGGAGAATGCAAAAAGAGAGAGGAGTAGAAGAGAGGAATGCAATAATTAAAAAAAACAGCCTCCATTTCAAAACAGTAACTGGACGATAGTTTGGAACATCTACTCAAGTAGTGTTCAGTTCAAATTACACTTCCTTGTTTTCAGATCGTCTGCCACACAAACCTAGAGTACTCTGCTCTGGTGTTGTCTTTTTCAGTGTCTGTGCTTCAGTGCGTATGAATGTTATTGTGGAATGTTATTGTGGTTGTTGCTATTGTTGGTGTTGCAGTTAGTTTAAACTTTCGGGTATGAGTGACATAACAAGGATATGTGTGCACGTCCGTGGTTGATCACTGTGTGTGTGTGTGTGTGTGTGTGTGTGTGTGTGTGTGTGTGTGTGTGTGTGTGTGTGTGGTGCGTGCGTGCGTGCGTGCGTGCGTGCGTGTGTGTGTGTGTGTGTGTGTTTGCTTGCGAACGCACACAAACACATCAATCACGTACACAGACACAGACACAGACACTCACGCGCGCGCTCGCGCGCTAACACACACACTCACATGCAAACAAATCTCTGTGTGTGTGTCTCTGTCTCCCTCTCTCCCTCCCTCCCTCTCTCTCTCTCTCTCTCTCTTCATATTATATATAAAAGACAGAGACGAGAGAGAGAGAGAGAGAGAGAGAGAGGAGAGAGAGAGAGGGACGGAGGGAGAGAGGGAGACAGAGACACACACTCTCCTCTCCCGATCCATCACACCCCCTTCCATCTACATCACCTCCCCTACCCCCACCTCTTTCTTCCCTTTCACTTGTTTACCCGGGGAAGGAGGGAAAATATAGATGTGCGAATTCTTCAGACATCATGTTTGAACTGCCGTTTGTATTTTTGTCGTCATTGTTGAAACCAGGACCTCAATGTTCACGGGATGGACAAGACGTGCAAGTTCTGCGTCCATTTCTCGCATTCAGTATCATCATATTTTTTTCATCGTCTCACTGAACTCTGGAGAGGCAATGATCACCACACTGAAGACCACTTCACCATGTTTCTCCAGTTCTGGAGAGGCAATGATCTCCACTGTGAAGACCACTTCACCAGGTTCTCCAGTTCTGGAGAGGCAATGATCTCCACTGTGAAGACCACTTCACCAGGTTCTCCAGTTCTGGAGAGACAATGATCACACACTGAAGACAGTTCACCAGGTTCTCCAGTTCTGGAGAGGCAATGATCACCACACTGAAGACCACTTCACCAGGTTTCTCCAGTTCTGGAGAGGCAATGATCACCACACTGAAGACAGTTCACCAGGTTCTCCAGTTCTGGAGAGGCAATGATCACCACTGTGAAGACAGTTCACCAGGTTTCTCCAGTTCTGGAGAGGCAATGATCACCACACTGAAGACCACTTCACCAGGTTTCTCCAGTTCTGGAGAGGCGATGATCACCACTGTGAAGACAGTTCACCAGGTTCTCCAGTTCTGGAGAGGCAATGATCACCACTGTGAAGACAGTTCACCAGGTTCTCCAGTTCTGGAGAGGCAATGATCACCACTGTGGAGACCACTTCACCAGGTTTCTCCAGTTCTGGAGAGGCAATGATCACCACTGTGAAGACAGTTCACCAGGTTTCTCCAGTTCTGGAGAGGCAATGATCACCACTGTGAAGACAGTTCACCAGGTTCTCCAGTTCTGGAGAGGCAATGATCACCACACTGAAGACCACTTCACCAGGTTCTCCAGTTCTGGAGAGGCAATGATCACCACTGTGGAGACCACTTCACCAGGTTTCTCCAGTTCTGGAGAGGCAATGATCACCACACTGAAGACAGTTCACCAGGTTTCTCCAGTTCTGGAGAGGCAATGGTCACCACACTGAAGACAGTTCACCAGGTTCTCCAGTTCTGGAGAGGCAATGATCACCACACTGAAGACAGTTCACCAGGTTCTCCAGTTCTGGAGAGGCAATGATCACCACTGTGAAGACCACTTCACCAGGTTTCTCCAGTTCTGGAGAGGCAATGATCACCATTCTGAAGACCACCAGGTTCTCCAGTTCTGGAGAGGCAATGATCACCATTCTGAAGACCAGTTCACCAGGTTCCCCCAGTTCTGTCGATCGTGTGTCGAGGCCTGGGTCTCTGCAAATGGTGTGCTGTCCACTCTGCAATGTCGGCAGTCCACTGTGTTTTGTTTTGTTGTTGTACCCTCTGTTTCCCCCCATCAACAGTTCCCCGGAGGACTGGTTTAGCAAGGTCGTTGAATCTTGCAACGTGGCCACGCCACCGTACTTTTCTTTTCTTGACTGATGTCACTGGTCCCTTGCGCTGACTGATGAGTTGTGCAGTAGATCTGAGGTTTATTATCTTACCATAACAACTCGCTTCCGCGGCTCGGGTTATAGTCTTCACTTAATGGCAAATGTTTGCATTCGGAATTTTTGTCATTCTCTTTCAAAGCAAATGATTTTAAGAAGTGTTGTGTCAACGCTTGTCAGCCTCGCCCTCCCCCTTCTCCTCCTGTCCATCTTCATCGTCATCGCGCGTTATCCCTCCCAGCAAAGGCGATCAACAGTCATCCACAAGACCGCTCCTTCCTCTCCGGGGTCTGTCCCCAGGAGGCCCATCATCCCATGTGTGTGGTGTCCGAGTCTCCTGCTGTGAGGAGTCAAACTCGTCATCTATCTGCCTCATGTCAGGTCCCTGGGCCAGGTGTCTTTTGCCCGGCCTCGTTTCCGCTTGCCTTCGGCGTTCCACTTGGAGGCTGGTCTGGTGATGGTTGACGTGGGTTTGCTGAGAGTGGTTGTGATTAAACCAGGTAAGACAGATACGAGACTAAATACTAGGTGAGACTGGGGGACTTAGAACATACCAGAAGAGAACGGAGGTGTCACACACACACACACACACACACACACACACACACACACACACACACACACACACACACCCGCGCACACACACACACACACACACACACGCGCGCGCGCGCGCGCGCGCGCGCGCGCCACCCATGCACACACATACACATTCGTACGTAGGCACGCACACATGCACGCGCGCACGCTAATCACACACCCACTCCAACCCACGCACAAACCGCACACAACACGACACAATACAACACGACACGACGCGACGCGACACAACACAACACAACACAATACAACACACGCACGCACGCACGCACGCACACAATCTCTTCCCCCTCACCCACACATATCAGAAACTCACTCACACACACACACACACACGCGCGCGCGCGCGTGCGCGCGCGCGCGCGCTCGC
>CM065720.1:36792556-36812556 GCA_033310375.1 Conus canariensis
ACTTGAACATTTTGGTAGGGCTTCAGGATTACCCACGAACACTGATAAGACACAAAATCCATGGTTAGGAGGTAGAAAACATACTATCCAAATGTAAACATGGTGTCAAATCCTCCTAAATTTAGAATTTACGGGATATGGTGTATGCAGAACTTACATGAATGTGAAATCATAAATATGGTGACAAATTCTCAAAAAATCAACACTATTCAAAACTTGGTAACAAAGAACCATGCCTCCCACAGGTACAATAGCCAATTTCAAATCCTTTCTTTTATCAAAACTCATGCATACATGGCTATCACTACCACAGCAACCAGAACATTTTATACAAAATTTTCACAAAAAAATTCAAATGAACTCCTTACCTAGCCGATTTTCTACGTTGACCATTTTAAGATTGGTAATGGAGTGATTAAACACAATACACTTTTAGGTTAAAAAATTGCATAAAAAGCTTTCTTTGAAGAAATAGGCAAGTTATAACTTATGCCGAATTCAAAACTGACTTAGAGTATCAATTTAATTTTGTGACATACAACAGCTGGATGTTTACTATAACATATTTCATCAAAGGGGTTCACATACAGTTATATAATAAGATTAATGACTTGGATATGCCAAGCGCATTGACAATCAGTACTAATGTGCACAAAAGGGCCAAAATACTCTACGAGATTTTGATGCCAGAGGACTCTGAGCCAAACTGCTCTCCAAAATGGTGAAAGAAAGTAAACATTGATAGTTCTCAGGGGGTCGGAATAGCTCAGTTGGTAGAGCGCCGGACTCGTAATCCAAGGGTTGCCGGTTCGAATCTCCGCCGGGCGTTTCGGTACAGGGGGATTTTTCCCTCAGAGTTAACATTAGTTCTGACTCCATTTCCCATACAGTCCTTCGAATGAGATTATAAACCGAGGTTCCGTGTGTGAACGCACGCGTAACATCTTGCACACACGTAAAATCCCATCACCAACTTTAGGAAGAGAAGGTCAGTTTGGCCGTTGGTATGGATGACACGTTACACATAGCATGCACCTTCCCCGAAGATGGAGTATGTGTGCCTTAATGGCGGGATAAAAAACGGTCATACACACAAAACTCCACTTCCTTTGTTGGGTAGATGGGATTAATACTTGTCTGTTCACATAGGGAGTGTCCGCAGGAGTATCAGCCTGCGTACGCAGAAGAAGAAGAAGAAAAAGAAGAAGATAGTTCTCAGAAGAGGATATTTCATCTAACTTCACAGAATGAGAGACGTCAAATTGAACAGCTATAGATAAGAATTTTACACAGAATTATTGCTATAAATGTTCTGAATGCTGCATGTTTAACCAATACAAAACACTGTGCAAGCTAAAATGAAACAAGAGATTCACTTAAACATTTTTATGGATCTGTAGAAATGTACGGATTTAAAAAACAACAACAAATCTTTAGAAAACTTGATTGAATGAAAGTATGAACACATCCGATATTCATTTGTTACTTAATGTGGTAACCTATGGCACAGATGATCATAGGGAAACGGTTAACATTTTCGATTTTATAATACTGCTCACAGAAACCTACAGTTACAAAATGCAAGTTGGGAAAATGTGCCCTAAACATATACATTTTTCTAGAACGTTAGAAGTGACAGATTTCAAATAGATCTACACAATGCTAAGAAAAACAATAGTATGTCCAAATCTAACTTTAAATATTAATTGCTTTGTTATGAGCCGACAATTCTTGCTACATATCAGTTTTGCAGATAATAAACGGAAATTCTTTTTTTTTTAAAGATGAAATGGAAATTATTCGATTTGAAAAATACGAGTACATTTAATCTGATCTGTGTTTATTTGGTAGTATGAATGTCTTTCATTGAGTTTCTTTTTTGTTTGCTTTTTTAATGAATGTGTCTCTCTTTAAAGGTATATACAGGGTCGAACTTTAATTAAGGACCACTTATACACAGTCTCACAAAACATAGAAAGAAAAACCGATAAACGACAGAAACTTTATAAATGTTTAATTTCATTATCAGTGAACAACATTTTGTCACTTTCATCGAAAAAATCATTCTTTCTGATTAGACAGGGGAGCCTGAATGAGACTACCCCCCAAAATGACATTCACAAAAAGAGTTTCTTTACAGTCTGATCAAAACCGAGTGTGCCCCCCTCGTGCTGCCACACAATCCACACAGCGCTGCCTCATGGTGTTGACTGTTCTTGTAATGAGTGCCTGGAGGAGGTTTGCCCACTCCTGCTGCAGGTAGTGCAGCAGCTCCTGTCGATTTGCCGGAACAGGGTGATTTTCTTGAACTCTCCTCCCAAGCTCGCCCCAGATGTTCTCAATAGGGTTCATGTCCGGGCTGTTTGCCGGCCATGGCATCCTGGTGATGCCAGCTTGCACCACAAAAGTGTTCACGGCTCGACAACGATGTGGGGTGGCATTATCGTCCATGAACACAGCCTGAGCCCCAATCTGCTGGAGTGCTGGGACAACCAAAGACCGTAAAATCTCCTGCAGGTAGCGTTGGCCGTTCAGGTTGCCATCCACATGGTACAGGGGAGTCTTGTGGTGACTGCTGATGCCCCCCCATACCATGACGGAGCCACCACCAAAAGCGACGACCTCCTGGATGACGTCATCTGCCAGCTGCTCCCTAGGACGCCGCCACACCCGAATGCGTCCATCTCGTGGCTTCAACTGGAACTTGGACTCATCGGTGAAAAGCACCATCCGCCACTGAGCCCGAGTCCATGTTCGATGAGCTGTGCACCAGGCCAGGCGACGTGCCCGGTGGGCCGCAGTCAGTTTTGGTTTCCGGACTGGGCGCCTTGCTCGAAGGTTGGCAGCATGGAGGCGCCACCGTATGGTCATCTCACACACTGCTGTGTTAGTGGCAGCTTGGAGCCGACGCCTGATGGTGTTGGAGGTGGTGGTCCTGGTCCGAAGAGCATGTCTACGGATGAACCTGTCATCTCTTGCAGTGGTCTTCTTTGGCTGGCCTGGACGGGGTCTCTCTTTGACAGTTCCAGTGGCTTGAAAACGTTCTCTCAGCCGAATGATGACGGAGTGGGACACTTGTAGTCTTCTGACCACTTCTCGAACGCCAACTCGATCCTGCAGCCATGCAATCGCCCGGGTCCGGTCAAAATCAGACAGCTTGCGTCTTGGAGGCATTTTTGTGTTATGAAGAATTATGCACGTTGGGCTGCTTTTAGGGGCATTCCAGTCAGTAAAATGCTCTGCAATGCATTGATTTTTGCACGTGCATTTGGAATTTCAGTGCAAAACCGTTTGAAGCAGTGTTCAATCTTGCTTAAAAAACAAGCAATTTTGACAACAATCTGCAACTTTCAACCCCCCCCCCCTCCCTCTGCATGCCGCACGTGACAATAAGACAGCTTTCGCAAGCTTTGCGGAATACTCTGTTAACCCCTTAAACCTTTCCCAGTCGAATTCTTCGAAAAAATGCATTGCTTGTATTTTTGGCCAATTTAAAAAGAAAGGGCCTTTTTTCGGGGTGGTCCTTAATTAAAGTTCGACCCTGTATATTCTATGTGCACTAATATGTACATACGGATGAGTATGGATGTGCTGTGAACTTGTTAATCAGTTCATTTATTTCATTACAACTCTTACTGGTTTGTCGCTTTTTCCTTCTCGAGTATCTGAATTTATCTAAAAACAAGTGAAAAAAAGAAGGAAAAAAAAGATGGTGGTGACGACAAAAGTCATTAGCATGAAATTATACCAATCATTGTGCTTTTATCCGTTTATGATATATGTTGTGTGTGTGTGTGTGTGTGTGTGTGTGTGTGTGTGTGTGTGTGTGTGTGTGTGTGTGTGTGCGCGTGTGTGTGTGCGTGTGTGTGTGTGTGTGTGTGTGTGTGTGTGTGTGTGTGTGTGTGTGAACATTCATATCTATTTAGTCAGTGGGATGAAAATTAACTGTCTTTGTCTTCGCCTTTGATTTAGCTGTTTAGTGGTGTATAGTACACCTGTATGCTTTCATTTAGTACGGCTCTCAGTTGTGTCATCAACGACACGCTGTGCATGTTGTTTTTAAGGTGTATATGTACACCTGTATGCTTTCATTAGTCACGGCTCTCAGTTTGTCATCAACGACACGCTGTGCATGTTGTTTTAGGTGTATATTACACCTATATGCTTTCCTTAGTCACGGCTCTCAGTTGTGTCATCAACGACCACGCTGTGCATGTTGTTTTTAAGGTGTATATGTACACCTATATGCTTCATTTAGTCACGGTCTCAGTTGTGTCATCAACGACCCCGCTGTGCATGTTGTTTTTAAGGTGTATATGTACACCTGTATGCTTTCATTTAGTCACGGCTCTCAGTTGTGTCATCAACGACCACGCTGATTGTGCATGTTGTTTTTAAGGTGTATATGTACACCTATATGCTTTCATTTAGTCACGGCTCTCAGTTGTGTCATCAACGACCACGCTGATTGTGCATGTTGTTTTTAAGGTGTATATGTACACCTATATGCTTTCATTTAGTCACGGCTCTCAGTTGTGTCATCAACGACCACCTGTGCATGTTTTTTTAGGTAATGTACACTATATGCTTCATTAGTCACGGCTTCAGTGTTCATCAACGACCACGCTGTGCATGTTGTTTTTTTTAAATAAATATTTTCGGGTTGGGGTCGGGGTTCTTTTTCTTTCAAGCTTTTTTTTAAACAACATGACGATAAATTATCTGCACATGAGAGGAAAAAGAGTAGTTCGTATTCTGTCATGATTATCCCTAGGAGAGATCGGCTAGCAAGACTCGTTCATTGTCATGTTTGGCCTCTGAGCGAAACGCAGCAGAGAATAACGGCGAAACATTCAGGCATAGGAGAAACAGCCCACTGTCTCTTTCCCCCTTGTCGATATCCACGGATGTCTGGTGGAGGAGCAGGTACACTCAGGTAAACAGTGAATCCATGCACCGATCTCTAATCGGCTATTGGACATCGCCGGTAAACATATGAGGTAAAGGTAAATGTTTGTGTGTGTGAGTGCTTTTGTGGTTCTTTCTATCGAATATTGAAGCTACTTTACTGAAACATAGACGCAGTCATGTCTAAGCCTTTCCAATGTTTTCTGCCCGCACAATGTGCTAGGCATATGACGGAGAGATTGGTCTATGTTCAGCTGCAGGTAGCCTAGGCTCCACTAACACACAACCGTGCTCTGTTTAAATCCTCTTTAAACACGTCATTCCCCTTTCCCCCTTTTTTCTTTAGCTGACAATTTTTTTATTTGCTAAGACATGTTTTTATAAAATGTATATGAACAAAATACATAATGTATGAAATTACAGTATTCAGTTTAAAAACAGAAAGTAAACAGTAGTAACAACAGATCGCCGTCTGTCTCTTAAATGAGCTCAGTTCGCCAACAAATTAAGAAACAAAACATTCGACAGATCTGCATAACACACTGAAGCTCCAAAGCAGCATTTCTTTTGCAAACAAAAAGAAGACAGTTAAAGAAAAAGTTTAAAAGAATGTGCTTGCAAATGGCTGACAACAGCTTTTTCTTAAGATGCTTCCCCCCAACCTTTCATAAGACATAGCCATGCCCGTGGTGTTGTAATGTTTGTTTTTAATGGAAAAGAATGTTACACAACACATACAATCATTTTACGTTGAACAGGGCGAGAATATGCGAGTGATAGTGATAACAAATTCTGCCCCACATGTTGCTGTCCACACAATCCCTTATCATTCTGCAGCATTTTCTGTATTGGTGATAACGCAAGAAGTCTGAATGTTTGCATAGGGCATCATTTTGTCTGGTTTGCATAGTCCACCCCCTCCCCCCCCCCCCCGCACCCCCCCTCTCTCTCTCTCTCTCTCTCTCTCTCTCAAAGCATTATATTCAGATGGTACGCTGAATAAGCAGCATATTTGCTTTTCCAAACTCGCGCGCGCTCGCATGTATGTGGATAAGAGAGAGAGAGAGAGAGAGAGAGAGAGAGAGAGAGAGAGAGAGAGAGAGAGAGAGAGAGAAGAAAATGACAAATATTTTAATTGAACTAGGCCTCGTGCCCGTGTCAATGGGGACACTGGGATGGGGGGAAAAAACAACAACATTGTCGAAAAAGCAAATGTAACAACAACACCACCTTGCAAGTATACATGCATTTTCTCGGCCAAGTAGATACTTTCACATTCTTCCTCAGTCATGGATGTATACATACTAATCAAAATACGTACCAATATAGATTAGGGCATATCATTTACAAATCTCACAGAGGTTACATTCATTTGTAGTTGCCTAAACACCTGTAAACCTATTCAAGATCACACACACACACACACACACACACACACACACACACACACACACACACACACACACACTTGACACACACACACACTCGCACGCATACACTCACACATACAAGCTCTTTTGCTTTTAAAGGGGAAAATGTACCCCGAATTATACACAAAAATATATGAACTTTACGTCCCATTCGTTTTTTTGCGTCTGATTTCAAAAGCTTTAGTTATGAAAGCAGCAACATCTTTAGCCATTTTATCATTGGCAAGTAATAATGACATCTTGAAAGCCGACGCTCTTGCATAATACTTAGTGGGTATGAAATGCTCTCGAACATCTTTATATTTAGGGCATACAATAAAAAAGTGATATTCAGATTCCAACTGACTTGGACAAAAAGGACAGCAGAGTGCCTCTCGGGGAACACTCGAATGCCGCAGTTTGTGAGTATTTAAACAAGATACACCTAACCTGAATCTTATGAGATTTTTACGATTGTTCAAATTACTTACCGTAAACAGATAATTCGGTATTTGTCTAAATTGCTTAAAGGAAGAATAGAAGGAAAAGCGATCACTAACATCTATTCGGGTGTACCATTCTTGAAGATGACAATCAATCAACCGATTTCTAAATTCTAAGAGAAAACCTTTGACATTGTAAACGTTCTGGTTTTCCCATACATACCCAAAGCCATAGCGATTTAACGCAGAGCAAACTGATGAAACCCAGTTGTTCTTGCCTCGATGATGCAAATCATATAACGTGATGTAAGCTTTCTTAGGAAGGCGATTATCCGGCATATTAACGACACGTAACCAATACTTGATACATTTAGTATAATTGTTTATATAGAGTGGATACCGACCAGTTTCTCCGTAGACTAAGGCGCTGGGTGTTTTTATGGAAACATTTAAGAATCTCTTGAGTGCAAACAAATGTACTTTTTCAATAATTGAGTTGTTTGCAGTCAAACCCCATACTTCGGCACCATAGCTAAGCATTGGCTGGACTTGACAGTCGAAAAGTTTAAAGAACAATTTCGGGGAAAGACTTTGAAACTTCCACAGTAGTTTTATAATACTGATGACTTGACGTTTTGCCTTGGATGCTAAATCCTCAAGGCAATGGGAAAAAAAAGACCTGTGGAAAAGATAACACCTAAATATTTATACTGATTAACAATTTCTAGTTGCCAACCGTCGTAGAACCATCTTTCCCTTGAGGCGATATACCCCCCATTTCTAAACACAATAACTTTTGATTTTTCTAAATTTACGATCAAATCGAGTTTTTTCGCTGTGCTACACAAAACATTTAGTTGCTGCTGGAGACCAATGACGGTAGATGCTACGAGTGCAACATCGTCGGCAAAAAGCATAATTAGTATCTCTATGAAGTCTGGTAATAAGGGAATACCATGTTTACCGTATTGAATTATTTCTTCAGCAAGCTCATTGATGAATAGCGAAAATAAAACCGGACTGCATATTTCTCCTTGCTTCAGACCCCGGGGACACATAAAAGTGTCAGTTAAATCTCCCCCCACTTTAACCCTAGCTTTGACATCTGTGTATATGCTTTTAAGTGCATTGTACATCTTACCCTTTATACCTTTTTTCTTTAAGATTGATCAGAGTTGGTTTCTATCTACCGAATCGAAAGCATTTTTAAAGTCGATAAAAGCAACGTATAATTTCTTGTGGTTAGAGAGTTGCTTTTGTACCAGAGAAAAAAGGGTAAATATATGATCAGTAGTACTATAATTCTTTCTAAAGCCAGCCTGCACATCGTTTATTACATCACAATCTTCAATCCATTTTGTTAAACGCTTGTTTAATATGTAAGTATATAATTTTGAACTAATGTTTAAAAGAGAGATACCTCTGTAGTTGTCTGGGTTGTTTATATCACCCTTTTTGTGCAAAGGTTGAATCAGAGCTTCGCACCACATAGAAGGGAAGATGCCAAAATCAAAGAGTTTGTTGAAAAATTTCTTAAGGAAAAAGAGAATAGTGGGGGTGCAATACTTATAAAATTCCCCAATTAGTCCATCTGGACCTGGTGCTTTATTTGATTTTAAAGCCTTAACTGAATCAAGAATTTCCTCTTCAGTTATACAGACATCCAATTCATCAACATTACTATCAGCAACAGGAAAATACTCAGTTTGAAGTTCCTGAGAATTGGGACCAGAAGGAATCAGCTCTTCATTAAAGACTTGTTTGAAATGCTGAAACCATTCTTCATTGGATATTGTGTTTGGTACATGAGAACTACTTTTTAAAGACCTTACAGTGCTCCAAAACCGCTTAGAACCTTTGGCGTTTTCGTTAAGTGTATTTAAAACTTGTTGTGTATATAACTGCTGCTTGTCTCGAAGTAAGTCTTTATACTCGTTTCTAATTATAGAATAGTTAAGTCTCAGTTGAACAGCATCGGGGTTGTTATTAACTTTCACCCGACTGTACGTTCTCAATGCTTGTCTCACCTGACGGCGTTTAACATAGCACTCAGAGTCAAACCATGGGCTGTGCTTGATGTTACCTGCGACAGTTTCTTTACACATTTATTTGACCAGCCATAAACAGACCTTCGTTTAGTTTCTTCAGTGCACTCTCAAAATTGACATCAATCAATTCAATTGCTTCATTAAAGGTTGAATTGACCTCGTCAGACTGAAGTGCACTGATAAAATCATCTTCTTTTGCTGGATCCCATGCATATTTTTTAAATTTGGTTACCTTTAACCTTTTTGAAACCGTCTCCTGATTCGGACTGGGAAGCATTAGTACAAATTCAACAGGCATGTGCTTTGATTCTACCCGTGGGGTTACTTTCAATTCACGGCACAGTGGAACTAAGGATTGGGAGGAAATAAAATAATCAATAACACTTGAACCATTGTGAGCGATATAAGTGTAATCCCCGCTTTTATCACCAGGCAGAAAACCATTTAGAATAACCAACTCAAAATTCTGACAGATGATAATTAAATAAAGACCAAATTCATTAGTGGAGCAATCTTTTGATACACGAGAAAAGCAGTCATCACCGGTGGCATTTTCATTTATCAAGTCACCTAAATATACGGGTAGTTCTTGTGCGTTCAGCCGACCAGTTCTTGCATTTAAATCGCCGAGGATGATCACTGGAAGATCACCCGCTTGTTCAAAAGTATCCATCAGACATTGTTCAAGAAGGGAAACCCCATTATCAATCTCGGTATCTGCATAATAAACACTGTTAGCAGGGGGCAAATAAATTCCAATTAAAAGAACGTCAAGATCTAGAGCTTTAAGGTGGAGAACAATAGTATGGTCGTATTCCACTGTAAGTTGTTTGACTAGTTTGGCATATGTCTTTCTTACAAGAAACACGATCCCTCCTGACAAACGTGCAGTAACAGCATCGGTTAATCTAATTCCAGGTGAAAGAAAAACTTCGTAATCCAAAAAGAGAAACGAAGGAAATGTTCTTGAGAACGTTTCCGTCAAAACAACAAAATCAAACTGAGATATATAATTATTTACATCGGGGTCATAAATTGACGATACACCCTCAATATTATAAGTCAGAAAGGAGAGACTTTTTCTGACAAGTCTTGACACGGGCACGGCCGTTATCCTACGTGTCTTCATTGTAAGAAGGACACGGGGGCAGCAGGGAAGCACAGTTTTGTTCATTATTACGTCCAGGACTACCTCTTGAATGGGCCCTTAAATACCTTTCTGTGAGCTGTGTCTGTCTGGTTCGTACTCGACTGCGAGTACAAGGACCGGAGCCTGAGAACTGGCCTTCGGTTTCACTGACCATAGACACCTGCCACGGAGAAGGCCTAGGGTTCTCCACCACCCCAGTACTGTGACTCTCGCCAATGCTGAGACCCTCGTCACTGTACCTATCACACCCTTGGACTGGTTTTCCACGTCGTGCGGAGGGTTTACCAAGGACACTCTCTGTTTTAATAGAGTCATGCTGTCATCAAGAACGTCTGGTGAATGTGATGGCAAGGTCTGTAGACCCTCTGATGTAGGGTCAGTCACTCCTGCTAGGTGCGGGTCCATGCAATCCTCAGTTGTTGTAGGAATCGACGGATCCCCACTTTGAGAAGAATCAGGACTGCAACCATGGCGGCCTGGGGACGCCTCAAGCAGGTTGCTTTGGTTTTGATTTTGTTTAGGACATGTAACAGTAGTCCTACTCTTGGGAGTACTTGTCCTGAGCAGGGTGGGGAATTCTTGCATGTTATACATGGGAGGGGGACGAGAAGAAGACGACCAGGTTTGGGTAGAAACAGACAGCGGAGGGGAAAGGTGGTAGTGGAAGGTGGAGGGGGATGGGTAGAAGTCAAGGAAGCAGGTGAACGGTTGGAAATGGAAAATGGAGAACAGGTGGAAGTGGAAGGCAGAGTGGAATGGGTGGAGGTAAGTGGAAGAGAGGAAGGGGTGTGACTGGAAGGAGGCAGGTGACGGGTGGAAGAAGAAGGTGGGGGGTGACGGGTGGGCGCGGAAGGTGGAGGGTGATGGGTGAAGAGACAGGGGTAATGGGATGGGTGGGAGAGGAAGGAGGAGGGGGGTGGGTGGAATTGGAGAAGGGAGTAGGGGGACGGGTGGAAGTGGAGGGTGGAGGGGGGGGGCGGGTGGAAGTGGAAGGGGAAGGGGGACGGGTGGAAGTAGTGGGGTGGGAAGGGGGGAACGGGTGGAAGTGGAGGGTGGAGGGGGACGGGTGGAAGTGATGAGGGGGGTGAGTGGGTGAACGGGTGGTGAACTGGAGGGTGGAGGGCCGGCGGCGAGGGAAGGGGTAGGATGGCGGACTGGGGGTGACCTATGGCCAGCAGAGGATGGCCGTGGGGATTTGACTGGGGTGTGGACATCAGGCGCATCTCTGTTCTGAGAGCGATGCCCAGACTGTGCCCTCTGACCAGACTCATGCTGACGCTGGTTCCCACGGCCTTTGTCTTTTCTGAAGTGGGGGGATCGCTGTTCTTGGAAGCATAGCCGACCATTTCTGTAGTACGCCGTCTTGCCCTGGTACCGTTGTCGGCGTAGTTCCCCTTGCTGACGGATTGTCAAATCCCCAGCCACACGGATACCCAACGTATCGGCCATCTCCCTTCTGCATTTTCTTTCTTGCAGAACGGAAAGTTTGTCACTCCAGTTCCGCAATCGCGCAATGATTGTCCGAGGTCTGCCATCTTGTTGTTTCTGACCTACGCGATGGGCTCGCTCTACATCCTCCAGAGACCAATTCTTGAAGGGGTAGAAGCGAATCAGAAGTTGAACGACTTTACGAGCGCAGGTCGTATAATCTTCGCGATGGTCCTCATGGACGTTGAAAATCTTATGTTGTACTGACGTGAAAAAGTTTCAAGTTTATCTTGATGATCGTGCAAGTGATCAGACATATCTAAAAGGAATTCCTGCCATTGGAAGAGTTGTGAAAGACGAAGCTCGAAAACGGAACATTTTTGAGACAAACATGAAACTTGATCTTTAAGCTGTCTATTTTCATCTTTCAGAGAATAGCACAAGGACTCAAGAGTGCAAGGATAGTTCTCAGAAGTTGACTGGTTGCCCCATAACGATTGAAAACACTGTTCCACCTGTGCATCTTGAGTGTGTAGAGGTGCTGGGTTGGGAGGAAATCATGGTCCAGGACTGGACTCAATATCTCCACACAGCAACAGAAACATGACTAAAAATACACACACATAGACAGACAGCATATATGAAGACCTGTCTCGGTGGGCAACCATAGTTACCTTTAGGGGTATCACTAACCCCCACTGGGACAGTTTTACAGTATCTCATGGCAGCCAGCATCAGAAACGAACGGTACAGTTTGGAGAACGACACATTCCCACCTGTTATGTTGAAGTACGGGTTGTGTGAAGCACAGGTAACACTGGCATGGCTGCAGTAATCCTGTGAAGTATCAGCTCCAGTGTCCACACACAGAAAAATGAAGAGCAGGGAAAGCACAACTGTCCGGACAGGAGACACAGGCCACAAAAGAGAAACAGGTTTACACCTCACGGAAGCCGGTCTCGCTCTTTTCCCCATAAAGTTTGTATATGTCCAGAAAAACACACCACACGTGTTTCTCCAAGTTAAGTTTGATATTGGCATTATTTTGAATTAGTAACAACACCCGAAAAGAAAAGAAAACAAAAGAAAAGACAGAACCAAAGTTAACAAGGCGGGCTACCTTGGCCCAGTTGACTGTCGAGAGAGAGAGAGAGAGAGAGAGAGGAGAGTGTGCGTATGTGTGTGTATGAATGTGTGTGTGTGTGTGTGTGTGTGTATGTGTGTGTGTGTGTGTAAGAGAGAGAGAGAGAGAGAAAGAGAGAGAGAGAGAGAGCTTGTGCTCGCGCGCGCGGTGTGTATATATGACCACGCTTGCGTGAATGTGCACGTCCGGTGTGTGTGTGTGTGTGTGTGTGTGTGTGTGTGTGTGAGCGTACTTGTGCTTGTGCGTGCGCGCGCGTGCGCATTTTGTGTGTATGTAAGTGTGTGCGTGCGTGTGTATGTGTGTGTGCGTGTGTGTGCACGTGTGCGCAGAGAGAGAGAGAGAGAGAGAGAGAGAGAGAGAGAATAAACGATGAGAGAGTTTACGTCTATCGGATTGTTTTCCTTTTTTTTAACATGTCTTGGGGGGGGGGGGGGGGGTAGGGAGGGGGTCGATTGCCGTATATTTTTGGGCTCGAAGAACAGAAAGTAAGTCGTGGAGAGGGGGGACGGGGAACGGGGGTGGGCAGTTGACCAACAGAGGACGAAAGGAAAGAGCGGAACAGTCGTTGAGCAAGGAGGGGGTAAGAGATGAAAGATGATGATCGATACTCACAACAGGCCCGCTGAGATACAGAGAGGACGGCGTGATGTTGGCTTCCTCCACGGAGAACACGGCGCTCACCCGTCGCCCCGACGAACACATCATGCAGGCGTCGCTCAGGGGAAAAGAAAAGTGTCTCCCCTTGAGTCGTCCACAACACACTTTGTGCACTGCCTACAACGTCTTGTTACTCCCCCTCTCCCGCCCCACCCTCACCTTTTTGTTCAGCCACGTAGAGAGGACAAACACGCTTTCTACCTCGTACTCTCGACATGCTTCCGTTGTGAGTGATCTCCGCACGGTTAACACGCAACAACTTTCAAGTCGCTTGCTACCATGACTGTGCGATTTTCATGTTTTCTTTCCATTGGTCTCGTTGAGAGCCTTTTCCAAGGGTGGTAAAAGAAAAAACCAACCAACCAAAGAAACACCACCACCAACAAAAAAAATAAATAAACAAACAAATTTCACACACTTTTTTTAAAGGTTTTTGTTGGACTGTGTAGGTAATATTTCCAGGAGAATAGGACCTTCTCATTCACGTCTCTACCGATTTACCAATGCAGACCTTAACAGACGTTGACAAAAAAGTTGACATCTCCGTCCCCGCCCCTCGCTTCGCCCCTCGTCACCACCACCACCACTACCATCATCACCCGTCCCCCCCCCCCAAAAAAAAAAAAAAAAAGAAAAAGAAAAATCGATCGCCCCAGCAGTTATACAGATTTTCATTGCCCTGCAAAGGTACGCATTTTTTTTTTTTTCTGATGGTGGCAGCTTTGCCGACCAGTGATTCAACCCAGCTGTCCCATTGTTGTTCAGCCCCTTCTCTGATCCTCCTCCGGTCAATCAGCCACTACCTGATAAATTAATTAATTGAAGATGATCACCCGCCTCCGGCCAACTCATCGGCATACTTGGAGACGCGTCTTAACGCCGGTAACGTGCGACAGACGTGGCGAGGCGCGCGCGTGCGTACATGCGACGCGCGTGCACGTGCGTGTTCGTCGTGTGCTGTGTGTGTGTGTGTGTGTGTGCGCGCGCGGGTGTGTGTGTGTGTGTGTTGCGTGGTGTATGTGCGCGCGCGCGCGCGTGTGGTGTGTGTGTGTGTGTGTGAGCGCGCGTGCGCTCGCGCGTATGAATCCATGCTCGGAGTGTTTAGTTTGGGTCGATTGCAAAATGATTATTCTGATCCACAGGAAATCATATTCACAATTGCACGGTGACATTTTTTTTCCCTCGGACACGCCTGCAGTGAAGGCTTGTGGAAGGATATCGTGCGCACAGCCAGTTAGAGACACAACTGAAAATGTACAGGAACAGTTACGCACTTCCTCGGACAGAAAGACAAAATGCGAAAGGTATTGCAAGCAAAGGAACACAGGTTATAATATCAAATCAACTCTGACCAGACACTTTGCCTGTAACGATGACATTGAGGGAATGGGATGGCTTCATTTTAACGGTTGGGACAGAAGGTTGGCAATGGACCAGGGAGGTATATAAGTGTACATGTACAGGAGGGAGAACGTAGTTTTTGCCTTTGTATCAGTGTTGAAAGGGCAGGGGTGGGAGGAGGACGGGGGGGAGGGGGGGGTTGTCGAATGGACGTCTTAGGCCGTGTGTCAATCCTGTGGCGAGCGCTCTCATTGTTACACGCCTCTGCCATGGGCAGGGGGAGGTAGTGAACGTACAGTTTGTGTGTCGTCGTTCTTTTGCTATCCTCACCTCCCCTTTTCTCTGTTCTTCTGTCCTTTTCCCCCCAGCTTTGAAATTCTAGGTCTATAACTTGCTCAAAGTCTTTATCGAAGAACAAAAGTTAGATATGCTGGAGGAGATCTTCGCCTGATGTGAGTCTTTAAGCATATGAAGGTGAGTTTCTGAGCGGGATTGACCGGTCAACCGGACTCACATTCCAGTTCCCCGTCTGAACGTTGTGTGGACCCGCTAACCCTCCGTTTTGCACAGCCTCTCCTGCAGGTTCCCTCCTACGAAGGCCAGTCCTACAGCAATGATAAGGACTGTGACAGGCGCCTGAAGCCTTTTGTGGGACAGCCGAGCACAGACCTCGTGGACTTGGACATCATGTATGGACTATGATCAAAGTGGACTGACATACCTCAGCGGCGCGTGTCTGTGTCTGTTTCTTTTTCTATTACTCTGTGGTTCACTCTTTCTTTGTCGTCCTTTGTTCAGTTTCTCTTTTGTTGCCTGCGCGCGCGCGCGCGCGCGCGCGCGCGTGTGTGTGTGTGGTGTGTGTGTGTGTGTGTGTGTGTGTGTGTGAGAGAGAGAGAGAGAGAGAGAGAGAGAGAGAGAGAGAGAATCCATTCATCAGATAAGATCTGAACCAAACAAGAAGATAGCTAGGATAACAATGTATGATCTATCCTGAATTAAAAAAAAAATCTGGGAAAACAAATGACATCATATTCTTCACCAACATACCACACCAAACTGTGTTGCAGAAATCAGTTTCAGCAGACAGACGAAAGAAAGACTCTTGATGAAATCTACATACCAACACATTTCAAAAGGTTTGTAAATCAAAGTAATGTAAATCTACATACCAACAGATTTCAAAAGGTTTGTAAAACCAAAGTAAAGTAAATCTACATACCAACAGATTTCAAAAGGTTTGTAAACCAAAGTAATGTAAATCTACATACCAACAGATTTCAAAAGGTTTGTTAAAATCAACCCAAATTTAAAAGGTTTAAATCAAAGTAATTAATCTACATACCAACAGATTTCAAAAGGTTTGTAAAACCAAAGTAAATGTAAATCTACATACCAACAGATTTCAAAAGGTTTGTAAACCAAAGTAATGTAAATCTACATACCAACAGATTTCAAAAGGTTTGTAAAACCAAAGTAATGTAAATCTACATACCAACAGATTTCAAAAGGTTTGTAAAACCAAAGTAAAGTAAATCTACATACCAACAGATTTCAAAAGGTTTGTAAAACCAAAGTAAAGTAAATCTACATACCAACAGATTTCAAAAGGTTTGTAAAACCAAAGTAAAAGTAAATCTACATACCAACAGATTTCAAAAGGTTTGTAAAACCAAAGTAATGTAAATCTACATACCAACAGATTTCAAAAGGTTTGTAAAACCAAAGTAAAGTAAATCACAAATCTGAATGATTTCACGTATCTGTCTATGCTTGTGATCATGGAGAAACTCCTGAAAATTTACCTAGTCAAAGGATTATGTCAAGTGCGTGAAACCTCTCACAAAAGGCATTAAACGCTTAGAGGCAAAAGGGACGTTGTACGTAGTATACAAATAGGTAATAGACCATTAACCAGGGCGCCGTACCCATCGCACACGGTCGAACTGTGTCGAGGAGGACGAAGTGGTCAGGTGACAGATGGCACCTAAGGTAGTAAGTACTCTTCCAAGTTCGGACCAGCCCGACAGCGAAAGGGGAGAGGGACGTAACCACTAGGACCTCGGTGCACCAAGTGAGCGCTAAATACTCAGTCAGCTGAGGTTCTTTTGTAAACAATCAGTGAAGAGCAGGAGTCTTGGACGCTTTTCGGATGGTATTGCCGTGGGTCACTGGGTTGGTTCTATTGTCAGGCTGGTTGAATGCGCGTGGAGGTTGCTGTCGTAGCCCTCTTTAAGATAATTACTGTGTTAAAGTGGCCTCCGAAGTCGGCGGGAATTTTCGATGTCCATCTGGTGCCAAGTGTTTGTTTGCTAATCAGTTAGGTAGGGATGTGTGTAAATGCTGATGTGTGGAAGAACGTAGCGAATGGGGAATTCAGGGTACTTGTGAACTAGGGGGTTGAGAAGCAGCATGGACAAAGGCATGGCCTGAAGGGGAATCCTTTGTTTCCATCCCTATATAAACTGAGGGAGAACAACGTGACAAAAAAAAGAACACCACAAGAGAGAGAGAGAGAGAAGGCAGAGGAGAGAGAGAGAAGAGAGAAGGGTGGGCAGGACAGAGAACGGGTCGAGAGAAACGTGGTCTGGGAGATAGAAGAGACAGCAAAGTCTTAGGGAAAGACAAGCTGGAAGAGAAGAAAACTAAGTTTGAAGCCCAGAGGTGGGTGAAGACAGACAAACTGAAATTGAACCCAGAGGTGGGTGAAAGAGACGAAGAAGAAGAATTCTACGTCGAGATCCCAGAGACGACCACGAAGACCCAGTCCTGAAACCTGGAGCCAGTCAACCAAGGGCATCACCATCAAGCAGTGCTGAAGAAGACGTGAAGAGACTTTTTCAAGAACTGTGGTGTGGTGTGAAAGCGTGGTTGTGTGTGTGAAAACCTGGCCAGGTAAGAAGTCATTTTTTATTATAACCCGGGATTAGGAAGTATTCATCTTTTATGTGTTGATTTGTTCATTTTGTGTAATTGGATTTTTTTTTCATGTTTGATTATAGTAGCATAGAAATTGGATTTCTTGTGCTCAGTCGTGTTAGGAGAGAAACGAATGCGTGACATCCCATTCCCAGAGAGAGGTGAATGTTTGGTGGGCGCATGAGTGTGCATATGCGTGTATGAGTGCAAAGATAACCTTGGTGTGTTAAGCCTGACCAATAATACATCAACTTAGTGCACTTAAGCAATACCATCACGATTTCCCCCGTCCTTGGACAGATTACATCAACAACAACAACAACAAACAACAACAAAATGGTATATAAGAGACCCCCACCCCACTCCCCTCAGAATGATATAACTAAGTGTAAAATTCATCCAGACCAGTGTTTGTGGATGCCACAATGAATCATACAATTGAAAAAAAAGAAAGCGGACCTGTCACAAACCTGATCTTAATGTTAATTTGAAAGGAAAAGACAAAATCAACAGATCTAAAGATGAGTGCTCATTACCTCACTGGCAGTCTAATGATGTTTGATTTCTTCCAGAAATAATGTCCATGAACACATTGTCTTGACAAGGGACTTCTGGGAACGAAAAACCTATTGAATTTGCAGCCAAGGCATAATGTTTCAAGGACTAATTTCCAGCCTGGACAGTAGATGAATAAGAAGAAAAAATATAAGCCCTCGCTCAAGCAGAAGGTAATATGCTTATTAGATTCCGCCCCACACTTTGGGATATTATAAATATTACTGAATTTCCGTTGATGTATTCACATTTTAGAGAAGAGCAGTACGTATTCATTAAGGCAAACCTTTCTGAACTTCATAATTTCTTTCTTTCACGCTCACTAATACAGCATATAAGTGCGTGCGCGCGTGCACACACAAACACACAGGCATTCGCGCGCGTGCGTCCGTACAGAGGTGTGCACGAACTCACACACACACACACACGCACGCACGCACGCACGCACGCACGCACGCACGCACGCACGCACGCACGCACGCACACGCACATACCACGCACGGACACGCGGGGACAAACATATACAAACACACAAACATTCATGCATGCGCACACACACATATACACACAAATGCGTGCCTGGGCTAGCACACACGCGCCCGAAAACATACACCACCCTCTCTCACTCGCGCCGCACACACACACACACACACACACACACACACACACACACGCACGCACGCACGCACGCACGCACGCACGCACGCACCACACACACACACACACACAAAACAGAGGCACGCACACTCACACACAGAGAATGTTCGACGCCTCAAGACAAGACATTTTCAGTTTACAACTGAGCCCTGTCTCTTTCACACTATGCGTTGGGACCAATCTATTTTCTGGAAGCCCATCCCCTACCCCTGCCCCTCTTAATGCCAGTCCCCTTTCCCCTATACCTTGCTGCACTCCGCCATTTAACCCTGTGTTAGACCGTAAGCACTGTGCCAACTACTCCACCCTACCCCTTGTCACTCGTCCTTCGTAACCCCCCCCCCCCCCCCCGCTCCCGCGTCCACCCCTTCCCCCTACTTTTACCAGTTCCCATTCTCCATTTTTCACTGTCTTTCTCTCTCTCCCCTCCCCCCTCTTTCTTTCTTTCTATTCTTCTTCTTCTTCTTCTTCTTCTTCTTCTTCTTCTCTGTGTGTGTCCCTCTCTCTCTCTCTCTCTCTGCCTGCCTCTCTCACCACTCTTTCTCTGTCTCCCTGCAACTGCCTATTAATTGTTCCCATTAAGCTCGCTGTTCTTTCTCATCACTTACATCGATGACATCGACCCTTTCATGTCAACTGTGCCGCTATTTCATTTTTATTGTTATTACTTTTTATTTTGTTTTGTTTTGTTTGTGTGTCTGTTTGCTTGTTTTGTTTTGTGTTTATTTGTTTGCTTGTTTTATTCGTTTTTTTTTCTGCCTGTTAGCCTGTCTTTATCTGCTCGGCGCGCCCACGCGGCGCGCGGACACACACACACACACACACACCACAACACACACACACACACACACACACACACACACACACACACACAACACACAAAACACGCGCGCGCGGGCGCACGCACCCACGAGCGGACTCGTGCAATAATTTGGTCTAATTATTTTCTTGTACTGATCGTGAACCCACGGGACATGCTTGACCACATCCTGCCGAAGTGAAAGAAAACAAGAGCAGCTGGGCACACTGCATGTAACATAGATACAGACAATGTCGCTGTGTGGCATTGAACATTGCACCATTTCTCAAAGATTGTCAGTATGCATATTTTCCGCCTTCTTTTATATTAAAGAAAATGGGCTTTTGGATCTGTGGTTTGTGTATGTGACGTACACAAAGAAATATGTCATCGCAAAGAAACGTTTATATGACACAAAGAAATGTGTATGTTGTTGTTGCCGCATTGGTTTGTTTATTGTCCTTCATACCCGAAAGGGGTAAAAGGGTTACATTCAAGAGAGAGAGAGAGGAGAGAGAGAGAGAGAGAGAGAGAGAGAGAGAGGG
>CM065720.1:36820056-36825772 GCA_033310375.1 Conus canariensis
AACATCCCTTTTCGCTACACCGATATTAGGTGCACACAAAGTATGTGATGCCTTTATTCAATTTAAGCAAGATGCCCTTAATCAGTTGAGTCAAACTAGTAACATTGACTTAGATGGCATCGTAATTTATGAAAAATTCCTCAAAGGGTCATCTGCTATAATTGATGAAGTACTTGTTTCTATGGTCACTGTATCCACTACGTCAAGGTGTTCACAGTTGTCAGTGTAACAGCAGATGATGAGATCTGATCACACAGTCTTTTCATACTACGGACCCATCTCCATTTCATCCCTACTTTCTAAACCCTTGGACAGTCAATTAAATCAACGCATCATTCCGGATCTTGTTAATTGTTTAAATTCATTTAATGATAGCCAGTCTGAACTCAGGGAAAACAAGTGTTATTTCCACATGGGTTTGACTAAGCTAGTTGATCAAGGATTAAGAAGCATAGAAAACTATAAATTACAGATGCCCTGGTGACAGATTTTATAAAATTCCTTGATGATCTTAAATATGATCTTAAAACACACATACACTCACCCACACCCACACCCACCCACCCACCCGCCCACCTACACTGCTGCCAGTGAAAGACATGTTTACATCGTGCTGCCAATGAAAGGACAAGTTGACATTGTGCTGCCAGTGAAAAGACAAGTTTATATAGTGCTGCCAGTGAAAAGACAAGTTTATATAGTGCTGCCAGTGAAAGGACAAGTTTATATAGTGCTGCCAATGAAAGGACAAGTTTATATAGTGCTGCCAATGAAAGGACAAGTTTATATAGTGCTGCCAGTGAAAAGACAAGTTTATATAGTGCTGCCAGTGAAAAGACAAGTTTATATAGTGCTGCCAGTGAAAAGACAAGTTTATATAGTGCTGCCAGTGAAAAGACAAGTTTATATAGTGCTGCCAGTGAAAGGACAAGTTTATATAGTGCTGCCAATGAAAGGACAAGTTTATATAGTGCTGCCAATGAAAGGACAAGTTTATATAGTGCTGCCAATGAAAGGACAAGTGTATATAGTGCTGCCAATCAAAGGACAAGTGTATATAGTGCTGCCAATGAAAAGACAAGTGTATATAGTGCTGCCAATGAAAGGACAAGTGTATATAGTGTTGTCCATGACAGGACAAGTTTACATAGTGTTGTCAATGACAGGACAAGTTTATATAGTGCTGCCAATGAAAGGACAAGTTTATATAGTGCCGCCAGTGAAAGACATACAATTTCATAGTGTTGACAGTGAAAGTCCATACTGTGAAAGAACAAAAATTATCTCATCAGCTACCAATGAGACGTTAACAAACAAAAAGTCATTGACCCTGAACACATTTCCAAACGGGGCTAGAAGGGCCCACGCTTAGAAAAAAATATGAAAGCAGATAGCACATCTTTACAACAACAACAACAACAACAACAACAACAACAACAACAAAGCATTAGGAATGCAGAGAAAAGACAGAGATAATCAAAGTATTGGAGATTACTCGTTTCCAAAATCATCATTATAATTTTCTCTTCGTAAAAGTAATCATACGTCATGAATATGATTCGCGTATGATATTCAAAATCATCTAGTTTGGGGGCTCTGATGTCAAACCCTCACGGCAACCATAAGTAATTACTGTCCTTACTCATGTGCGCGAGGCATTGCTGAACAAGGGCGATTACAGTCGGAACTAAGTGCCGTGATAAATCACTTCGCTGCAGCTCAGTTTACGGTGTGATCATTCAGCAGTCGACCCCACAGAGCGCTTTCCCGACTGTCAACTGTGAACAAACAGTCCTTTCCTGGACAAAGGAAACGACATTGCTGCTGATCCTCTGGCTCCCTCAAAGACAGGTACAATGAGGCTGTGTTGAGGGCTCTTACCTTAAAAACAGCTACAACGAGGTTGTGTTGGGGGCTCTGACCTCAAAGACAGCTACAATGAGGCTATGTTGGGGGCTCTGACCTCAAAGACAGGTACAATGAGGCTGTGTTGAGGGCTCTGACCTCAAAGACAGGTACAATGAGGCTATGTTGAGGGCTCTGACCTCAAAGACAGGTACAATGAGGCTGTGTTGAGGGCTCTGACCTCAAAGACAGGTACAATGAGGCTGTGTTGAGGGCTCTGACCTCAAAGACAGGTACAATGAGGCTGTGTTGAGGGCTCTGACCTCAAAGATAGGTACAATGAGGCTGTGTTGGGGGCTCTGACCTCAAAGACAGGTACAATGAGGCTGTGTTGAGGGCTCTGACCAGTCCGCTTGATTCTTCACCCTCAGATGCAACCAAGTCAATCATTCACGAAAGCAAGACATTAGGGAGTCATGAACAATGCATAAATAGGCCTTAGGCAAACAGACACATAGTGTGGGCAGTTCACTCAATACATTGTTTTTCCTTGTAGCAGAGAGGCTTATACTTATTTCAAACATCGACTGATGGGTCAGTAGACCACCAGACAAAGCAGTACAGAAAATTTTATTTTCAGATACAATTTTCTATTATAATTCATGAAAAAACAATTGTAATTGTTGTATTATCACTATTTTCATCATTAGAACTGCACATTTTCATGAAATAAAATATAACACAGACTTCAGAAATGAGTCCTCTTCCATATTAATAAATAATGTTCGGTGGAACGGTCAACAGACTCTATGTGGTAAGGAACCAGGAAACATCAGTCAACTCAAGACTCACTGTGATAAGAAACTAGAAAACAACAATTAACACACAGCAGACTCTCTGTAGTAAGAAACCAGGAAACATCAGTTGACTCAAGACTCAATGTGGTAACAAACTAGGAAACAACACGTTAATTCACGGCAGACTCACTGTGGTAAGAAACTAGGAAACAACACGTTAATTCACGGCAGACTCACTGTGGTAAGAAACTAGGAAACAACAGTTAACTCACGGCAGACTCTCTGTGGCAACAAACTAGGAAACAACATTTAACTCACGGTAGACTCTCTGTGGTAACAAGACTCAATGTGGTAACAAACTAGGAAACAACAGTTAACTCACGGTAGACTCTCTGTCGTAACAAACTAGGAGACAACAGTTAACTCACAGCAGATTCACTGTGGTAAGAAACTAGGAAACAACAGTTAACTCACGGCAGACTCACTGTGGTAAGAAACTAGGAAACAACAGTTAACTCACGGCAGACTCTCTGTGGCAACAAACTAGGAAACAACATTTAACTCACGGTAGACTCTCTGTGGTAACAAACTAGGAAACAACAGTCAACTCACAGCAGACTCTATGTGGTAACAAACTAGGAAACAACAGTCAACTCACAACAGACTCTCTGTGGTAACAAACTAGGAAACAACAGTCAACTCACAGCAGACTCTATGTGGTAACAAACTAGGAAACAACAGTCAACTCACAACAGACTCTCTGTGGTAACAAACTAGGAAACAACAGTCAACTCACAGCAGACTCTATGTGGTAACAAACTAGGAAACAACAGTCAACTCACAACAGACTCTCTGTGGTAACAAACCAGGAAACAACAGTCAACTCACTGTCTGTGATTCCCAGAGCAGCAGGCCGCCAGTGCTGCTGATGCCCAGGTGGGCGGGGCGGGCGTCACGTGCCAGGTACACGGCCTCGATCAGACTCCTGTGCAGCTGCTCACGCTCGGCCAGCTCTCGGTACGCCTGCTCGCTGTCAGGACGTCTCAGCGGGTAGTCCAGGTGTGTCCTGGGCAGGTCCAGGTACCTGCGGGGTAGACTGATGTGTCGGACTATGATCGGGGCATCCTCGCGGTTCTGACTGTCCGAAGAATCGGCTGCGGCAGGGGACGCGGCGGCGGCGGCGGTGGCGGAGACTTCGGAAGATTCTAGACGTCTGGCTGGAAGGCTGGAGTGCCGCACAGGAAGGTCTGAGCGTTTGAACGGCAGGTCCGACTCGGGCTTACTGAGGTCTGATTCCTTCAGGGACGATCCCACGTGTCTCAGCGGGTTTCCTGGACGTTCGAGGGTGGTGGGCGGCAGCTTGAGGAGATTGGCTGAATCGATGCTCAAGAGCTGGCGAATGGAACTTCTGTCCCAGGACGGACCTGTGACTTCCCTGACCGCAGACTCAAACTTTGTGGACGGGGCCCTCTGAGGTTTAGCGGAATCTGGAGTGGGTTGCGTGCTGGGCTCTCTGTCGGTTTGGCAGGCAGTGTCTTCGACGTTTCTGGACCGGGGTTCCTCAGGACTCCGGACCCCAGAAGCCTTCTTCGTGGACGAGGTCGTTTGCCTGCGAGTGGAGGCCGTAGGCTTAGGATCTGACTTTGTGAGCAGGGCTTTGAGGGGAAAGGCGCCGGCGAAGGTGGAGCGGGAAGCGGACGCCCTGGAGGCGATGCCGCTGCTCTGAGAGGTTCTGTGACTGTCTCTGGAACCAGTGCTCTGTGGCGCCCTCTGTGACTGGCCTCGCCGGTTCCTGCCAGGTCGGATCAACGTGGCTTTCCGGACTATCATAGACATGGCGCACGTTCTTCTGTCTGTTGTGTCAGCTGCACTTTCTAACAAGATATTTCAGTTTTCGGAAAATATTCAGAGGTCACCAGGAAAACAAACACAACGGACAGTCGCTGCTTCACCACAAATGACCACAATGGGCGATCAAGACAAGCTTGAAATGTTGCAGAACCAAAGCTTCGCGTGACCGTTTCCCTAGCAAAGAACTTTACATTCGTGATTATCATAATAAGTGTTTATTGCCGCATTCATTATCAAGTGGCTTGAGATTGCGTGGGCATCACGAATGAAAGGAAGAAAATCTGAAAATGGCGTTGGGGCATGGATGCCAGGTGTTGATTCACACACTATCGGCACTGGGATTCCACTGGGTTGTGGCATGGATGCCAGGTGTTGATTCACACACTATCGGCGCTGGGATTCCACTGGGTTGTGGCATGGATGCCAGGTGTTGATTCACACACTATCGGCGCTGGGATTCCACCGGGTTGTGGCGTATCAGGGGGTGATGGTTCAGCTCCGGTGTGACCGGTAGTGTCGGAGGGCTGACTGCTGTGACGTGATGTTAACTGACAGCGTGAGGCGGGCGTCACGTGCTGCCATTAGGTCAGGTGACATAGTCCTGATCATATCCTTTCTTTTTCTTTCTATTTAAGCGTGAACCCCGGGGGTCCTGACAGGAGTGGCCCACTTCCATAGCGTCTCATTTCGACGCTTTTGATGGTTCAAAGATACTGTTGTCGATGAAAGGGACACGCACATCGATTGTGGTGTGGTGTAGCGTGGTGTAGTGTGTGTGTGGTTTGACTTGGTGCGGTGTGGAATGGTGTGGTGTGGTGGTGGTGGTGGTGGTGGTGGTGGTGGTGTGTGTGTGTGTGTGTGTGTGTGTGTGTGTGTGTGTGTGTGTGTGTGTTGTTGTTGTTGTTGTTGTTGTTGTTGTTGTGTTTGAGATGGATTCGAGCATATTTGTGTGATGAGTTATGATTGTGTGTGTGTGTGTGTGTGTGTGTGTGTGTGCGCGCGCTCGCGTGCGCGCGCGTATGTATAGACGCCTGCGTGTCTGCGCGTACGTATGTGTGTGTGTGTGTGTGTGTGCGCGCGCGCCCTTGTGTGTGTGCGCGTGTGCGTGCGCGTACGTGCATATATGTATATGTGCGTGTGTGTGTGTGTCTGAGAGAGAGAGAGAGAGAGAGAGAGAGAGAGAGAGAGAGAGAGAGAGAGAGAGAGAGGAGGTGCTCAGTGGT
>CM065720.1:36825872-36833372 GCA_033310375.1 Conus canariensis
AAGAATACGGGGGCCATTAAAAGCTTCTTCTTCACAGACTGAACCCCCTGGGAAAAGGGAAATTAGGGTGGGCCTTTCAAACCCCGGGGTCTTTTTCAAAAGGGGTTTTAATCCCCGGGGAAAGAAAAACGGGCCGGCCATTAAAAAGGCCCTGATTCAAAAAGTGGGGGGGACTGCCGGGCGGGAAACTGAAAAAAGATTATTTTGAAAAAGTGGGGACTGCAGGCGGAAATCTAAAAAATTTTTTAAAAAATTTTTTAAAATAACTCCGCCAAACAACATGGGACAAACGAATCACAAAAAAACCCCCGGGGCTTCCAAACCGTTAGGTCCTTCTTCAGCAAAAAATAAACAACACTCGGACAAAAAAAATTTAACAAAATAAGTAAACTGCCGTTCTTCCCTTTCGCTGTCCGGGAGTGTTTTAATCTTGCCTAAAAAGGGACCTAAAAGCAAACCGTCATGTTTTGTCTCGTGTTTCGTTTTGGGCCCATTTTGGGTTTAGGGGGATTTTATTTCAAACACTTTTTGTTACTTTTTGAAAAAAATTTTTTTTTTTAAAGGGCTTTAAACTGTTCCCCCCCAAAACGAAAAAAAAAAACAACTTACTAAACCCCAAAAATTACGCGTTTTTCGCCTCTCGGTCTTTTTTTTGGCAAGACAAAAAACTTTTCAAAAGAGGGGGACAAAACGGGGGGGACGTCAAAAAATTAATTTTATCCCCAAAAAATTTGGGGCGCAAAATGGATTGGAATGGAAACGAGGCTGCGGGCGGAGAGCAAACCCCGGTTTTAAAAAAAACCCATAATACTGAAAAAAAATAAAGACACTACTATTTTACAAACTAAAAAAGAAAATTTTATTTTTTTAATGTTCTCTTTGTTTGGATTATAAATTATTACCCCTTTTTTTTTTTAAAACCCGCATTTTTTTCCCCCCCAACAGCCTCGTTTCCATTCCACATCCATTTTGTGCCCAATTTAAAAGATAACTGACGTGTGTTCGTCTGGATCTGGTCGTTTACGTCGCTGTGGCCCCACATCTTAGGGCTTTAAATCGCGACGGGTTCTCCGTTTTCATTGTCTTGAATGTTATTTATTTGTCTTGCCTGAAAAAAGCCCAAAGAGGTGGAAATGCCAAGTGGTTCTTTCGTCATTTGTTTATTCTTTTGCTTTACAGCACGGTATTGTTTCTTGCATAAATCTTTGTTTCAAAGACTGTCTGAAAGTATCTGTAGGAGTCGCCCGTATCCCTCAGATCAGATGGGAGGCTTTTACCAGCGACTATAGTGCCCGGCAATTTGCTGTCCGCCAGAGAGTTCAGGTCTCTGGAGACGGGCGCCAAACAGAATCTGGAAGCCGAAGCGTCAACCCCCCCAAGGTGGGGGAGACTGACCTCACGCCCTTGGGCATGCCCACTGCCCACAGTGCCGTCACATCTGCGCTTTCCCGACTTCTATTGTGCGTCGTGTTCACCCGCGGTGTTCTGACGTCATCATCGTTCCCGGTGGACCTCAGAGAGAGAGAGAGAGTGGGGGAGGGGGGGGGGGAGAGAGAGGGAGAGAACGGAAGAAAAAAAGAGAGAATGTGTTGTGTTTGTGTGTTGTGTTGTGGTGTGTGTGTGTGTGTGTGTGTGTGTGTATGTGCGTGTGTGTGTGTGTGTGTGTGTGTTGTTTAGGGAGAGAGAGAGAGAGAAGAGAGAGAGTGTGTGTGTGTGTTGTGAGAGAAGAGAGAGGGAGTGTGTGTGTGTGTTGTGTGTGTGCGTGCGTGCGTGCGTGCGTACGTGCGTGCGTGCGTGGTGTGTTGTGTGTGTGTGGTGTGTGTTGTGTGTGTGTGTGTGGTGACCTCAGAGAGAGAGAGTGAAAGAGAGAGAGAGAGAGTGTGTGTGTGTGTTGTGTGTTGTGTGTGTTGTGTGTGTGTGTGTGTGTGTGTGTGTAGTGGACCTCAAGAGAGAGTATGTATTATGTATGTAATGTATGGTGTATGCGTTAACAAATTTTACCAATCGCGTTGTACTCTGGCTCATCTCTGCTTGCAACCGTTGCGTTATTTCGAGAACGCCAAATCATATTCAGCTGCCATGAAGTTTTTTCTGGAGCAGTTTCAGCAAAGCTCATTCGTGAGCCGCTCAACTGCTTTTGCCAATTTGTCCGCCCTGGCTTTTCATTCATCGTGCAAAAAAAAAAAAGAAGTTTGAGGGCCACAATGGTGTCTGGTTCTCTTGACATGTTACACCTTGTAGCAACGTAGCGAGCAGCAGGTGAACAATGGGCTAGCCAGTAGCCTACGAATCGTAAGAAGTTTACAGAATTCAGCAAATCACGCGGGCCGACATATATGGCTATATTCATAAATGAAAGAGACAGGGTGAAAAACAAAACTGAAATCAAAGTAGTCTCTCATTTGGTTTCTTTCGTTTGAAAATTCCACTTCATCGGAAACATCAACGCGTTCTCTCTCTCTCTCCTCTCTCTCTTCTCTCTCTCTCTCTCTCTCTCTCTCTCTCTCTCTGTGCGTGTGTGTGTGTGTTGTGTGTGTGTGTGTGTGTGTGTGTGTGTTGTGTTTAATCTGCAATCTTTGTTGTTTTATGCAAATCCACCTTTTGCGTCTAATCTTCCCTCAATTCGCCATGGTGACTCATTTGCGTACTAGGAGATCAAAAGGAAATCGTTTTTTGTGAGTTAGAAAGTAGCATTGATCGCATTTGAATGCTACCGTAGAGAAAGAGAAGCCATCTCCGATTTCAAAGAAACAAACACCGTTCGCCGCTAGCGTTCATAGACATTACAACACCATGCTTAATGTCAACCGGAAGACTCAGTTGGGAAAGCGGGTAGACTTAAGACTTTAATTGATACCTGGTTCAAGGCGATCACCGGGTTCAGACACTTTTCTTATTTTTTTTCTTTTACTTTAAGGAATGGATGTGTGTCTAAAGCCAGAGGAAGTTGTTGGGGTGGGGTGGGGGAGGGGGAGGCGGAGGGAACGGGCAAAAGGGGGATGAAAGCGGGTAGCTGGATAGGGGATGGGGAGGGGGTCGTGAGACGAGGGATAGAGAAGTGGGAGGGCGTAAGGAAGGGAAAGGGAGGGACAGAAAGAAACAGGGGTGGGGAAAGGGAAGGGGAGAAAGGAAAACGGAAAGACAAGTGGGGGAAAGGGGACAGGTGATGGGGAGAGAGGACAGGGATTGGGGACTGGGAAGGGAGCGGGGGAGGGGGGGGTGACTAGGGTAAGAATGCGGAAACGGTGTGGCGGCCGTTTTCATAAGAACAAATCTTGGTTTGAGGGTTTTGCTGTCAGAAAGAAAATCATGTCTTTCTTTTCTACCGCCATTAGTACTCCCCCCCCCCCCCCCCCCCCCTCCCCCCCCATGCGCCATGACACGTAACTCCCTCAACTGGTACTGGAATGATCGACATTCTCATTCTCCTGGTTCACGTGCATTCTATCTTGCGTTAGTTACATCAGGTTTATCCCCCCACCCCCACCCCCACCCCCCACACCACCAACTGCCACAGGTAGGCAACATGGCAGCGAGGCATAACGATCCCAGGAGAGGGGGAGGGACTGACTACAATGTACCGCCAGAGCGACATAGCGTGACGATGGCCAACGTTCAGGTTTGGTCTGATGGGCGTCCGCGTCCTGCTGCGACCTGGGCTCCCTTCCACTAAGCCAATCAGTCACCACCCCCCCGCCGTCTGCTTGAGATCAAAGAGACAAACGCCGGGCCTTGAATGACTCATTGCCAGTTTGTGTTGGCACCTTTCTCCTCCCGCTGCAGCGGCTTGCACGTGTGACATGAAAATCATGTAAGAAGGTCTGTTACTTTCTTTGAGGGGGGGGGGGGGGGGGGAGAGGGAGGGGAGGGGGAAGTTTCCTTTTAACGATTTACTCGAAAACGTAATATTGTTACATACACGAATGAGAAAAGGGAAGAGGGAGTTAGTAATATTTCAGATCGAATTGTCGGAGGCGGAATTATGTAAAGATAATCCCACGCGCAAAATGGGTAAAATGAGACTGCAAGCCTGAAAGGGATGTGAATTTGTGATGTGTGAGTGCTGACGATGATGATGTGATGATGGAGATACTCTGTCGCGGACTGTCATTCTGGATGGGTGTCTGCGTGCGGGGGATAAGGCAATTGGTGAGCAAGGGGAGAGAATGCATACAGAAATCTTACTGTGCACCCGGTAGGGTCACTAGTCCGAGGGTTCACTAGTCCGAGGGTTGGGTTCACTAGTCGGGGTTCACAACCCTAACCCTAATCCTAACCCTAACCCTAACCTGGGACTAGTGAACCCTCGGACTAGTGAACCCTCGGACTAGTAAACCCTCGGATAGTGGGACGTTCAAGGGTAGGGTTCACTAGTCCGGGGTTCACTAACCCTAACCCTAACCTTCGGACTAGTGAACCCTCGGACTAGTGAACCTTCGGACTAGTGAACCCTCGACTAGTGGGACGTTCCCCTGTGCACCACCCAGTCAACAGGCAGCAGGGCGCAACACAAGCTGACAGCACAACATTCCACATAGAATGTAAATCAATAAACAGTTTTCATCCAAACACGCACTCCCAAACAGGCAGGAGGATGACCTGAAAGAGGGTCACCATTCGAGGGACTCGGGAAATGAGATACCCTGAAGGATGTTGCAGAATCTTAAAATCAAAGGGGGGGGGGGGGGGGGGGGGGGGGGGGGGGGGGAGGGGGGGGGCGACGGGGGTGGAGGCACAAACTGAAATGCTTCCGATAAAGCCGTACAACAACTATTGAGAGATCACAACCCAACGCGTAGGGAAACTCTACATTGCACTCCTGAAATTAGAACACATTCTTACAGCATCAAAAGCTTCCAAGAAAAAAAAAAAAGGCTTCCAAAGCGAAACAAAAAAGGTTTCTGTCTCGAAGCTGTTCAATTCCCGAAACTACCCCTCTCTCGAGGAGTCACAAAGGATGAACTAATATAGGACGGAAACTTCCGAAATCCTAGGGTAGGTTTCCGTCAAAGTCAAAGATAAACTAAGAGCGCACGTCCAACTTCCAGCTGGCCAAAACGAATGTCACAATCGGTAAAATGAAAAAAAAAAAAAATAGCCTCTCATGACAAGATCAATCTCTGAAAGGGCACAATCCTGGCCCTGGAATTCAGTTACAACTTTTTTTTTCCTTCAGACAGTACAAAAGAAGTCTTTTTCTTTCAACACAGTCTTAAAGGGCACTCCCGCGGGTCTTTTTCAAGGTTGAGACCGATAACACCCCCCCCCCCCCCCCCCCCCAGCCCACACACAACCTTTGCTGCTCCCCACTCACCATGCATTCACAATACCGTTGCGTGAAGGTAAGTCACAGGTTTATTTCACCAGCCGGCCGTACTGAGGAGGGGGAACGAACGGAACTCTTCTCGGAGACGGGAGAGGAACTAAGGCGCCACCCGTGGCGTTGACGTCAACCACACGAACTGGACAAGAAAGAGGGCTGAAATACGCGCAGTCCAGGTCTAAGCCCCTTTTCATAATCATGAATTATGATTTTTTTTCCCGAAGGTTGGAGGGGAGAAGGGGTCAGGTTTGTTGATTAAAAATTTGATATCAGAATCATATTTCTTGTAATGGAGAAGAAGGGGGGGTCAGAATCGGTTGATTATTAATATAATGAAAAACAATTTTCTTGTGATAACAAATTTTGGTCATTTGGGAAAAAAGGATAAAAAGCACAAAATAACGGGTAATTTTTGTTGTTGTTTTTTTTTTAATACTACAGGCCACTCCCCATACACCAACAACTCACCTGGACCCGCCTGACAGGAAAAAGGTGACAGCAGGAGAGTTCGGCTACTGGGCTCTCGAGAAGTTCACACACCACTGTGCAGGAGCTGCGAGTCGCCAGTGGTGTGTCCCAGTAATGCCTTCACACAGGTCCAAAGGGCTCACAACCCGATCAGTACGACTCAAAGCAGAAACTTACCAAAAAGGAACAATAAGACAAAAGGGGCAGACAACCGAAGGCCTGACATAATGTAATGGGATTACAGCTACCGACTGGGGCAACAGAAAAAACCCATGGATCCTCACAACTTTCTTGTTTGTTTATTTGAGTGCTTCCCACACAGTGTTTATGGTCACTGCACGGTGTGATGCCTGAGTGTCTGTCATTATTGACTTGCAAACATGTACAGGTAATTTCGTTCCTTTGTGTTTGATAGCTTGCTATCCTTCCCCCCCCCCCCCCCCCCCCCCCCCCCCCCCCCCCCCCCCCCCCCCCCCCCCCCCCCCCCCCTGTTTGATAGCTTGCTATCCTCCCCCCCCCCCACCTCTCTCTAGATAGATAGGTAGACAGATAGATAAATAGATATAGATATGTACATACACGCATGCGCGCGCGCGCGCGCGCGCGCGCCGCGCGGCACACACACACACACACACACACACACACACACACAGATAGATAGATAGATAGATATATAGATAGATAGATAGATAGATAGATAGATATGTTGCTTGTTTGTTTTGTTGATGTTAAAAATTTCCATCTACTATTCCAGCGAATTTTTTTTACACATTTTTCCTTCTTGTAGAACTTACAGCATGCCAGCTTTTTTGCTGTAAACTGGCGGCTAGGTACTAACACTATGCACAGTGCCGGGTGGGCACTAACTGTCCGCTGTGAAGCGTCTTTTTGTCCCTTATGGCCTTTTTCTGTAGTGTGTTTTGTTGTCATTGTGGTTGAATGTCATTGTTTTTCACTGAACACACTGTCTGGCTTGTGTTTTGTAAACTGGGGGCAAACACTGAAGGAAAATGCCTTGTGCCTTCGGCTGGGTCTAGTTCTGTCTGCCTGAAGAGAGAGAGGAGAGAGAGAGAGAGAGAGAGAGGAGAGAGAGACAGACAGACAGACAGACAGACAGACAGACAGACAGAGAGACAGAGACAGAGAGAGAAAGAGAGAATGTAGCTTATAGCTCAGCCGACCACAAAGGGCCATTTCAGGGCTGCCAACTCGTTGGAAGTCAACTCTGCCTTAAAGATCTCTCTCTCTCTCTCTCTCTCTCTCTCTCCTCTCTCTCTCTCTCTCTCTCTCTCTCTCTCTCTCTCTCTCTCTCTCCTGCATGTTTCGGCTGTCCTCATGCATGTCTTCGAGGTCATGCTGGCTGAGATCATCGCTGATTCTTTCCTCAAAAGCCAGCTCACCGTAGAGGAATATCCGTATAGGCCCCTAATGTGTTTACCGTCCATTCCATGAATGTGAACAGTCCATCAAAGTGATCCTCATCCAGGGGCGGATCAATGTTTTTAGGGATGGTGGTGGGTGTGGCTCAGATATGGGGAATACAAAGTTCTAGATCCTCTCCACAGTTTGATAAATCCTTCCCTTTTATTTTTTAAAGAAAAAGCGGTTTCCTTGATGCCAGATGACCCCCCCTCCCCCCTTCTCCTTCCCCCCCCCCTCCCGACCCCTTCCCCCACCGATCCTCTCTATCTTGCCACTTGTGTCACCCC
>CM065720.1:36843372-36848372 GCA_033310375.1 Conus canariensis
AAAGGTACATGAATACACTTATATCATCGTTAGCGTGTATTTTGAATCTGTTATGTACATCTTCACTCAGTTACATGTTCACATTCCCCTTCATCATGGGCTGAGGCCTAATATGAATAAAACATCTCGTCTTGAGTCTTGAGTCTTCTCTCTCTCTCTCTCTCTCTCTCTGGCGAAACGGTTTGATTTTGTATTCGTTATATGTCAAAGCGATATATTTGTTGATCCTGTCTGGTGGCAGTAGCGGTGTTGGTTTTAGTCGGTGGAAGCAGAGTGGTGACAAGGAAAGAAAGTGTACGGTTTGATAATCACAGCCCAGCCAACCACACAGAACCTTTCCAGCGCTGGTCTGAACAAGAACAAGGACAACAAGAAGCTGAAGAAGAAGAAACAAAAGGGGGAGGAAAAACAAGGCAAATCAGAACGCACAAGAACAAACAACTACCACAACAATATCAGCAACAGCCAGAGGGGGAGTGGGGGGGGGGGGGGGGGGGGGGACAGAAACAAAGGGGGCAAAACAAACCGAACAAGGGCAACCACGACAAGAATATCACCAACGGCCAAACATACGCACACGCGCGCCGCGTGCAGCAAGGACAGCCAGAGAAACAACAAAAAAAAAAACGCTACCATTCGGGGGGTGAACAATTGCTGCGCCCTCCCCCCCCCCCCCCCCCCCCCCCCCCCCCCAAAAAAAAAAAAAAAAAAAAGACACGAAGACATAAAGCATTTAACTGTTTCGCTTGTTCAAGTCAAACAGGCTGGAGAAAACAATTATCCTAAAGAAAGGGATGCAGAGCCACAGAAGGTGGCAGCGGGAGGGAGGATTGGGGAGGGGGGATGAGGAGAGGAGGGTGGAGATTGGTAAGAGCAAGATGGAAGGGGGAGGTGGAGGGGGGGGCTGGGGAAGGGGGAGGGGAGGGGAGGGGAGGGGCGACCAAAACATGCCAAGAGGGATATAGGAAATGAGCGGGAGAGCAGCAAGAGCTTAATTTAGAAGCAGCGCATCGTTGGGGGGAGGTCTACGGACAGGCGAACGGAAAGTCAGTCCGGCAGACGGGTTTATAATGCGTGGCTCAGACAATTGACGTCACTTCACACGCGGCCATGGCGTCTTGTCCAGCCTGCTCCCAGTGATCGTCCGACCACTGACCTCCTGCCGCCCTTCTGCCGATGACCTCTCGTTGACCCCTCCACACGTCAGACGCTGGAAACGGGGGGGGGGTCTGGCGGGGGAGGGTGGGAGACGAGTGAGGGGCGGAGGGGGCAAGTTTAAAAGTGCAAGAAGAGGGAGGTTACTGAATATGAAATACCTAGGGATGATTTGAAGGCTACCCCCCAATGTTATTTTCTGGGAAGCAATTTGTAAAACATATTCTAGGAAATAAAGATTTTATCACGAGGCAGGAATTCAGGGGGAAAAAAAAAAAAATATATATATATATATATATATATATTAGTCATCAGCGTAAAATAAAGCTGAAGATTTACATTTTCATTTTCAGAAAATACGTCCTATTTTAGACATAAGCGCTTTCAGTAAAAAGCACGGGTAAATACAAAATGAAACAGTTAATTCATATTAAACTTCATAAGTTTTTTTTGCGAAGACGTCTTTCAGATTGCTTTTTTTTTTTTTTTTTTTTTTAGTTATCAGGTCCTTGGTCAGATGTGAATTGCACTTTCATATCGTGGTACTCTCAGTTTCTTTTTGCTGTTGAGGGCTTCCTCTCTTATTCCTTAGCAGTCTCTTTCAAAACAAGAAACATAACAGAAAATAAGAAAGAAAAAAAATATATTTCTCTGGATAGAACCTTTTGCACAGAACATGGTCCTCCACGACATTCTGGAAGTGTGGTTTTATTTGCCGAGTAACCCAGTCCCAGGCTTTGTGTGTCTATGGCCCCCATCCAAATGGCGCTTTGGGGTTTCTGGTGGTAGACTCCTAGTCCACATGCTCGTCCCTAAGGCCTGTATGTCCCCCACTCTACATGCAGACAATGTTTGTTCCATCTTCTGATAACCAAACTGCACTTCGCAAGGGAAAAAACAGAAGAAAAACAGAAATTCAATAGCGTATGTACCCCCTTCAAGCCTTTAAGCCTAATGCTGCATAAAAGAATCTTGTTGGGTTTGTTGTTCTTTGTATGGAACAGTAGACATAATACGGAAAATTGTTCACTATTATGATACAAATTCTAGTTTCATATTACAAACAATTGACCTGTCTGACAAACTCCCAAACTTCCAAATCTACATTGGCGCGCAACCTTGTGGACAGCTCGTGAGTTAAACGGCAAAGAAACATTTCAGCAAAAACTTAAGTATTTTCATAATTGTAAAGTGGAGCACAAGAGTGCACTTCAAATCAGTTCCCATGTAACAAGCGAATGCGCTGTAAAATAGAAATATCGCATCGTCTCCATTTGACAGTGAAATCTGACATCATTGTCGGCGTCAGATGATCAAGGGAAGCCACTCGAATTTTCTCTGCAGTCTTGTTCGTGGAACGTATGTAGACATTGTTTGGAATGGTCTTATTCGGTATTACCAACTGTTCACATATACAGTACTCTTTCCTCAGCCTACCAGGACTAAACGGGACGCAAAAGGCAGTGCTGAGAGAGTGTCGGTCCTCCTTCTACACAAGTTCCAGAGTTCGATTGCCCCCTTACCCCCTCACCCTCACCCTATCGCCCCAACCCTCCACCCCCACCCCCGCCCACCCGTCAGTTTGGCAAAAACTTAGTCATTCCATCTGTCTTTCTCTTTTGAACTCTGTCTCAGTCTGTATGACACCCACACCCACCCTCTCTCTCTCTCTCTCTCTCTCTCTCTCTCTCTCTCTCTCTCTCTCCACTTTTTCCACTTTTTGTAGAAGAAACTGAATGACAGTGTTAAGGAGAGTGCTAGCTATCACTGTCTTGTTACCTGCATTCCACACAAGAGAAGTTTGTATTCGTTTGCATGCGTGTGTGTATTTGGGGAGGGGCAAAAGAAGACCAAACGAGTTGCCTGTTTCCGCACAATTATCGGCGCCTGGTGTGTGTTTGTGTGTGTGTGTGTGTGTGTGCGTGCGTGCGTGAGTGCGTGCGTGCGTGCGTGCGTGCGCGCGTGCTTCTCTCTCTCTCTCTCTCTCTCTCTCTCTCTCTCTCTCTCTCTGTGCGCGAGCGTGCGCGTGTGTGTGTGTGTGTACTCTCTCTCTCTCTCTCTCTCTCTCTCTCTCTCTCTCTCTCTCTCTCTCTCTCCCTCTCTCTCTTTCTCTGGGCGTGCGTGTGAATGCGCCCGCGCGCGCATGCGTGTGTGTGTGCGTGTGTGTGTGTGTGTGTGTGTGTGTGTGTGTGTGTGTGTGTGTGTGTGTGTGTGTGTGTGTGTGCACTCGCCCGTGTGTTCTGCATTATTTAGAGTCATAAAAACATGAAGTGCTGTCTTTCATCTCTCAGGGACGCCTTTGTTTTCTTCTTCTTCTTCTTCTTCTTCTTTTATTTCCTTCTGTTCTATGAATACCCTCTGAACGCGCGGAATATTTACTGCGTCTACCCGTGCCAACATAGCCCTTTGCCTCTCTTTGATGTTGCGATGGTAGATGCATGTGCTGAACATGTGTGTGTGTATGTGTGTGTGTGTGTGTGTTGGGTGTGTGTGTGTGTGTGTGTGTGTGCGCGCGCGCGCGGTGTGTGCGTCAAGTTGGACTTGATTTACATAAGCGTTTGTTATCGACGTCGCTTTGTTCCCTCGAGTTGTCTGGGATATCGCACCGTAACAAGGCAAGTTCACATAGGTGAGGCGCAATGTAGAATAAGTCAGTCGATGCAATGGAGATGCATGTAGGACTCCCTGCTACCCCCCCCCCCCCACCCTCTCTCTCTCTCTCTCTCTCTCTCTCTCTCTCTCTGCCCCGTCAATGCGAGTTAACGTCCCTGAAAAGGGTCTGTGTGGTCGGCTGGGCTATAAAGACTGACACAATGGCATCATTCCCTTGCCGCTCATTTCGCCCCTCCCCTCCCCTCCCTCCCCCCTCCCCTCCCCCCCCCCAACCACCTCCTCTCCCCCTCTGTTCCCAGCTACTCTCAGATTTGTGTGGTAGCTGCCCCACCACCTACAGTCCACGGGGGGCAAGTAACATCAGGTCGTCATGAGGCAACCCAACAGAGGAGACGCTGCACTGCTGCCGAATCAGTTCAGTGGTGTTCAGTGGTGTTTAGTGGCTGCCTGTTCTGATCTCAGATGAGGAGGGTACCTCTTTCTTAGCCGCCTTGTTATGACAATGATTTCCCCTTAGTTGTTTAACCAGCGTAACAGAGTAGCCTACTCCTATCCGGAGGGAGGGCGCCACCACATCTAGCCATAGAGTGTCTCTGTAAACTCGTCAGTGATGACCACTTTGACAAGAAGTCACCACGGGCATGTACGTTGACAGGAATTCGAAATTGAGGTCAACCACAAGAGCAGAGATCTCGAAGGACTTGTGTTAATGATGATCAGCGAGCGGAAGGATGCTATGGAGTTCCTTCCGGTCTGAGACAACATGACAGGGCTACATTGTATGCCATCTTCACAGAACCACCCAAGCAACAGCCAGGCCCGAGAGATACAGACACCTGCATTGTCGGCCATGAATTTGAGCTGTGCTCTCAAAGAGGCATCCATTGAATAGATGAAACTCTGCTTGGTTATTCCAGTCTCCTTGTTTGATCTTATAGCGTACCCAACTCAGAGGGGGAGGGGGAGGGGGGAGAGGGAGGTGTGGACGAGGAACAAAAAAACATCTCTCTCTCTCTCTCTCTCTCTCTCTCTCTCTCTCTCTCTCTCTCTCTCTCAGGCGGATGTAAATAGAGCACACACACACACACACACACACACACACACACAACGCACGCACGCACGCACGCACACACACACACACACACACACACACACACACACACACACACACACACACACACACACACACACACAAGCGCGCGCACGCTAGCACGCAATGACAGCTACAACAG
>CM065720.1:36855872-36860872 GCA_033310375.1 Conus canariensis
CTCGGGAAAGACGCAGATCTCGTTGGCTTTTGTGCACACGTTGTTCGCAGCAGCTCTTGCCCTTGGTGATGGTAACATCCAAGTACTTGACACTGCCGACAGTCCCTAGAGTATGGCCAGGTGGCCTGTTTTGTCTTGCTGATGGTAACATCCAAGTACTTGACACTGCCGACAGTCCCTAGAGTATGGCCAGGTGGCCTGTTTTGTCTTGCTGATGGTAACATCCAAGTACTTGACACTGCTGACAGTCCCTAGGCAGGTGGCCTGTTTTGTCATTCCAGGGGTTTCTGCAACGGGTCACTGGCAGTGAGGTGTACCTCCCTTTGTAAACATGCTTTGAATTTTCGAAAACGTTTTTACAGCATTCCACGTTTCCGGCTTGTTCTGAGTGAAAAAGGATACTTGACCTGGTATTGAAAAAGTGTCTGTATGTCAAACAACGTAAAGGAAAAAGAGTTGGAGATTTCAAAGGGTGAATTTCAGTAGCGCCGCCATTTTGAAAGTTTGAAAATAGTTCTGGTACGAGACTCACAGAGAGAAAGAAGGGGAGGGGGGGGGGGGGGAGAGGGGAGAGAGAGAGAAAGCGGCAGAATCAAGCGCCTCAAAACTCCGGTTCAAATGACCAAAGGGGCCTAAATCTTTTACGTGGATATAATGGACACGACTGTGAAAATTCAATGGACTCTCAGAACTCACGCCAAGCTGGACGTTTACAACCTTGTCGTTTTGTTTATTTGCTTGTTTGTCAACAGATAACGAACAAACGATGTAACCCACTTCAAAGAGACTTGGTGGACAGATGACCTGTGACCCAAGATGAGGTTAAATTTTGGTGTGGATTTGTGGTGTGAATCTGTATCAAACGATAATCCAGGTTCTGTTCAGAGAAATCATTATGACAGTTTTCACTGAATGTGAACAGCGTAAAGTTATTGTTCCAAGTTGATAACTGTGAATGATGTAACATATTTTCATTAAACATTCAACTTCCTGATGATGTACACGTTGACATTTCGGTTTTCATTTTCTTTGTAGAAAAAAATGTACTTGGAAGTAACTCTTTCAGCCTGTATCAATTATTACTTCCCCTGGAGGGTGAAACGATATTTTGGTTTGATTCATGAACTGACTCAAAGGGCGGATCCAGGATACATTCGGCTTGATGGAGGTCTGCGCTCCCCTGAGCGCCCTTTTCACTTGTACCCTTGTATCACTGGGCTGGGCTGGAGTGATGCAGCCACGATATGGTATGTATCTTGTGCTTCATTTCTCTGTGATTCAACGCCTACCTTGCGCTGAAGAGATCAGAGCTAAGTGACAAACTCGTTCATTTTCGTTGTCCTATTTGTTTGTGCCTTGCCTGAAGAAGACCTGAGAGGTCGAAACGCGTCGTGTTTTGTCTTGTGACTCGTTTGTCCACGTTTCCCTTGGCGGTTCGCTAACATTTATGTAAGATTTGTTTAAGATTGATCTCGGCAATAGATACAGTGTCTTAAAAGTACTAGTAGTGGTTGTAGTACTAAAGATGATGCTCACGAAGTTTATCATATGTCTGTAGACCGAGCATCACTACACTACACAGCAGTCCAGCGGGACTAGTCCCACATGGAACAACCATCGCTCCATGTATCCATCTGGGGTGCATAATTTGATCAGACCCAGTGGGATTAATCCTAGTGGCCCTTCCGCCTGCACATTACGTCCAACCCTTCAAGCCCTAGTCGTCCACACACACATACCTTACCGCGCCCCCACCCCCACCCCCCATCCCACACCCCACCACCCTCTTTCACCTACATCCCCATCTTCACCTCCGCCTGTGCCCTCCTCCCCAACCCTGTCCTAAACTCCCACTCCTCCCACCCCTCTCCCTTCCCTCTCCTGTCAACTTGAGCTCCGACTTCCAGTCTCCACATCCATCACAAATTTATGGTGTCACACTGGCAAAAATCCTTCTACCCCCCGGGGGGGGAGGGGGGGGGCAGGGGATTCTGAAACTTGAGAGACAGATAGACTACGGTAAATCCATACGGGTGTTGTAAGACAGGACAGGGAGATTACACAGGCGACAGTCGCCGCACGGTTGGCATTTCGTTCTTTTGTGTGTGTGTGTGGTTTGTCGTGTCTGTGTGCGACTTTTGACAGAGAAGGAACACCATACTTCTGTTGAACCGCTTGCGTTTGAATGAATGATGATGTGTTTAAGAGTCGGTGAAGGGTGAAGAGGGGAATTTTCGTGTACTTTGCGCGCGCGCGCGCGTGTGTGTGTGTGTGTGTATGTGTGTGTGTGTGTGTGTGTGTGTGTGTGTGTGTGTGTGTGTGTGTGTGAGAGAGAGAGAGAGAGAGAGAGAGAGAATGAATCTTGCAAAGTTTTCTGTTGAAATGTTCATGACTTTGAAAAGGAAGTGTTGCAAAGGAAATGAGTGAGAATGGGATAGTACAGAGAGGGACATGTGTGTGTGTGTGTGTGTGTGTGTGTGTGTGTGTGTGTGTGTGAGAGAGAGAGAGAGAGAGAGAGAGAGAGAGACAGACAGACAGACAGACAGACAGACAGATAGACAGACAGAGAGTTCATCTGCGCTTGACACTCCGTCTAATCATAAAAGATTTTTTCTTATTCAGTAAGAGATTTGTCTAAAATAAAGCGTAGTATTTAACCATTAAATTTGGCTGGCACACCGAAAACGTGAGTCATCTCCATATCATGTCTGTAAACGGGGACTGTGACTTTACAGTTGTCGCTTCAAAGGACCAATCAGAGCTCTTTACTATTCGTAGTGCATTTTAGGATTTATGGTACATGGACCAACAATTGTTGAAATTAAGGCTAGTAATCAGTATATTGCCTTTATAAGTTTTCGCTAGTGAAAAACAGTGAGACAAGATTTACTAGATATTCACACACAAAAAATGACTCAGATGGAGTGTTTGAACAGGATGCCTTGTGTTCCTACCATTAGTACGGAAAGCTGTTCGGTTCTGAAAATGACAATACATCTTAGCTGGGTTCAATCATTGCACTGATCGTTATTGTTCACGTCAGTCTTGTCACCGAGGAAAGAATTGAAGAGAAACAGTGTGTTCTCGTGACGGGCGTCTATGGCGACAGGACTAAACAGCAACGACCCCTCCCATGATTATACTGAAATACTAAACGCAGATTTTTCAATGAAATTAAAAAAAACAAACAGATTTGAATTGAATTTTTGATAAAAACTAAACCACATAAAACTTCACTATTTATTCAACAAGGACGCCATACACCACCAAGGTCAGTCGGCACCACTGCAGTGACTTCTGTGGTGGGTCACCGTACAAAGATCCTACACTGGTGGCGGCTCCCAACGTTCTGCTGGAGATCCGGTGTACCCAGATGTGGGTGTGGAATGGGAAAGCTGGAATGAACGGCGAGCAAATAATACCATTAAGACCACACACATAAGATAAGATAACCCACCAGCCGCCGTGGCGAAGTGGTTAGCGTCGCGGACTCCTGGCTGGGAGGTCGTGAGTTCGAATCCCATCAGAGTCATGTGGGTTTTTCTGCCCCGACCGGCTCCTACCCAGAGTTGAGTTTGCTGCGGACTCAATTGGGAAGACTGGGACCACACAGTCGAGTTTCATCCACTTAATGGATGCGTTTTCTGAGAGTGTTGCTCAAATTTCATGACCAACATTGCAGGTGCCTGTATCTCTCGGGCCTGGTTGACGCCGGGATATATTATGAAAGGAAGCGTAGAGTACAGCCCTGTCATGTAGTCTCAGACCGAAATGGAAATCCGTAGCATCATCTTAATCATCCTCATTCTCATCAATCAGTATTAAAAAAAAAAAGTCTCAAATTCTGTGGCCCTTCATGCCCTGCTCTCATGGTGACCTCAGTTTCGATGTCCTCTCCACGTCTGTGGCTTTGGTTTGGTTCCGTCGGGGTCACCGGTATCGGCGAGTCCATGGGGGCTGTCGTTGGACGGACGTGGTGGCGCCCTCCGGAGGGAGAGCTCACTCACGCCGGCTCCGCGACTAAGCAATTATTGTCGTCAGTAGGGGGCTTAGTAGGTGGTGACCTGCGTATGTTCGATCAGAACAGGCGCCACTGAACACCACCGAAGTGACTCGGCAGCAGTGCAGTGTCTCCTCCGGTGGGTTGCCTCTCGACGGCTTGACATTGACTGCTCCCTGTGGATTGCCGGTGCCGGGGCTGCGGCGGGGCCTGCCGGGCTGTGGCTGTGGACGGGGTGTCGGAATGAGCGGCGTGGGTGCACTGCCTCTGAGGTGGCGCAGAGGTTGGGACAGCAAAAAAAAAATAATAATAATAAAAAAAAAATAAGATACCCCCCCCCCCCTCCCGCATCAAAAAGTCGGTAAATAAACAAAGAAATGTTTAGCAAAAAATAAATAATAATTTTTTTTTTTAAATGATTCTTCTCCCATCCCTCCACCTTACCCTCACTTCCACCACCACTATCCACCCCCACCCCCACTCTTCACCCCCAAACAGAAAAACTGACATTTATAATGTTCTCGTGCAGCATAATTGACGTGATCCTTCATGCTTCTACACTTCAGAATTCTAATCCAGAATATAACGGTTGGTTTCGTTTTGTTTTGTTTTGTTTTGTTTTGCAAACAGTTCTAAACGCTACAGCGTGACTTGCTTACACGTCGGCTTCATTAATCTCCGCATGAATTGTGTTGACCTCTTTCTGTGGCACGGGAAATGCCACGATTGTGACGTGCGATCATGTTACTGAGAGTTATGGTTTGAATAAATTGCTCCTGCCATATTTGTGTCTTTAAAAAAAAAAAAAGAAGAAAAAAGAAAAAAAAAAAACATTCATTTTGCAATCTTTTCAAGGTCGTCTCGGCCTTTTTGTCTGTTTGGTTGGTTGGTCAGTTGGTTGGTTGGTTGGGGTTTTTTTGTTTTGTTTTGTTTTATTTTGTTTTTTGTTTGTTTAATTTCGTTGTGTGCTGTTTTTCGTTCATTTTCTTTTTTTCTACTT
>CM065720.1:36868372-36878372 GCA_033310375.1 Conus canariensis
TATACAATGCAATACAGTACAACATATACAATGCAATACAGTACAACATATGCAATGCAATACTGTACAACATATGCAATGCGATACAGTACAACATATACAATGCAATGCAGTACAACATATACAATGCAATACAGTACAACGTATACAATGCAATACAGTACAACATATACAGTGCAATACAGTACAACATATACAACGCAATGCAGTACAACGCGATGCAATGCAATGCAGCGGATTACAATGCCATGTAAAACCAATGCAGCGCATTGCAATAAAAATGCAATGCGAATGCCATGCAATGAAACGCCATACAACAAATATACTATACAATACTACACAAAACACCACAATACAACATGTACAACGCAATCTTTTTTTTTTCAATTTAGATCAGTCATACCTTGAATTACCCCCTTAGAAAACCATTCCACACACTCATTATGTCTCCTCTCATACACAGAAAATGCCGAATGTACACATACACACGCAAACGAAAATGCACGCAGTAACTTTATTCAAAAACGATTTGCCGAAGTTATTCAATACAGAATTTTCAGCGCATTAATTGGCACCCACAGAATGACTTGCGTGCTAAAGATATATCGCACCTGCAATATCCTGGCAATGTGAGAATCGTCTTCTGCTGTCAATCACTATCAAGTATGTATCGGTGCAGTGTAAACAATCGTTCATATCTTCTGTTCAGATTCCCACATAGCAAAGTATACGTATCGGTGCCAGTGTATAACAATCAGTTCAGATATCTTCTGTTCAGATTCCCACACAGTAAAGTGTACGTATCGGTGCGAGTGTATAAACAATTAGTTCAAATATCTTCGAATAGTGCAACACCATGTTCACAATCTAAACATACCCTTCAAAAATTCGTTAAGGAGGTTTTTGACAATTTTACAGAAATAAATATGAATATTATTAAACTATAATAATGTGCGTGACAGGAGAAATGTTTCAAAGATAGAAAGCGTGGTCATCGTTCCCAAGTCTGTCACGGTGGGATACAGTTTTGCATTTAAACACCGTGCAAAATGTGCTTGCCTGGGAACACTCCCATTTGTGTGAGTTCCTGGGTTCACTGTCGTTATTATTGTATTCTCTGCAGTGGTGTCACCAATAAACAACACTTGATAAATAAAAAAAGCCTAATGCCTCAGAAGTATTAGAGTTCACATTAACATTGCTCACGCTAAACACATACACAACTTCATCATGGAGTAAAACTTCTCCCGGTCGTCTCCCTTTAGTTGCAAACTTTATCACGGGCACACAGAAATTCGTGTCACCAACAAATACACTACATGTAAACGCATCAACAAATGCGCCATCTAAACAAACGAAATGAAAAGAGTTCGTGAATTAAACAAAGTTATTATCATGAAGTTCTGACAGTAAATTGTTGATGTGTCACAGCAGAAAGGGTAATGATGTAGTTTGACATTTATCCTTGGTAACAACTTCGTTTAACGAAACAACATCTTACTCGCGCCTGTCTTCACAGAACATAGTTATGCATGTTTCAACACACTGCGAGTGTTTGTTTGTCAACAAATCTTATGTTCACATCGTCTGCAACGCCAAAAATAGGCGCGGACTGAATTTCACGTCAGCTGTCATTAGTGAGCCAAATCAGTTTTTGTTGCGCGCGCGCGCGCGCGCGCGCGTGTGTGTGTGTGTGTGTGTGTGTGTGTGTGTGTGTGTGTGTGTGTGTGTGTGTGTGTGTGTGTGTTGCTCTGTTCTAATTTTTATTCTGTTCTATTCTGTTCTGTTCTGTTTTGCTTTTTTTTTTTTTTTTTTTTTTTGGCTGTTTTGTTTTCTTTTGTTTCGAATTGTTTCCTCACACAAAACGGTCTCACTCGTAAGAAGTCTCACTGAAAGAAAAGAGCGTCATGTGGCTCTTGCCTGCATGGTGTGTATGACTTCCTGCCCTCGAATGCAAACCTGGTCAGGCACACAGAAGGCATCAGCAGTCCACAGCTGTTCTGTCAAACCTGGTCAGGCACACAGAAGGCATTAGTAGGCCACAGAAGGCTTAGCAGTCCACAGCTGTTCTGTCAAACCTGGTCAGGCACACAGAAGGCATTAGTAGGCCACAGAAGGCTCAGCAGTCCACAGCTGTTCTGCCAAACCTGGTCAGGCACACAAAGAAAGGCCGCATTAGCAGTCCACAGCTGTTCTGTCAAACCTGGTCAGGCACAAAGAAGGCATTAGCAGTCCACAGCTGTTCTGTCAAACCTGGTAAGGACACACAGAAAGCATTAGCAGTCCACAGCTGTTCTGTCAAACCTGGTCAGGCACACAGAAGGCATTAGCAGTCCACAGCTGTTCTGCAAACCTGGTCAGGCACACAGAAGGCATTAGCAGTCCACAGCTGTTCTGCCAAACCTGGTAAGACACACAGAAGGCATTAGCAGTCCACAGCTGTTCTGTCAAACCTGGTAAGACACACAGAAGGCATTAGCAGTCCACAGCTGTTCTGCCAAAACCACTGGTTCAGGCACACAGAAGGCATTAGCAGTCCACAGCTGTTTTGTCAAACCTGGTAAGACACACAGAAGGCATTAGCAGTCCACAGCTGTTCTGCCAAACCTGGTCAGGCACACAGAAAGCATTAGCAGTCCACAGCTGTTCTGTCAAACCTGGTCAGGCACACAGAAGGCATTAGCAGTCCACAGCTGTTCTGCCAAACCTGGTCAGGCACACAGGGAGGAGGTGAAAAAGATAAATATATTCCACAGTTTCACATTCCACAATCTTGACAATCTCTTCTAAACATAAATGTGCAGTAGAAATTCTAAATGAACGTATCTTAGCAAACAAAGCTACGCTACATGAGTGAATGATGAAGATCTATATATCATGAAGCACAAAATAAAGTATCAAAGTTATCGAGCCGTAATAATCAGCCAGTCGTTTTCGTCTAAAATATAACCTTATTTCTTTTGTTAATCGCATGGAACACATATCTTGAAACATTGTGCCTATGATTCATACTTGTTGCTTTCAACAGAACATTTACAGGCACTTTCATTGATTCTCTTAGAAATTTAGCTCGAAGGTCAATATACAGGCAACAATCAAATAAGAAATGATGCTCATTTTCAACTTGACCCTCACAAAATAAACAATTTTTATCTTCGACAGATTCACTGTACCGATGCACATTATTATTCAGAGGAAGCACGTTAAATCTTAACTGAGAAAAGGCTACACGAAAACAATAAATATCCATGTTGAGAGAGAGAGAGAGAGAGAGAGAGAGAGAGAGAAGATGATAATCTTTATTTCCAAGGGTAACAGATAAGCAAACAAGAGTAAAACAAGTACAACTGAACGGTGAAAACACAAACGCGTCCCAGAGAGAGAGAGAGAGAGAGAGAGAGAGGAGAGGAGAGAGAGAGAGAGAGAGAGAGAGAGAGAGAGAGAGAGAGAGAGAGAGAGAGAGAGTAAAACAATTACAACTGAACGGTGAAAACTACAACGCGTCCCAGAGAGAGAGAGAGAGAGAGAGAGAGAGAGAGAGAGAGAGAGAGAGAGAGAGAGAGAGAGAGAGAGAGGAGAGAGAGAGAGAGAGAGAGAGAGAGAGAGAGAGAGAGTAAAACAATTACAACTGAACGGTAAAAACACAACGCGTCCCAGAGAGAGAGAGAGAGAGAGAGAGAGAGAGAGAGAGAGAGAGAGAGAGAGAGAGAGAGAGAGAGAGAGAGAGAGAGAGAGTAAAACAATAACAACTGAACGGTAAAAACACAACGCGTCCCAGAGAGAGAGAGAGAGAGAGAGAGAGAGAGAGAGAGAGAGAGAGAGAGAGAGAGAGAGAGAGAGAGAGAAGAGAGATGAGAGAGAGAGAGAGTAAGTAAAACAATTCAACTGAACGGTAAAAAACAAGACGCGTCCAGAGAGAGAGAGAGAGAGAGAGAGAGAGAGAGAGAGAGAGAGAGAGAGAGTAAAGCAAGTACAACTGAACGTTAAACACACAACGCGTCCCATTCGCTAAGCCACCAACCGGCGCACCTTTCCCCGCTCCCTGTCCTCATTCCCCTCTCCCTCTTCTCCTTCCCCCCTTCTTCCCTCACCTTTCCCTCCCTTCCCCTAGCATCCTTCCCCTATCCACAGCTGCTTGGTTGACTTAGAGTGGACTACTATGTCTGGTCTCATGCCACTCTTGCTGATGATCTCTGGGTGACTCTTCCATTCTGGGAGGTCTGCAGTGCACTCCCAGTCATCTGCCCCGTCCAGCAGACTCTGCCTGCATGTTTCGAGTGGCACTGTTGTTCTTGGCCATGATTTGCTGCCTCCTGCCGTGAAGAATGTTGCGGGTGCTTTTGGAGTCCTGATTTTCCCTTTTGTGGTGTTGGTACTAGCCCAGACTACTTGTACAATCTCTTTGAGCACTTGGTTGTGCCTCCATGTGTACCTTCCCTGAGCCAGGGCTACTTTACATGAGCTTAGGACATGCTCCACTGTTTGTTTTTCATGGCAGAGGGGGCATGCAGGATCGTCTGTTTTCCCCCACTTCACCAGGTTTGCATTTGAGGGCAGAAGGTCATATGCAGATCTGAGAATGAAGCTGATCCTGAGAGGGGCCATGCGCCAAATGTCATTCCAAGTGAGACTTCTTTGGAGTGCATTCTCCCACGTTGTCCATTGCCCTTGCTGGCTCTGCTGGACTGCTTTTTGGAGTCTTTTTTGGTCTTCTTCTTTTCTCATCTCCTGAATCATCATGTCTCTTTTGGCTTTTCCTTTGGCCTTTGACCACCATTCAGTTTTGGTCACCCCCAGTCCTTGTCTGTTGGTCTGTGTGTGTCCTGTTATTTCTCTGATCTTGAGACTTTCTTTTGCAGAATCCATCGCCTCTTGAACTTTCCATTTTCTGCCTGTCTTCAGCTGGGGCTTGATTGCTTCTACCACCTTGTCTCCTGAGTCCTCCAGCATGCTTTGAAGTCTGATCTTCCCTGCTTTGTATTCCTCCAGGATGGATTTCAGTGGTAGTTTCAGCTTTGCTTGGCGACAGTACAGCGCTATGTCAGTCAGACAGGGTGGGACACCAAGCCATTTCCTTGTGAACTTGTTGATTTTGGCTTCCATTGCCTCCACTATGCTGGTGCAGATGTCGTATATCATAAGAGGCCATAGGAGCTTTGGTATCAGCATGAACTGCAGACACCAGACCTTGTATTTGCCAGGGAGCCCACACTGGTCAATGGTCTCCAAGCCTTCCTCCGCCATCTGCTTGGTTTCTTTTGCTCTTTGCGTGTCTTTCAGCGTATCATCATACCATCTTCCAAGGCTCTTGACTGGTTCTTCTGTGACTGTTGGAATGGCCTGGTTGGCAACACTGAAGACCACAGATCCGGCCACTTTTCCTTTCCTCAGTGAGAGACTCCGTGATTTCTTTGGCTTGAACTTCATTCTGGATGAGGCAACTATGTCGTCCAGCCTCTCCAGCACATGACGTGTCTCGTCTTCTCTGGATGAAATCACTGTAGTGTCATCCATGAAGGCCTTGAGAGGAGGCATCTTGTATCCATCGCCAAGGTCTGTTTGTCTCGCGTTGTTTGTTCTGCTTTCAAGATGAGTTCCATTGCCAGCACGAACAGTATTGGGGAAATTGCACAGCCCATTGCAATACCCACTTCCAAGTTGATCCAGTCTGTTGTGTACTCCTTGGTAGAGAACCGCATTGAGAAGCCATTGAAGTACTTCTTGAGCATGTCGCGGATGTTCTTTGGCACATGGTACATCTCAAGAGCCAACTGTATCATCTCATGGGGCACAGATCCATATGCGTTTGCCAGATCAAGCCACACTACGTCCAGGTCTCTCTTTTCTGTTTTTGCTTTTTGGATTGCGTCCCAGATCATTGTGGCGTGTTCTACACAGCCAGCCACGCCTGGGATGCCACCTTTCTGGACTGACACATCCAAGTACTTGTTTTCCATCAGGTACTTGGTCAGCCTTGCTGCCATGACAGAGAAGAAGATTTTCCCTTCGACGTTCAGTAGTGATATTGGCCTGAACTGGCTGATGTCACTTGAGTTTTGCTCTTTGGGGATGTACACACCATCTGCCGTCATCCACTGGCCGCTGATCTTCTGGTTTCTCCAAGCCGATCGCAGCAGCCTGTGGAGCCACTCCAGCACCTTGGGACATTTCTTGTAAAGCTGGTAAGGTATTCCGTTTGGCCCTGGTGATGATTTGGCTCTGGCTTTGTCGACCACCTTCTTGATTTCTGCCAACGTTGGAGGCTTGCCATTGAACTGTTCCTCAGGGTTGGTTGGCCACACCAGACCTTGAATGTCGAGTGGTGCTTTGCTCTGTGGGTCAGAGTATGTTTTCCTCAGATGCTGCTCAAGAACTCCTTTGTCCACACTTAGGGTCCCAGATTTTGGCTGCTCAAACAGTGTTCTGGCAAACTGGAAGGGGTCTCTGAAGAAGCGCTCTTGTGTCTTCTTCTTTTTGCTCTTCCTCTTCCTCGCAGATTCCGCTTTGCTGAGGGCGCTGTGTTTTTCTTTCAGGTCTTTCCATAGTTTTTCCAAGCCTTGTTTTTCAGCTGGCAGTGCGGTCTTCATTTGCATCTTGAGGTTTTTCTTTTGGACCCTGATCTTGTCCATCTTTTCTTGGCGTCTGGATTTCTTTGGAGGTGTTTTCTCTTTGGGTAGTTTTGCTCCATAGGCGTCTCTACATGTGGCATACACAATGTCCCCATATGTGGCTAGTTTGTGTTCCAGGGTGCTTTTCCCTATCAGTGCATCGAGTCTTTGGACGATTTTTGCATCCAGTTTCTCCCAATCTTCAGTTTCGTTTGCTCGTGGCAGGTTGAGTTTCAGGCGCCTGGCATCGAGGGCCTGTGCAAATTCCTCATCCGAACCAACAGCGTGGATGTCCTTGGCACTGTGGTTTAAATCCTGGCCTTGGTCTTCCGACGTCTTATCTGCTGATGCAGTGCGCTGCTGCTCATTCAGATGAGTCTTCACACATCCCATCTTTGTTCTGTGGATCTTCATGCCACGGGTGGTAGCGAAACGCTTTCCACAGACACATGGATATTCCATTTGGTCCATGTTCATAGTCCGTTTGGGATTTGCAGTCATGATTGGTTGAGCACCGATGGATTCATCATTCTCTCGCCCTTTCGGTGAATCCTGGGAGCATCTTTTCCTTTTATTCTTAGTAGCCACATGTTTAAGGCAAAGTGGGGAGCCAGCCCACAGAGCCCTTGGTTCTGGTCTTTCCCAGTGTCCTCCGGTCTTTCCCGGACGTCCTCCGGCCTATTCCCGGAAGTCAATGGGACCTTTTCGGTGCATTGACTCGGTGCGTGTCCCGTCCATTGCACGCCCTCTTCCTTCCCTCCTCTCCCGGATAGGCTCTCGGTCAACTGACTCCAGGGGACCTAGTTAGTGGTCAACCACCCACCACCCACCACCACCACCATCACCACCACCACCACGTACTCCTTTCCCTATCCCTTCCTCCCTCCTCCTCCTCCCCTTCGCCCCGCCTCAAAAAAAAAAAAAAAAAAAAAAAGTAAATACAAAGAAGAAGAAGTTGACGACGACGACGACGACGAGCGATGATGATGATGATGATGATGATGAAAGAAAAAAGAAAGAAGGAGGAGAGGAAGAAAGAACGAAGAAAAGAAAGAAGGGAGGGACGGAAGGAAGGAAGGAAGGAACGAAGAAAGAACGAAGGAAAGAAACAAAGAAATAAGAAAAGGAAAGAAGGAAGGAAGGGAGAAAAAAAAAGAGCAAAAAGAAAGAAAGGAAGGAAGGATGGAAGGAAGGAAGAAAGAAAAGAAAAGAAAAGAAGATCGATCAAGAGTTGAGCATGCATGTTTTGATGATGAAGACGAGCATGTCATCGTGATGCTTCCTAGGAGTTCCGATCCGGTCACAGACGACATGACAAAGCTGTCGTACTCGACACTTCCTTTCAGACATATCCTGGCATCAAAGAATTCGTGATTGGTAGACAGACGCACGTCATCAAAATGAGACACGTCATTTGAGAGAAACACGTCATCAGCAGTGCTGGTCAGATAATTCCACCAGCTCTCTCTCTCTCTCTCTCTCTCTCTCTCTCTCTCTCTCTCAGAGACACACCCATGGCCTCAGGAGGACAACGGGAACTCTTTCAGTACAAATAATTTCCCTGACTTCCGCAGGTTCCATGCTAACAATTTCCTCTTTTCTATCACTCTCTTTGACTATGCCTACCCCTCCCCTCCCTCCTCCCCCTCCCCTCCCCTCCCCATGGACAGTCGTCTGCCTGTTTTTCCGCCGTTGTGGAGGATCATTCTCCGGTCTTTGCTCTAGAAACTTCCACACGTTCGTTCAGTCACAGTTTATGACACGTCCCTCTTTTCTGTGGTAGTCTGGGAACTAGGTGGGGAGAATGTGGCACACACTGGCCACAAGTGGACACTAGCTGGCCGTTCCTCCGGGTCTGTTCGTTCATATGGTATTCTTACGTATTTTGTTTCACCTAAATGTTTCAACGCTGTTATATGGCTGTGAAACCTGGCCACTGAAGACCACCCAAGAGAAGAAACTCGACGCTTTTGATACTAAGTGCCTACGTAAGGTCTTGGGCATCAAATGGTCAGACTTTGTACCAAATGAAGAGGTCAGGGAGAGGTCCAAACAGCTCCCCGTGTCAACCATCGTCTGCAGACGGCGCCTCCACTGGCTGGGTCATGTCTTGAGATTACCCTCTTCAAGACCTGCAAACCAGGCCATTAAATGGACCCCAGCAGGCCAGAGAAAAAGAGGACGACCCAGGAGGAGCTGGCGACAGGCAGTGGAGAGAGACCTCAGACTCGTTGACAGAGGATGGAGTGACACTTGCAAACTGGCTGAGGACCGTGCACAGTGGAGCGCCTTGATTGCCTCATGCGTCGCAAGACGCGGGAGCATCTAAGTCTTAGAAATAAGTAGATGTTTAAGTAATCTGATGCCTTTGTTTTGAACTTTGAGACGGAGATATGAAGTAAAATGGCTGACTTCTCTGCATGACGTATTCTCCATTGTAAGGATGTCAGTTGTTCAGCTATCATGTCATCGTTTTTTCTTTTTCTTTATGCATTTTAGGGTGTGAATCTTTCAGGATGTCACTTTTTTCTAAGGATATAACCTTGTTCATGCTGTGACCTCTTTATCGAGACCTAACTTTCTTTGGGATGTGACCTTTTTGGGGATGGGATCTTTTTAAAGGTGCAAGTTGATGTAACCTTTTTCAGGATGTCACATTTTTCAGGGCGCAACTTTCGTCAGGATGTATTCTTTTTTAGGGTGTCACATTTTTACTTTCGCAGGATGGGACCTTTTAAAAAGGCGCAACTTTTTTTTCAGGATGTAACTTTTTTTCAGGATGTAACTTTTTTTTTCAGGATGTAACTTTTTTTCAGGATGTAACTTTTTTTTCAGGATGTAACTTTTTTTTCAGGATGTAACTTTTTTTTCGGGATGTAACTTTTTTCTCAGGATGTCAGATTTGCTCCCGAAGGCGTATGACAGCCCTTAAACCCTCATCCCCACCCCACCACCCACTATGTATATATATATATATATATATATATATTGTGTGTGTGTGTGTGTGTGTGTGTGTGTGTGTGTGTGCGTGTGTGTGTGTGTGTGTGTGGTGTGTGTGTGTGTGTGTGTGTGTGTGTGTGTGTGTGGTTTGCCTTTTCTATGTAGAATAGCGACTTCAGCAGTCTTCTGCCATTGCTTTTGCCACGTATGTAACAATCAGAAACATTTGAACACACTATAAACACTAGCTTGTCGCCATTCAAAGCTTGACATTCACTGTCAAGCTGTGTGTGACTCGAAATTGAAAAGACATGTATTTAATTAAACCAACACTAGGTACAGGAGCCATCTCGGGTCCCACCAAAGAATTAGAATGGCCAACAGTGGGACGCGAACCCCCCTCACGACCTGTCGGCTCCTCACCCCCCCCCTCCCCCTCAACCCCCCTCCCC
>CM065720.1:36893372-36905872 GCA_033310375.1 Conus canariensis
CAATGGTAGGGCCTGGCATGTCTTTCTGTGTGGTGACGGCAATGGTAGGGCCTGGCATGTCTTTCTGTGTGGTGACGGCCATGTTAGGGCCTGGCATGTCTTTCTGTGTGGTGACGGCAATGGTAGGGCCTGGCATGTCTTTCTGTGTGGTGACGGCAATGGTAGGGCCTGGCATGTCTTTCTGTGTGGTGACGGCCATGTTAGGGCCTGGCATGTCTTTCTGTGTGGTGACGGCAATGGTAGGGCCTGGCATGTCTTTCAGTGTGGTGACGGCAATGGTAGGGCCTGGCATGTCTTTCAGTGTGGTGACAGCCATGGTAGGGCCTGGCATGTCTTTCTGTGTGGTGACGGCATGTCTTTCAGTGTGGTGACGGCAATGGTAGGGCCTGGCATGTCTTTCTGTGTGGTGACAGCAATGGTAGGGCCTGGCATGTCTTTGTGTGTGGTGACAGCAATGGTAGGGCCTGGCATGTCTTTCTGTGTGGTGACGGCCATGTTAGGGCCTGGCATGCCTTTCTGTGTGGTGACGGCCGTGGTAGGGCCTGACATGTCTTCGTGTGTGGTGACGGCCGTGGTAGGGCCTGGCATGTCTTTCTGTGTGGTGACAGCAATGGTAGGGCCTGGCATATCTTTGTGTGTGGTGACGGCCGTGGTAGGGCCTGGCATGTCTTTCTGTGTGGTGACGGCCGTGGTAGGGCCTGGCATGTCTTTCTGTGTGGTGACAGCAATGGTAGGGCCTGGCATGTCTTTGTGTGTGGTGACGGCCGTGGTAGGGCCTGGCATGTCTTTCTGTGTGGTGACGGCCGTGGTAGGGCCTGGCATGTCTTTGTGTGTGGTGACGGCCGTGGTAGGGCCTGGCATGTCTTTCTGTGTGGTGACAGCAATGGTAGGGCCTGGCATGTCTTTCTGTGTGGTGACGGCCGTGGTAGGGCCTGGCATGTCTTTCTGTGTGGTGACGGCCGTGGTAGGGCCTGGCATGTCTTTCTGTGTGGTGACGGCCGTGGTAGGGCCTGGCATGTCTTTCTGTGTGGTGACGGCCGTGGTAGGGCCTGGCATGTCTTTCTGTGTGGTGACGGCCGTGGTAGGGCCTGGCATGTCTTTCTGTGTGGTGACGGCCGTGGTAGGGCCTGGCATGTCTTTCTGTGTGGTGACGGCCGTGGTAGGGCCTGGCATGTCTTTCTGTGTGGTGACAGCAATGGTAGGGCCTGGCATGTCTTTCTGTGTGGTGACGGCCATGGTAGGGCCTGGCATGTCTTTGTGTGTGGTGACGGCCGTGGTAGGGCCTGGCATGTCTTTCTGTGTGGTGACGGCATGTCTTTCAGTGTGGTGACGGCATGTCTTTGTGTGTGGTGACGGCAATGGTAGGGCCTGGCATGTCTTTCTGTGTGGTGACGGCAATGGTAGGGCCTGGCATGTCTTTCTGTGTGGTGACGGCCGTGGTAGGGCCTGGCATGTCTTTCTGTGTGGTGACGGCCGTGGTAGGGCCTGGCATGTCTTTCTGTGTGGTGACGGCCGTGGTAGGGCCTGGCATGTCTTTCTGTGTGGTGACAGCAATGGTAGGGCCTGGCATGTCTTTCTGTGTGGTGACGGCCATGGTAGGGCCTGGCATGTCTTTCTGTGTGGTGACGGCCATGGTAGGGCCTGGCATGTCTTTCTGTGTGGTGACGGCCATGGTAGGGCCTGGCATGTCTTGTGTGATCAGCGGGGCGATTATAATTCGACTGAAACTGAAAGTCTTGAAGCCTGAACTTGAAAGTCTGTCCATATTCCTATGGTTTGGCATCTGGGTTTTTTTTTCAGCCAGACATTACAACTAAGGTCATATCCCTCTGTTGTCTGACTCCAGTAAAAGAAAAAAGAAAGAGAGACAGAAAACTGGCATTTTTCACTGCCCATCGTGTTCCTCTGTGCACTGGAATTTGCGCTCGTCTTCTGTTCGGATAGTCACTATTTTCCCTAAGTCTCGATTGTACGCCGATGTGCATGCGGGCCAAAATTAATGAGGGGTAATAATGTGTAATTCGCCCGTTCTCCTATCTTTCTCATGGGGTGGTTATCGTAATCTGTCTGAGGTTTAACGTAAATGTAATTCATGGTTCATATTAGTGATGGGATACTAAGACGGGGAATGTAATGTTGCTTATAGCCCACCCAACCGCAAAGGGCCTTATCAGGGCTGTCACCACGTCAAAGTCAACTCACAAGTCATATTTAAGAAAAGAAAAACATTCAGACAACCCTTTAAAATACACCTACCTTAGGCCAGGGAAAGATTGACTTTATAAGCTATACTTTGTTTTATGGATGGAGAAAGCAGAAAAACAACTCTACTATCCCGACCTTGTATGACCTAAGCGATATGGTGTAAGCGATGTGGCGTAAGCGCAATAATCGACCGTTAAAAGTTTAAACACGGTTTGTATACAGTTAGCGTTTGCATCACAGTCAGTGTTAGATTTGGGTTGGGTCTGAGGTGGGATCAAGGTCTGGAGTTTCGAAAGTTTCCATCTGTACCGCGCAAGCACGCCGCCTTCTTTCATGGACGGAGAAAGGACAGAGAAAACAATTCCATTGCCTGTATCTTGGTAATTCCACCGCCTATCTTAGTCATAACCACGGAGAAGGGTTTTAAAAGATTTCGTTGTGCTGTTAGGGTGATTCGGCTCGGGATCAGGATCCGCGTTAGACGGCTGGAGTTAGGATCTGTTCGCGAGACGGGTCACACACTCCGGAGTTGGACAGTCTTCCGGTTTCTTCTTACAATTTCTGTCTTCATTGTAGGCTGTACACACGCCCACCACTCTGCAGTTTCTGTCTTCAGTGTACACAGCCCACCACTCTGCAGTTTCTGTCTTCGTGTAGGTTGTACACACGCCCACCACTCTGCAGTTTCTGTCTTCGTGTAGGCTGTACACACGCCCACCACTCTGCAGTTTCTGTCTTCAGTGTAGGCTGTACACACGCCCACCACTCGCAGTTTCTGTCTTCAGTGTAGACTGTACACACGCCCACCACTCTGCAGTTTCTGTCTTCAGTGTAGGCTGTACACACGCCCACCACTCCGCAGTTTCTGTCTTCAGTGTAGGCTGTACACACGCCCACCACTCCGCAGTTTCTGTCTTCAGTGTAGGCTGTACACACGCCCACCACTCCGCAGTTTCTGTCTTCAGTGTAGGCTGTACACACGCCCACCACTCCGCAGTTTCTGTCTTCAGTGTAGGCTGTACACACGCCCACCACTCTGCAGTTTCTGTCTTCAGTGTAGACTGTACACACGCCCACCACTCCGCAGTTTCTGTCTTCAGTGTAGGCTGTACACACGCCCACCACTCTGCAGTTTCTGTCTTCAGTGTAGGCTGTACACACGCCCACATCTCTGCAGTTTCTGTCTTCAGTGTAGGCTGTACACACGCCCACCACTCTGCAGTTTCTGTCTTCAGTGTAGGCTGTACACACGCCCACCACTCTGCAGTTTCTGTCTTCAGTGTAGGCTGTACACACGCCCACCACTCCGCACAGCATGTCAAACGTTAGGGCCCTTGTCCCGTGATCTACTCGGAGCGAGTCAGGGGAACATGGACAGTAAATAATTTAGGTAAATTTTGCTCCCATGTCGAAAATTGCTTGCACATAACTCCAAAGTAATGTAGCATATATTACCAATTCGCTCAGTACACACACACACACACACACACACACACACACACACACACACACACACACACACACACACCACGCACGCACACAGAGAGAGAGAGAGACAGAGACAGAGAATAAAGTGACCAGGAAACTTTCCAATGTCCCTCATTTTTTTCAATATTTTACAAGTTCTGTGTGCTTCGTTTCTACATGTGTGCTGAGCGAATGGGTGCCGCAGTATGCTTATAATCGTTTCACCGTGTTATTTTCCTTGTTTATGATTTAGGTGTGAAAACAGAGTTGTGTATACATGCTCACATAGTGCTGTACATGGTCTAACACGCATGTAACTGAACAATTCATGTACAGCGTTTGATATGTTGACACGTGTCCTTCGCAGCTTACTTACCCACTCCATCTGAACTTCCATGGCCGAGCTCATGTGTGTATGTGTGTGTGAGTGTGTGTACGTGTCCCGCTCGCTTTCTGTGTCGCCTATCATGAGCGCTTCAGGCCATACATACATTTATGGTTTCTACCAGTAACCCGATCCTTTCGGGAGATTAACACTAACACACACACACACACAACACACACACACAAGAGAGAGAGAGAGAGAGTGAGAGAGAGAGAGAGAGAGAGAAACCACCACCACCACCACCACCAACCCCCCACCCCCCCCCCCCCCCCACTCCCTCTCCTTCCTTCTATATCTACAGCACTGTGTGTACACGCCAAGCCCGACCGCTCCCTCCACCATCCGCCATGCAATGAACAACGACACAGCTGGCACGGTCCCGGCGAGTCAGCTGAGCGAACCAAGTCAATGTCAGGCAGGTAGCGGCTAGGTCACTGCCTCTTTACAACCTGCAATCATGTGACCCCGCGTGCCAGCCGCCCGCCGCGCGAGCCGCGAGACCCGGATGTGTGGCCCAGACGGCGCAATCGTTATCCACCTACGCACCCTCGGCCCCGCGCATGCGCTCTTCTCCGCGCCACAACACACTCAATCACCCGCGTAGGAATACCTCTCTGTCTGGGGGGGAGGAGGGAGGGCACAGGGGGGGAGGACAGGGGGAGAGGACGCGTAGGAATACAGAGCCGGGGCGGAAATTAATGTTTATGCATGCAGACAGGATCGATGTCTGCCGGCGCGCGGTGTCTGCCGGGATCACGTGATGTGCTCAAGCTCGAGGTCGTGTTGTGACGTGCCAAGCCTGGCCCAGCTGATCCGGCCATGGCGGACAGGGCAAAGCCGCTTTGGGAGAGAAGAGAAACCCCCAACACTGCGGCCCGGAGACTTTGCTCAATTGCCCAGCATGGCCCCCGCTGTCTGCCCGTCCATACCCATCCTGTGTGCGCGCTTTGGCCCCTGCATGCACGTTCTCTAGCAGTCCAAGCTCAAAAACATGAGTTGTTTCATCACTCGCAGGGCGAACAAGATGATGATGAAATTAGGGCAAGCTGACTTGTGCCTTGTGCATGGGAATGTAGACGCGCTCTGTTCTTAATCTAACGTTGCGAATAAGTTCGGGTTGGTTGATTACGATCAAAAACGGCGAAATTAACCATGCTAAGCATCGTATACACATAACCAATTCTGGCATGATGTACTTTGAACGATACTAACATCATGTATGTAGACCACCATAACCCAAGCCATCAGCGACAGAACTCCCACGTTCTTTGGACACAGGACAAACGAAAGACAATACAGACAGGATTATCAGGAATTTGTGCATGCGTGAACATTCTATGCGTGAGAAAGATCTTAACAACATTATTTAATCATAAAGATAGGTACCGCTTTGGTTGTCGAAGTTAAACCTTTATTTGTTGGAGGGTACATACACAGATATCAATTTCTTTTTTTTTACAGACTTCAGTTTAAGAGCAGCTTGTCCTTGAAACCTGTGAGCTAACACACATCAGTTTTGAAGCAGTTTGTCTTCAAAAGCTACAACCTATTGTCACACAGACTCGAAGAGAGGGAGAGTTTGGTTATTCTAGTCTCTAACGTGACCAGAATTTCACAGTACCACGCACACGACTCCATGCCTATGCGAGGTGGACAGGGACCGTTACATGAACAGATGGACTGACAAGGCAGCGAGCCGTTGGGGCGGGGTGAGGAGTGCGGAGGGGGGGGGGGGGTTGGAACAAAGAGATCCACGGTGACAGAGATGCATTGTAGCCCTCACTCAGTCGGCTTGAAGGCTGAGATGGCGGCTCCGCTTGTCAGGGGGATTGGGGAGGGAGAAGAGCCAAAGGTCTCCCGTCCCCTCTCTCCCCTCTCCCCTTTAACTGGAAGTCAGAAGAAAGGGGCGGTTTGGAGAGGGTGTCGGGGTTTGGATGTGTGGATGAGGGAAGATGGTCCAGTATTGAAGACAGGTGTAGCGCAGAGAAAGAGAGAGAGAGAGAGAGAGAGAGAGAGAGAGGCGATTTAGAAGATGCTGCCTAACTGAAGAAAGGAATGATCATCGCATGTGAAAGTTTCACCACAACTACTGCAACCCGCTCCAAACATTCGCCACACATGCGCATGCACGCACCTCCCTGTGTGTGTGTTGTGTGTGTGTGTGTGTGTGTGTGTGTGTGTGTGTGTTGTGTGTGTGTGTATGTGTGTGTGTGTGTGCGCGCGCGCGCGCGCGCTACTCTGGCCAATAGTCCTACTCAAAAAAAGAACGGTATGAATGTAATATCAGAGTATTAAACGTTTGCACAATAATGTTAAAGCAAGGGTTAGATGCATGGGGGGTGGGGGAGAAAGCAGAGCATACAGACTAGATTATAATATGTACACAGGGTGTCAAACAAGAGGGGGGGGGGGGAGAGTGCTTGCAGTCCTGTTCTCTTATCTTTGTGTACAGATGTAGCAGCGCTAGAAATAACAGCAAACGGAACACATTGCGTGACAGTTTCTCCTGATTTTATTCAACCGCTTATTTTGTTTTTTGTTGCAGATGTTGTTTTCTTATTCGCTGGCCTCCGAACCTTGTTAAACGATCTGCAGCACGTCGCTCTTAGACTTCAGCTGAGGCGGCTATCAGTGAAAAAGAACACCGTTGTGGTTTACAGGAAAAATGGACTATTCGGCAGCAAGAGGAAGGTTGCTGTTTTTGTTGTTTTTTTTTTTTCAGGACTGATGCTGACTGTTGTAAACTGTCACTTATCTTGGTGTTCATTTCTGTACACGTTTCAGTTTTACATTTGCTCGCCAGGATCTTGCGAGCAGACAGTAAACAGTGCCTCATCGTGTATCTTGAAAAAAAAAACCCATTAAAGATAATTCCTAGCTGTGTTTCTAAAACCGTTTGATGCCCAGGTTCTACCAGTTGCTCAATAGTAGTGAGATTTAGGGTTCATATAACTCTGCTACTCATATATGTTGACTCGTATGAAATTTCTAAGGGTTGATAAGAAGACACCTACTAAATGTGTTGTTTATAGTGAAACAAACCTCTATTCTATTGTCAGTTCATCTGTACAGTGCTGGCTAAAAAAAAAAAAATAATAACGATAGATGTGAAAAGATTTACCACAAAAAGCATATAACATGCTGCTGGGATGGGAATCGCGTGATAAAAAGTCGCGGGTTTCTGGTATGGAAGGGTGGACGGGGGGGGGGGGGGGGGGGGGGGGGATTCATAATGGATTTCGGTTTGTTTACGATGTTGAAAATGCGAACACCTTTTTGAAAGAATTACGTGAAAGATGACAGATAATCGGCGGCAAAATTGGCATGAGAACGCCCAGAGTAATGAATGTTCTTCATTTTACAATAGGACTACTTTTAAAACACGTGTTTGTTATGAGAAATACCTTACTGCTTTATACTGACAGGCATATTAAAAGTTATCTGACGAAACTGGGGTTCGGAATTACTTATATCAAACTGCATCAATGCCCTCATGCAAACACTGGAAACGGTGATATACTTTATATCGATACCCATATGCAAACATTTGAAATATTGATACACTTTCTTCAAAGATGCAAATGAAGATGTTTATTTTTCTTTCTGCTTTGTTGTCCTGTGTTCCTGAGTTTACAGTATGAATATATTCCACGGAAATTCTGTGACAAGTCGTCTTTCTTTCGAGCTGTTTTGCCTATGGTAAATCCAAATGTTAAAGAATGCATTCGTATGCTTCTAGAAAACCTTCTGGAGGCGTACAAGTATGCTCAGATGAATGAAACAACTGCCATTTTCAGTGTGTGTGTAGTATGTTTATCTGCCCGCTCCTTGTTAACTGTGTCATGTTATTTTTCTGTATGAATTAGTATGTTATACTAATACTATACTCCTATCACCAAGAGCCATGACCCTCTTGGCTTTCAAACCTCTCTCTGTCTCTCAGTCTTTCTCTGTGTGTGTGTGTGTGTGTGTGTGTGTGTGTGTGTGTGTGTGTGTGTGTGTGTGTGTGTGTGTGTGTGTTCTTCTTCTTCTTCTTCGTCTTCTTCGCAATGACATGCCAATCAGTATGTTTTGTTAAATGCCTGTTTACCCCAATTGTCAATTATCGACCTGTTGGTTATCGGCCTGACAAAACAATGCTGATAACCAGTGTGTGTGTGTGTGTGTGTGTGTGTGTTGTGTGTGTGTGTGTGTGTGTGTGTGTGTGTGTTTTCTCTCTCCTTCTCTCTCTCTCTCTCTCTCTCTCTCTCTCTCTCACACCACACACACACACACACACACACACATATACACACACACACACACACACACACACACACACACACACACACACACGTAATTATATATATATATATATATATATATACGTGTACGTGTGTGTGTGTGTGTGTGTGTGTGTGTGTGTGTGTGTGTGTGTGTGTGTGTGTGTGTGTGTGATTGTTGAGCTGTGTAGTGATAACTCGGTAGTAGTCAAAACCAGAGATGTTGTGTTGTCACATGGTAGGTGAATAATCTGCCCCATTTTGTACCTAGCCACGTCTTATCGTCATCACGAGCTGACACACAATACTAAGGTAGAACGCCATGCAGGCCATTGCCGATTACAGGAATGACTTCGCGAAATGCCTTTTTGGTTCGTTTGCTTTGGTTTTCTGGTACAAAACACGACTGCGGGGGAAAGGGAAGGAGAGAGGAAGAGGCGGGGGCACGAAGATGGGGGGGAGGGGGGGGAGGACGTCAAACAGTACACTGACGCACCAGTCAGACATGACCTGGGAGAAGACAAGATAACGCTGTCATCGTGTTCTGTAACGTCAACGGAATGTTGTTGATCTTCTGGCTCACGCGCTATGGTTGACATGTTATGTGCAGCACAAGCTCACTACCTGAAGCGTTGTACACTGAGTGGAAAGACTATACACTTCAATAGCCAATGTTTATTTGATACGTTTTTATTGTTTTTAGATGGGGATGAGTGGAGGAGGGGGGGGGGGGGGGGGGGGGGCAAGTTGGTGTGAGCTTTTGAGTATGTTTTTGTTTCTCTGTATGCTATGTCACCATTCTGCTCTGTACTTTACGTAATACTGAAGTCGGCAGACACATTAGTTAGAGAGAAGGCATGAACCATCGCGAGATATACAAGACAGGGAAGTTGTGTGTGTGTGTGTGTGTGTGTGTGTGTGTGTGTGTGTGTGGTGTGTGTGTGTGTGTGTTGTCGCGCGCGCGCGCGCGCGCGCGTATGAAACTTTTAATATTTAACAGTAAATTTACCATTTCATGCCATATTATATCATATTATATTGTATTATATCATATCATATTATATTATATTGTTGGCTGTAACTTCAAAAACAATGTTCAGCGGAAAAGTTGGGACCATCTTGATGAATGAATCCTGGATCCGCTGTTTAAACCGGATCTGCCCCACGGATCCGAACCAAAATCTATCGCTTTTGTCCTTGGGCCACTTTCCACCTTCCTGCCGAATAGGAATCGAACTCAGACCTTTGCTCAAGAGTCTGTCACTTATTCACTGGACCCACCACCCTCCAAGCAGGTAAATGCCGACTGCTGTCCCGACCAATCGGAAGGAAGTTGACAAAATACGACGAGTCACGTATCCCGACATATGTATCAACATTCATAAACAAACAAGACGGAGATGAGAAATAGAGAGGAAGTTTAAACAGTGTAGATTCAGATTCAGCTCAGGCTGGTTCGTTTCAAATCCACTTTATCTTCGACATGAACGAGATAGATATAGTCTTGAAGGATTGAAGACAAAGTCAAAAAGGACACGTTTTCGAATCATGCACAGCCATTATTTTTTGTCCCCTTGTACTAAAAATAGTAACGCCCTCTGATTGGCAGCAGGAGGCGTGGGCTGTTTTCATTCTCCCATTAGGGAATTGTCTTTTAACCCTCCGAGCAGCATTGGTGGAGCGGTGGGAGCGTGCGTCTAGTGACGTCCCATTCAGTCTCGTTAGTTCCGCCTGCCAGCGTTCATTGTTATCATTACCTCGTTGGCGACAACAGGTGCAATATGCTGCTTTTTGGTGTGTGTGTGTGTGAGAGAGAGAGAAGAGAGAGAGAGAGAGAGAGAGTGTGTGTGTGTGTGTGTGTGTGTGTGTGTGTGTGTGAGTGTGAGAGAGAGGAGAGAGAGAGAGAGAGAGAGAGTGTGTGTGTGTGTGTGTGTGTGTGTGTGTGTGTGTGTGTTACCAATCGCGTTCAAGTTTACAGAATTCGACAAATCGCTTAGTCCGATATGTGAACACATACATGAATGAAAAAGAAAGCGAGGAAAAACAAACTTTTAAGACGTCCATGGTTTTGTTTCTTGGGGTTTTTTTTTACGTTTTAGGCCTACTTTATCCTATCTGCAAATAAGAGTACCAAAAAAAACCGCATTTTGTTTGCGAGAAACTGAGATATCAGAAATAAAACTTTATCTAATTATATACCTCCATTACCCTCATTCCACCCCACCCCACCCCTCTCCTCCCATTCCTCCTGAACAGGTGAGCGCCGAACTCTTTTCCTCCCAATCGGTAGAAATTGAACAGAATTGGATAGTCACGTAACCCGACGCATCCATATATATTCATGAATAAAAGAGACAGGCGAAAACCACTTAAGCAAAGTTTAAGCAGTCTATAGTCTAATTAAATCATCTTTCCGCTTAAAGTCCACTCCTAATTCATTATGAACATGATAAATGTTGTCAGCCAGCATCCCCGGCAAAGTGGTTAGCGTCGCGGTCTACTGACTGGAAGGTCCGCGGTTCGATTCCCATCAGAGCCATTTATTTGTGGGATATCTGTGTGTGTGGTGTGTGTGTGTGTGTGTGTGTGTGTGTGTGTGTGTGTGTGTGTGTGTGTGTGCGTGCGTGCGTGCGTGCGTGCGTGCGTGCGTGTGTGTGGGGGGGGGGGGGGGGGTGCGTGCGTGCGTGCGTGCTCTGATAGGTTCCTACTCAGAGTTGAGTTTGCTATGGGCTCAGTCGGGAAGACTGGGACCACACAGTCGAGTTTCATCCACTTAATGGATGCGTTTATGAGAGTGTTGCTCCAATTTACTGACCAGTACAGCACATATCTGTATTTCTCGGGCCTGTTTGACGCCAGGATATGATACGAAACTAAGCATATAAAGAACAGCCCTGTCATGACAGTCTTGGACCAGCATGGAAATCCGTAGCATCATGTTCCTTATCCTTATCCTCATCGATAAGCTTAAAAACAAACAAACAAACAAAAATGTCTTAGATTCTGTTACTCTTCATGCCCTGTTCTCATGGTGACCTCATACTCAATCCCCTTGATTAGTTTCTGTCGGGATCACCGGTATCGGCAAATTCATGGAAGTTGTCGCTGGACGGACGCGGTGGCGCCCTCCGGAGGAAGACATCACTCACGCTGACTCCGCAGCTGAGCAATTCTTGTCGTCGATAGGGTCTTGATCGGTGGTGTCCTGCGTATGTTGGCTCAAGACAGGTACCTCTGAACGCCACCGAGGTGACTCGGCAGAAGTGCGGTGTCTCCTCTGGTGGGCTGTCTCATGGTGACTTGACATTGATTGCTCCTGTGTGTTGCCGGCGCCAGAGCTGTGGCGGGACAATCCTGGATGTGGTTGTGGATGGGGGAGCCGGAATGAGCGGTGTGGGTGCAATGCTACTAAAGTGGCGTGGAAGATATGACTACAAAACGAATAAATGAAAAGAAATAAAACAAAACAAGTAAAATCAAAACTAAAAAGAAATAAATGTTGTCTTTATAATTAGAGGTAAAATATGAAAACTTTCTGAATTTTGTTCAGCTTTCAATTTCCTCCTCCAAACACCCAAAGATATGAACGTCTGTTGACAGACAGAACGATTCCTCGGCATTCTTCATTCTTCACCTGCACCGCCAATGGATAACGTCCTCTGATTGGTCCACGAAACGATCGGCATTCTCACTGTGACCGGGAGGGGAGAGAAAGGGCCAGGGCCACACCACACATACATGCAGCTGTTCCCAACCTGTCCTACTGGTTGGTGGTGGTGATGAGGGTGACCCGACCCGGGCACGCAGGCACTCCCTCACGGCACGAGAGGGTTAAATATAGGTTGGGGTCAGGGAAACAAAACAGGTTGCTGGCTTGCTGTACGTCTGTCGCCGCCGTCCCCTCCGCTCTCATTCTCACGCCCATCAAACCGCTCGATCGATGACCGCCACCACGCCTGTCAGCTTGTTTACAAGCCAGGGCCATTCGTCTTGGGGTTCTTCTTCTTCCCCCCCCCCCTTACCCCCCCCCCCCCCCCTTCTCCAGGCTCTGTGTTCGAACGCAGAGTTTTGAAGTTAAGATGTTGCGGGTTCGAATCCTGGTGATACCGAAGGGGAAAAAAAAGGAAAAGAAAGACAGAAAAAGAAAAGAAAATCGCTGTTTTCTATACCAAGTTATTGAC
>CM065720.1:36910872-36915872 GCA_033310375.1 Conus canariensis
GAGTGGTGGGAAGGTAACTAACAAGACGCTGAGAGTGGTGGGAAGGTAACTAACAAGGCGCTGAGAGTGGTGGGAGTGTAACTAACAAGACGCTGAGTGTGGTGGGAAGGTAACTAACAAGGCGCTGAGAGTGGTGGGAGGGTAACTAACAAGACGCTGAGAGTGGTGGGAAGGTAACTAACAAGACGCTGAGTGTGGTGGGAAGGTAACTAACAAGACGCTGAGTGTGGTGGGAAGGTAACTAACAAGACGCTGAGAGTGGTGGGTGGGTAACTAACAAGACGCTGAGAGTGGTGGGAGGGTAACTAACAAGACGCTGAGAGTGGTGGGAGGGTAACTAACAAGACGCTGAGAGTGGTGGGCAGGTAACTAACAAGACGCTGAGAGTGGTGGGAAGGTAACTAACAAGACGCTGAGAGTGGTGGGAGGGTAACTAACAAGACGCTGAGAGTGGTGGGAGGGTAACTAACAAGACGCTGAGAGTGGTGGGAGGGTAACTAACAAGGCGCTGAGAGTGGTGGGAGGGTAACTAACAAGACGCTGAGAGTGGTGGGAAGGTAACTAACAAGACGCTGAGTGTGGTGGGAAGGTAACTAACAAGGCGCTGAGAGTGGTGGGAAGGTAACTAACAAGACGCTGAGAGTGGTGGGAAGGTAACTAACAAGGCGCTGAGAGTGGTGGGAGTGTAACTAACAAGACGCTGAGAGTGGTGGGAAGGTAACTAACAAGACGCTGAGAGTGGTGGGAGTGTAACTAACAAGACGCTGAGAGTGGTGGGAGGGTAACTAACAAGACGCTGAGAGTGGTGGGAAGGTAACTAACAAGACGCTGAGTGTGGTGGGAAGGTAACTAACAAGACGCTGAGTGTGGTGGGAAGGTAACTAACAAGACGCTGAGAGTGGTGGGAAGGTAACTAACAAGACGCTGAGAGTGGTGGGAAGGTAACTAACAAGACGCTGAGAGTGTAACTAACAAGACGCGGATACCACCAGAACCACAACACGCTAGCTGAAAATTGCCCTTCTTTTTATCTTGTGCGCCTCCTAAAGATGAACTCTGAAGCCTCCATGACACAGCTTGACATATCCCATAATATCTATGAATAAAAGAGACTGAGATGAACAATGAAGGCGAAGTGTATGTAAAGTCGAATTCAATTTCTTTCTTGTGGGGATAAAAAATCCACTTCATCATCTTAGACATGAACAAGATGCGCTGGCTCAAGGGTCAGAGGTCAAAGGTAAAATCTTTCCGAATTATGTGGCCACACGCCACAATTAGGATTTTGCTCTAAATCACTGCATAATCAATATAAGCGTTTTGAGGTCTAGCATAAGTTTAAGTTAACATTTGATATCAAATTGATTTTAAACTGATGATTTCTCATAACAGCAACCCCTACCAATCATTTCACTTGTTTTCTTTAGGATTTGAGCGAAGCCAACTTTCCATACATCTGTCTAAACAGCTCGTGTCTGCAAATTCACAAAGACCAACTAAAGCGAGGCAACCACCGTTCGCTCTCCTTTTTGTACTCCCAGTTCTTGAAGAACAGGGAGTGCTTTACAATGGGAACGAAGAAATGCTGTCTGTGTGTCTGTCTGTGTGTCTGTCTGTCCGTCCGTGGTCAAAAATGTGTTCCACTCGCTCCAGACAAAAGTACTGGGCCGATCTTTCTGAAAATTTGTAGGTATGTTCATTATGGGTCACCGATGATGCCCGATATGTTTTATTATACCGTTGTAGCCGTTACTAACGGCTATAATGGCCCATAACGGTTTTTCTTCTTTAAGGAATATCTCAGAAAGTACTGGGCCGATCTTTCTGAAAATTTGTAGGTATGTTCATTATGGGTCACAGATGATGCCCAATGTTTTATTTATCCGTTATTACCGTTACTAACGGCTCTAACAGCCCATAACGGTTTTTCTTTTTTATGGAATATCTCAGGCCGATCTTTCTGAAAAATTGTGGGTATGTTCATTATGGGTCATGGATAATGCCCGATGTTTTATTTTACCGTTATAGTCGTTACTAACGGCCATAACGGCCCATAACGGTGTTTCTTCTTTATGGAATATCTCAGACAGTATTTGGCCGATCTTTCTGAAACTTTGTAGGTATGTACATTATGGGTCACGGATGATGCCCGATGTTTTATCTTACCGTTATAGCCGTTACTAACGGCTATAACGGTCCATAACGGTGTTTCTTCTTTATGGAATATCTCAGACAGTATTTGGCCGATCTTTCTGAAACTTTGTAGGTATGTACATTATGGGTCACGGATGATGCCCGATGTTTTATCTTACCGTTATAGCCGTTACTAACGGCTATAACGGTCCATAACGGTGTTTCTTCTTTATGGAATATCTCAGACAGTATTTGGCCGATCTTTCTGAAACTTTGTAGGTATGTACATTATGGGTCACGGATGATGCCCGATGTTTTATCTTACCGTTATAGCCGTTACTAACGGCTATAACGGCCCATAACGGTTTTTCTTCTTTGTGGAACATTTCAGAAAGTACTTGGCCGATCTTTCTGAAAATTTGAAGGTATGTTCATTATGGATCACGGATGATGCCCGATGTTTACCAGAATAGCCGTTACTAACGGCTATAACGGCCTAAAACGGTTTTTCCTCTTTATGGAATATCTCACGCGTATTCAAGATAAACTGGGAGTACGTTTATATGCTTTGCATCTTGTTTCTTTTATGGTCCCTGGCACAAATGCAGCCCTCGTGAGAAAGGGGAGTAGGGGGGCAGAGAAAGGGGGGGAGAGGAGGAATGGAGGTGGGAACAGGGGAGAAGGAGGCGAAGTTGTGGATGAAGTTGGTTTATTTTTTCCAAAGTCAAACTTTCATTTTATCATTAGTTGCAAAGTGAGGCGACTGCAGAGAGATCTAAACAAATCTTTAAAAAAAAAAAAAAAAAAAGTTCTTTTTCTACCGAACATGAATTAACGAATCACAAGACAAAACACGACGCGTTTCGACCTCTTAAATCTTCTTCAGGCAAGATAAACAACACTCAGGACAACAAAAATGAAGAACGAGCAATCACTTATCTCATTGAATTCTGCGCAAGATGGGCGTTGAATCCATCGTGCGCCGAATTCAACGAGATAAGTGATTGCTCGTTCTTGTGATTCGCTTGTACATGTTTGGCGGATATAGTACTTGATTTTCTTTTAAGTTTCATTTTATCTTCAGCTGGTAAATCCAGTGGGGAAAAAAAAAACGATTTTTGTTCTTCATCTATTCATGTTGTTAACAACCCAGAACTGAACTGATGAAAACAAGCTGTACCAGCTGAAAATATTATAACGTTCTGACTTTGCAAACACACAACACACACACACACACACACACACACACACACACACACAACCACACACACACACACACACACACACACACACACACACACACACACACACCACAAAACAATGCCCCATTCATCCCTATACCCACCAACCACCACCACCACCACCACCACCACCCCTTTCCCCATTATCAAGTCATCTGTAAAGGAGAGGAAAAAGAAATTGACGATGAAGAAGATAATTTATATGTGAACTAAAGAAAAACAAGCAAACAATGACATAATGAACACGCATACAAGTATACATACCCTTTCACGCTTTCCATTTCTCCCACACATACTTGTGTACATGCCCGCGCATTATCGAGTTTTACTCAGGTTAAATCTCTCTCTCTCTCTCTCTCTCTCTCTCTCTCTCTCTCTCTCTCTCTCTCTCTCTCTCTCTCTCTCTCTCTCTCTCAGTGAAAGTTGATTGACTGTATATGGAAAATGTGAAATGGCCATGACGAAATCAATGAACGATGTTATTTGTACATAAATTGTTCTAGTTATCATTGTATTCATCCTTACTTGTTTCTGAAATAAGGACTCATTTCTTGAGATATAGACAGTATAGACAAAATGACTTAGTATGTCCGTTGTGTAGGCAAGATGAGGAAGATGAAGTACAGTTTATGTTCATTGCCCAGCTTTAGAAGATATTCACCAAAAATGTATCCCACAGAAAAATCATAGGCGCCCATGCATGTTTCGTTTACATGCTACTGCTTAGCTCTAACAGTTATCAAGTTATTAGGAATTTAGATTTTTTTTGTTGTTTTTGTTGTTGTTTAAGGTGTCTAAGATAAAAGACATGATAACGTCTTAGTTGGTGTTCTTGTTTGTTTGACTGGTTGATTTCTTCTTTTCCTGATAAACGATCTGTTTCTTACTTATAATGTAAATGATTGTGTTAATCTCCATTCAAATGGGCCAATGGTCTTACTGAAAAAAATCTGGTCTGGTCTGGTCTCTCTTTCAGTACTGTGTTCATTCATTATTGTATTCATGGGGAAAACCGTCTTTAGACAGACATCCATTACGCTGTAACTGCAGTTCTTCGGAAGAAACATCAGAAGTGCTACAGAATCCTAGCCCAGAAAACTATTGTGGTAATTTAAATGTCTGTTTTCGTAGTACGAAAAAAGAACACAGGTGGATTATAGTAAAAATGCCACTATTTGGAAGACACATCAGAGCTATTTCTGTATACTATTATCCTACATTCAAGCCCAGAAAGCAATAACTTTGGTGCTTTGAGAACAGGAAAGCCGGTGAGACTATAGCAAGAATCCCAGTCCATACTATTTCTACAAACCTCTATCTCGCTGTCTGTCTGTCTGTCTTTCCGTGTACAACACGGTTTGATTACATGTTGGCGTACTGTAGAGGAAACAAAAGTGTGGGTTCCGTGTCAAATTAACTCAGGTGAAAGCCAAGATAAATGGTTGCTTTCCCTTTTACAGTAACCGGATACAGAGACCAGTTCAGATTACAGGGTGGAAGTCTGGACCACTCTTCTCCACTCTTCTTCACTCTTCTCCACTCCACCTGTGTACCGTGCCAATTCATTGGTGTCTTCTCTTTCTTTCTTTTTTTCCCCTGCCTTTCTGGACCAATTCGCCTGCCATT
>CM065720.1:36925872-36935872 GCA_033310375.1 Conus canariensis
TTAAAATGCCATTATTGCAGATGGTATTTTGCACATCAAACAAGCAGTGTGTGTGTGTGAGAGAGAGAGAGAGAGAGAGAGAGAAAGAAAGATAAATGTACTTATTTAGTCCCATAGCTCAAGGGTGAGCATAGGCCATCGACAACACTCCACCATCGCACTCAGTTCTGGGCTGCTCGCTGAATGCCTGTCCAGCTGGTCCCCTGCCTCTTTATCTCTGCTTCAGTGTCTCACCTCCAGCTGCTGCAAGGTCGGCCTCTCTTCCTTTTCCACTGCGGGTTCCATGTCAGGCTTGGCGTGTGGTGCTGGATGCTGGCTTCCTGAGAGTGTGTCCAATCCAGAGCAGAATCTGCTTGGCCACTGGTTCCTGTCCTGCTTGCTTCCATAGATCTTCATTGTTGATCTTCTCTGGCCATGTGATTTTGAAGATGTGCCTCAGACAGGTGTTGATGAAGGTCTGAATTTTTTGCTGTATTGTCTTGGTCATTCTCCAAGTCTCGCATCCGTAGAGCAGAACCGACTTCACGTTTGAATTGAAGAGAAATGTACATCCTTTATAATGCTGTCCTTTAGCCTCACACTCACAGAAATACTTGAAAGGCATCATATTCAAAACACACACACACACACACACACACACACACACACACACACACACACATCACACTCATACACATGCACATACTCTCTCTCTCTCTCTCTCTCTCTCTCTCTCTCTCTCTCTCTCACACACACACACACACACACACACACACACACACACACACACACAGCTCAAAACAGACATAATGATGCACAGTACAGATATTTTAATGTTCCAACATTAGAAAGAAAAATATTACAAAAAAAGGCAAAACACATATAATTCTTTTTTTAACTACAACATTTTTCAAAACAGTGACCAGCACTGATTATGCCAAAGGACGGATTTCAAACATGTAAAATTATATTGCATCTGTTTAATGTGCAAATGCCATTTCATATTGCAAAGAATATCCACTGAATTCACAAAATCTTAAATATGAATAAAATTGTGTGTGTGTGTGTGTGTGTGTGTGTGTGTGTGTGTGTGTGTGTGTGGTGTGTGTGTGTGAGTGAGTGTGTGTGTGTGTGTGTGTGTGTGTGGGAAGGGAGTGAGTGTGTGTCTGTGTGAGAGAGAGAGAGAGAGGGGTGAGAGAGAGAAAAGAGAGGTGTGTGTGTGTGTGTGTGTGTGTGTGAATATGCTGAGCATTACAGTTAATCATCAATGAATAACATGTTAAACGATACTCAAAACAGATTTCTTTCTGTTACTAATAATAAGAACATTCCTTTTTTCTTTTAACACACTCCAAGGCTTCTTGATATTCCTTGAACCTGAGTTTTTTTAGCTGGGTTTTTTTTTTTTCTTTTTTAGGCCTTGATTTTGTGGTGACAGCCCTGATATGGCCCTTTGCGGTTGGCTGGGCTATAAGCAACATTACCTTACCTTATCTTACCTGCCTTGAATCCCATCTAAGTTTAATAATTAAATTTAATAAATAACCCAAAAAAAAATCAAAGTCCTTGAACATAGAGCCACAAACTCTGGGTCAAAATCAGGATTTGTCCTAGTATTGTCTTTGTGAATGAAAAATCTGACTGACGATGAAGCCATGAAGCCTGTGAAATAACACCCAGATACTAACTAGCAAGCTGTTTGCTTAAGTTTCTGTGTGAATACGTACTACTGTCAGCAATCTGGTGTCGTTCAGATGCCTTGCTATGGCCTTGAAATCTTTGATTTTATTATCCAATATCTGTGAGAATCCTGTTAATTAAAAAAAAATTATTAAAAAAAAAAAAAAAAACGACCAAACTCGGCAAAGAATGCACATATCTGGCTGCACAAAAAGTGAGCAATGCACATCAACATAAACTCTTACAATCAGTTCAGCAGTCTGTGGTTGTCTGAAATCTGAAAGCTGTAAAGAAAGAGAACAACATCCCATCACTTAAATCTTACCATACCAAATAATAATATGTTGCAGGAATGTTTCAGTCTTATACATAATCCATCCTTATACCCAAACAACCGGTAGAGATAATAACTATGATAGAGTAGCCTAATTATATGGATTGAACAATATCAAATTAAAAGATTTTATGTTAGTAAATTTAGATAAAATCTTACTATTGCAAAAAAAAAAAGAACAGAAAGACAAAATTTCAAATGGTATGAATTAATCCTCAGTTAGCACAGCAAAAGTGAAGGACAATATTAAGTAACACCGTCTGTGGGGCAAAACAGAGATATCACAGTGTACATCTGCCGATGTCTTAATTTAGATGGAATGTGACAAAAGAAAATAAGAGATTATCTCACTTTGAAGAATAATGAAATAATTTTCTCATCACAGAAACAATTCTGATCAAACTGAACAGGAGAGCTGACTTATCTTCTTAAAAAACAAACAAACAAACAAACAATGACAATATCAACATCGATAAAGAATATAAAACTTCATGTTTTCTTTACAGTTCACAATTTTTCTTACTTCCAAAATCAATTATCATGATTCATCACACAAAGATATGTGAGTTTAATGTGTGTGCATATAAAAATGTAACACACACTGTCAGTTAAAACTGTAATTAATTACAAGTATGTAATCTCATTTTCTGTTAATAGGGAAGAAATCAGGTTTTAAAAATCCATCAGTGGAATGGTTGAAAGCTGTGAGCCATCTAGGCTGAAGAATCAACAGAGGATGGAATCTTCCCGCCTAATTTGGTCACCACATCCTTCAGTTCACCAATTTCTGAAAGGGTTAAAAATAACTGGTTATAACACATTAAAAAAAATCTCATTTTTCAACAGAAAAATAACCTATAACACCAGACGATATATTTCTTTTAGTAAAATATACAAGCTTCCCTATTCAAATCTTATCAAAATAAACAATCAAAACAACTGCACTCAACGCTCATATCCTCAGCTTGATAACAATTTGATTTCCCGATCTATCTGTTTTCAGGCTTATCATATCAACTTTCAAGAAACTTGTGACAAGCTCCCTTCATGTTTTTACATGAATCTCAATCATTCATGTATTTTCCATTACAGTGATGAAAAATGAATCAAAATATCCACTTTCTAAAGAACCTAAGTATGAAATTAATTGTGAAATGCAGATCATAGTGCTGCACTGGTGTACATTTAGAAATATGAATGTGTTTTCTGTCTGGTGCCCTACATTTACCATGTAAAATCTCTGCTTTTCAATTTCAACACAGCTTCTATTCTGCTTCTCAACCTCACAATACCAGTGTACACTGGAGGCTCAAAGCAAGTATGATTTTAAACATGAGAGGCCAGGTAATAAACGGCCTACCACCTACAAAACAGTATATGTCTCTCATATACAAACAAAACAGATATCTCTCATCAGACCCATTCATTTGTGGGATTTTTCTGCCTCGATCAGCTCCTCTCTGGAGTGACACGGAATATGAGACCAGAGGGAAAAAAAAGGAAATGTCTCTTAAGACAGGTCGCCCACTAAACTAGTCCTACTCACGTCGCTTCAGACTCTGGTTCTCGGTAGTCAGGTCGCTGTTGCGGGAAGACAGGAACACTGCGTCCTGGATGCAGTCCTCCAGCAGCTTCCTGTAGCGCTGATCAATCACCGCCTTCTGCTCCTCAAACATCTCCCGGTAGCTTCGGAATGTCTGACACACACAAATAACTTCTGATTTTGCTCCACAGCATCTCTGACTGGGGAATCTGAATCAGCTCTAGATTGTCTGAGACAGAGATAGCAATCTGAATCAGCTCCAGAGTGTTTGAGACAGAGATAGCAATCTGAATCAGCACCAAAATGTTTGAGACAGACACAGCAATCTGAATCAGCACCAGAATGTTTGAGACAGAGATAGCAATCTGAATCAGCACCAAAATGTTTAAGATGGTCATGAGGAAACTGACATAATTCTGTCACAAACAAAGGTAATCTTGGCAAAAAACACATAAAACAGATTGCAAAGTAACACATTTTCAAAAACAAAACATAAATCAGATCAGCGAATTTTCAACAACTACATCATCTTCAGACCCCACACAGAAGAGACATGAACAACTGCACATAAAGAATCCCCAGGTTGCAGCAGGGATAGGAAATAGGGAATCTCAATGAGATACGGAATGTCTGAGACAGACACAGTTACCTCAGTCAGTTACAGGTTGTGCGATATGGATCCAGAGTGTTCAAAGAGTAAATGAATCCAGCCTTTCTCACTGACAGTTTCTCTTGTAAAATTGATTTATGTTTTCCAGCTTAATCAAATTATACATTTTCTTGAATTGTTTGTTTAAAGTTCATCCATTCTCAGGTCCTCCTGTGTCACTGTGTTTATCTGTCTGTCTGTCAATACCAGATAACTGTGAAGCAACTCATCAGAGAAGACATTACAGTGCTTCACAATGGTGATATTCACTGGTGCCTCCAACAGACTCACGATACCACTGCCTGCTGCTGAGAACAATAATTGACAAGCTCAGCGGAAGGGAAGCAACTATTTTTTCTTGGCTGGAGAATTCTTTGCATCTTCAGCTCAAGTTGTCATGAATGTGGGTTAATGTACTAAGTTGGTTTGAGTTACATCACTTCCCCTTGACCTGTAAATAACCGACTGAGACTTCTTCTTCCAGTTAGGGAAATAACCCTGTCCCATGTTCAGCCAGTGTTCATGTGGACATTATTAGCACATAAGCTGCATGCTGTGTGTGTATATGCATTCTATACCATCGGCCTATGGAACTTACATACCTGCAGAATAGTGATGAAATTCAGCATGTGTGCAAACGGTTACGTGTGGGTCTGATGAAATTCAGCATGTCGTGCAAACGGTTACGTGTGCATCTGATGAAATTCAGCACCTGTACTAATGGTTATGTCTGTGTTCACCCATGGAATCTCACCCTAAAATTTCATTCAAAGGACTTTTCTGAGCTTGGAGTCAAAACCAATGTTAACTCCGAAGGACAGATCTTCCTAAGAATGGACAGTTCTACAGAGACTAGGATCTGCAGCCCAGCATCATGGATCTGAAACTCAACAACTGAGCTACTCCAGACAAGGCTGGACCAACCGATCCTTCCAGGGCTCCTGTGTTTTACCTTTGATATTCCACCTGTATATATGGTTACTTTCATTTCAGTTTCAGCCTCTCAACAGTCAAAATGCACATTGCTTCTATTGAATTCATTCTTGCTTCTTTCATGAGGTCAAATGCCTCAAAGATGAACAACAAAACGGTTGATTCACACATGCATGTAATGCTCTACACTAGCCATGAAAAGACAGTGAGTTTGCATTTGAAAACAGGTATCATACAAAAACGGTTGATTCACACATGCATGTAATGCATCTACATAGCCATGAAAAGATGGTGAGTTTGCATTTGAAAACAGGTATCATACAAAAACGGTTGATTCACACATGCATGTAATGCATCTACATAGCCATGAAAAGACGGTGAGTTTGCATTTGAAAACAGGTATCATACAAAAACAGTTGATTCACACATGCATGTAATGCATCTACATAGCCATGAAAAGACGGTGAGTTTGCATTTGAAAACAGGTATCATACAAAAACGGTTGATTCACACATGCATGTAATGCATCTACATAGCCATGAAAAGACGGTGAGTTTGCATTTGAAAACAGGTATCATACAAAAACGGTTATTCACACATGCATGTAATGCATCTACATAGCCATGAAAAGACGGTGAGTTTGCATTTGAAAACAGGTATCATACAAAAACGGTTGATTCACACATGCATGTAATGCATCTACATAGCCATGAAAAGACGGTGAGTTTGCATTTGAAAACAGGTATCATACAAAAACGGTTGATTCACACATGAATGTAATGCATCTACATAGCCATGAAAAGACGGTGAGTTTGCATTTGAAAACAGGTATCATACAAAAACGGTTGATTCACACATGCATGTAATGCATCTACATAGCCATGAAAAGACGGTGAGTTTGCATTTGAAAACAGGTATCATACAAAAACGGTTGATTCACACATGCATGTAATGCATCTACATAGCCATGAAAAGACGGTGAGTTTGCATTTGAAAACAGGTATCATACAAAAACGGTTGATTCACACATGCATGTAATGCATCTACATAGCCATGAAAAGACGGTGAGTTTGCATTTGAAAACAGGTATCATACAAAAACGGTTGATTCACACATGCATGTAATGCATCTACATAGCCATGAAAAGACGTGAGTTTGCATTTGAAAACAGGTATCATACAAAAACGGTTGATTCACACATGCATGTAATGCATCTACATAGCCATGAAAAGACGGTGAGTTTGCATTTGAAAACAGGTATCATACAAAAACGGTTGATTCACACATGCATGTAATGCATCTACATAGCCATGAAAAGACAGTGAGTTTGCATTTGAAAACAGGTATCATACAAAAAGTTGATTCACACATGCATGTAATGCATCTAATAGCCATGAAAAGCGTGAGTTGCATTTAAAAACAGTATCAAAAAAAAACGGTTTGATTCACACATGCATGTAATCATCTACAAGCCATGAAAAGACTAGTTCATGAAAAACAGGTATGACATGAAACAAAATTATATCAACAATGTCTGTCAGGTAATAAGAATGCACCCCATTTCTGTTGATCCTAGATGCTGTCCAAAAACAAACAATAAAAAATTTCGACTTTCAAATGTCATTCCCATCATTTTCAGCACACACCCATGGACAGACACACAAACTAGCACGTTCACTCCAGATCACTTCCCACCCTCTCATCCTCACCACAGCCATCCTCTGCCATTCATCCCAATGTAAATCACCTGTCCACACACACACACACACACATACACACACACACACCGCACACACACACACACACACACACACACACCACACACACACACGCACGCACACACACACACACACACACACACACACACACACACACACACACACACACACATACATGCACACATGCACATGCTCACGCCCATGCACACACAAACCCATACACACAATATAAATACACACAAACACTTATGAATGCACACACACACACACACACACACACACACACACACACACACACACACACACACACACCTGATAGTGCTGTAGTTGCTGCAATTCCAGTTGTTCGTTGTGCATTCTGTACACCTCCTCCAGTTCTTTAGACAAGTGCTCCTTCTCCTGCTGCAGTGTCTGGATCTGGTCATCAAACATCAACATCATCATCTGTTCAAAGCAATCGGCGTCATCTTCTGCATTAAGTAAGTAAGAGGGATACAAGGATGTGCTTAACCCGTTCACTGCTTGAAAATGTTACAAACAAAGGCTTTCCCAGTGCCAGGGAAATCTAATGATTTGGGGTAATAATTAACAAAAAATTCTAGCTCAGAAACTACAAAAGATATAACAATGAAATATATGATTTTTGAAGGAAATTGAATGAAGATTTTGAATCTGGGCTTCTTTTGTTTTAATTTTGATAATAAAAAAATATTTAGGCATTTAGATTTGGATAGATTTTTTTGCACGATCAAAAACATATGTATTTACCACTACAGCTTCACATCCAAAAAAGAACACAAAGCAAAAAAGTTGAAAATAAAGTTTGTATTGTCACTCTACACATGTAAATGAAAGTAAAACAGTTTAGAAGTCTATCAAGATGCTCACACTCTATGCAGACAGGTCAGTCCACGACCACGCCCCCCTCCCCCCACCACGCCCCCTTGCTGGACTTCAACCCTCTCTTTCACTCCTCCTCTTCTCCTACCTTTCCCTCTGCCCCGTGTCACGCCGCGAGCAGGCCACGCTCCCCTCTGCGCTGACTATCACATCACTGGCCACTGGCACGCAGTGCAGAGTACACACTAGACGAGCTCTTTCGATGCTGGCAAACCAGTCAGCTGAACACACACTGAGGTCACACAGCCCGACTCAATAACTGACGAATACGGTCGGCAATTCCATCACAATCATCATCTCACCTTCATGCTCGAGTAAGTCGTTGAATAAAAGATTATTGTCTTTGTCAAAAATGATTAGCAGAGCCTGCTCAGCTGTGTAAATACGTTGATTTGGTCGCTACGCTTGTCGAAGGTTGCGCCGCCATCTTTGCAAGCGAGACGAAGTGCTGGCTGGTCATCCAGTCAGTAATGAGAATAAATGGGTTTTCCCCTCACGTGTGGTCGTTTGCATATCATTTTAATACTACAGACATTAAGGCTTACTACGCACACTCTATTTAAGTCCGTCAATAGAAATAGTAACGAATGAAAATTCAAGAAAAATGCATGACGTCAGTGGACGGCCCATAGGCACTGGGAAAGCATTTTTACTTCGGCGTCAGCTGACGGCTTATAGGCACTCTTCGGGTTAAGCATTGACCCTCGACAAAGCACTGAGAAAAAAAAAGAAAAGAAAAGTACAGTTCAGTCAGCCTACAGGCTGGATATTCTGTTTTAACAAATTGACATGTTGAAAAAACGTAAACACAAAAAGGGAAGAAACAGAAATTCAAATGAACACTCAGCTGTTATGTTATAGGTTGGTCATCACATGAGAAAAGGATTTTTTTTCCTCCCTAGAACTATGTTCTAGGCTCAATCACCAAAGCAGATGCTAGTAGGGGTTTCCTGGCTCTCATATGGGCCCCCGTGGTCGGCTGGATTATAAACGACATAGCTTGACTGGGCAGGGGTCTGATTCCCAGTTTACAGAAAATATCATTCCACATAAGATCTGTATCCTGTCGACAAAACGAAAGTTGCAGTACGTTACCTTCTTTATAATTTCCCCTTGAGTGCCCTCTTCGTAGACAGATCACATCTCTAAGGCAGGGCAGCAAGAAGGTGTCAGGGTGGGGCATGGAAAGTATGCTATATCAGACTTTAGCCGGAAAAATGCTCTGAATGATGACATCATCATCGTGAGTCACAGACACTGCGCCAACAGCAGAGAAAAGAAGGATGGAAAAACTGGGCCTGACTGAACCAATGTTGGCGTTTCTCGCAAACAACGCTCTATGGACTATTACCTTCATAGCAACAACAGGCTTGTCAGCTCGAGTTCCGCCAGGGTTTTCTCTAGTTGTGCCCCTTCCTTGGTGGTGTACTGGTACCCCTCCGCCTCACGCATCTGTGGCACAATGGAAACATATGCTGAAAGTTGCCATTACTTTAAGTGCATACATAACAAGGGGCTATTATTTGTGCAAGTAAATAACCTGCTGTGTTCACTCTCTAATCCTTTTCTGTCACCTTTTTTCTTTCTAATCCTCAGTTTCAAAGCCCCACTTGTATGTGAGATCACGTCACTTGGCAATTCCATTTTCACTTCTCTCCCCTCTCTCTCTCTCTCTCTCTCTCTCTCTCCCCGTGCCCTCTCCATCTCCCTGTCTTTGCTTACTGGTTTTCACATTTCTCCTTTTTTCAAATGTCAGCACTTGCCTATGTAATTTCGTTTTCTTTTCCCCCTCTTGGACAAGGATCTAATGCAAAAGAAAGCAATACAAGCTTATGCTATTCCTTCATTATTAAAAAAAAATTGTCCTCCTCTCTCTCTCTCCCCTCCCGTCTTGCTCTCGGCTCCCTCCTCTCTCTCTTTTTCTCTCGCTCTGCCTCTCTCTCTCTCTCTCTCTCTCTCTCTCTCTCTCTCTCTCTCGCTTACTTGTATCTCAGCCACTTCATTCTCCAGGTCCAGCCTGGTTCTCTCCATCTCCTCCTCCACCATCATCTTGTGTTCCTTCTCCAGACGCTGCCGTCTCCTCTGCCTGTCACACACATTAGGTAAGCACATGACCACACACACACACACAACACACACACACACACACAAAACACACACACCACACACACAACACACACACACACACACCAGGACTTACAATATTCAATGCTATTCTTAAATCAACCATCTAAAATTAATTTATGAAAATGCAAAATTCATAC
>CM065720.1:36940872-36993372 GCA_033310375.1 Conus canariensis
TCCATACCGTTCACTTTGAAAGAGAGAGAGAGTGTGTGTGTGTGTGTGTGTGTGTGTGTGTGTGTGTGTGTGTGTGTGTGTGTGTGTGTGTGTGTGCGCGCGCGCGTGTGCATGCATGCGTGCGCGCGTGTGAGTGTGCGTGCGTGTGTGTGTGCATGTGTGTGCGCATGCATGTATGCGTGCGTATGTGTGTCTTGGATGTAAGAGCACAAATTGATTTCCATACATCACTATGTTCTATCATATCAAAGCACAAAAGACAAACACCACCACATTTACAGTCTAGTCAATTTCATCCAAAACTGAAAAACTGAAATTCGTCCATTCCAGTCACCTGAACTTTGGATAAAACAAATTTCAGGTATGGAAAACAGTGGTACTGGGCCTGTCAGTCAATTTGCATTCACCGTTTTATCCATTTAGGGGTAAAGCAGACATACTATACATCAATGCAAACAAGTTATCTACCCTGTTGGCCAAGTTGATTTTGCGTTGTTCTTCATTTTGTCCCGACAGCTTCTCCTTCTCCTCCCACGTCTGCTTCTTGGCCAGCTGAAGATCAGCCACTAGGTCCTGAAGTGAAAAATACAACATAGGCATGTGCAGCTAGATCCATACTCATAACGTGTATACAACATCATTTGGTGGTTAGAGTTTTTAATTATTATATCCCAACGGATAAGACATGACGTTTTCAATGCCGTCAGACTAATGCAGGGGAAAATGTAACACAAAAAAAAAAAGAAAAAGAAAAGGTAATATCCTGAAAATGAACAAAAAACGAAAACAATCAATGAAATGGCATCTGGACAGCTGACGTCCTTAAGGAGAGTAAGATCAGCTGTGCCGATAGTGCCAGCCATGTGTTTTATTTACCACTCTCAGATTCAAAGAAGTGTAAAAAAAAAATAATTGATGACAAACATTTAAGTGTAACACACACACACAAAAGAAAGAAAGAAAAAAAAAACATGGACCAACAGTCAATGCAGAATGAACGTTAACATCCACCCTGGTCAGTGTGTCCATCTCTCTGTCTGTCTTTCTTTATCTCTTTCTGCATATTTTTCTCTGTTGATAACTCATCTTCAGTCAGTCAAATGTGGGTTCTGCAACTAAACTACAAGTGATATGCTTATTGATTTTCACATTTCTCTTGTTTGATTAATTTCTTCCCTTGTGGGCAGGGGCAGCATGTAAAACAAAGCCATCTAGTCTTGCATTATAACTTAGTTACCAATGATTTTGGTTTGTCATCAGGCATGTAGTGGGCAGACAAAGCAGTAAAAACATAGTATTTCACAGAAACACACCTGTATGCAGAGTACCTACAAACAGCAACACAACAAGCTCTATAGTGCAGAAGTTAGCGACATGCAAAAGATTCGCAAGATTTTTTATTTCCAAAGGTTGACTCTTATCCAGAGTTGCTGAGTATGTTATGGCCTCAAAAGGACAGATAAGAACAAAACGGTCTAATGTTTGACACTGTTGAGCAAATTTCCTGGCCAACACTGCAGGTGTCTGTATTCCTCAGGTCTGGTTGGTGCCAGGAGATATCATGAAAGGAAACGGAAAGCACAGCCCTGTCATGAAGTGGCTGACTAAGATGGAACTTCAAAACATCATCTTCACAGGGTTCATATTGACTTCCAAACAAAAAAATTAGGGATTTTTCAAGGACTCTAAGTTAAAATTCAAAGACTGTAATATAGAAAAATACAAGCCTTTTTCCATATTTCAGCAATTTTAAATAGTCACTTCAGCAAAAACTGGTCAGAAGCAGAGGATAGGGAAGTAGACATTTTCAGCAGATACAGGAGAGCAACAACAACAACAACAAACGCAAAATTTGTAAACACATTTGAATTCTCTGTATGATTTTGTGGTTTTCTCACCAAAATATACACTGCTCCATCAGAATACTAATGTTCAAGCTCTTTCAAGCAGTCTGGGGTATTTATAAGCACTGAAGTCCAAATTTCAAGGACTCAGCACAGTCTGCTCTGGTGGGTTGCCTCATGACAACCCAGTCTTCATACCTCCCTGTGGAATGCCAGTGGTGAGTCTGTGACATGACTTGTTTGGATGTGGCTGTGTGTCTGTGATCCAAAATGAGTGTCGGAATACTGCCACTAAGAAGACATGAAAGATGAGAGAGTATAAAAAAAAACAGACAATTAGACAATTTTCTTTTTTGGAATGAATGAATGAAAATAAAAAAACCAACATTACAATAACTTCCTCACAGTAAATTCCTGCCAGTAAATTACTGTCACCTTGTAATCTCTTGGTTTACTGATGCCATCACAAAAAGTCAAAGTTTTTTTGTGTTTTTTTTCAAGTCAGTCACAAAAAGTACTGACCTCCATTTTGGACACATCATCTCTGTTTGGTTCAGGTGCCGAGGCAATCTTGTCTCTCAGTTTGGAAATGTCCCGACGCAGTTCAGCGATAATGTCCTGAGTGTCATCCTGTCGGATAATGATACTTACAAAGTTGAATGGCATACATCCGGTGTAGAGTCCCTATACTTTGTATCAGTTCAAAGTAACCTTCAAAGTACGCAAACGATACACCACCCTGCAACACAATATGCTATAACACGCCAACAGATGTTTATTTTTTAACTGGCATAACTTTGCTCAGCTCTCTCACAAACTGAAGTTCAATCAATGCTCGAATTCATTTTATTCAATACGGTTCATCCTCAAAGTTGGGTAGGGTATAAATAACAGTTTATTTCATTTTCTACTTTATTTCATTCACACTAGTTTCAATTGTTCTGACTGTTTTTATCTGACAGGCAAACTCCATAAAATGATCCATCTGCTGAACTAGTTGTCCCTGCTCCAGCAACAGATCCATCCTGCCTGTGACTGTTTTTCATATGTACAAACAATACACAGAATCATGCACAATAGACACATACTATATCACAAACAAATGCACTCCCTGCACACTCTCAGCATGCGCACACACACACACACACACACACACACACATACATACACACACACACACTCACTCACTCACTCACACTCTCTCTCTTTTACACACACACTCACACACTCCCTTCTTTCCCTCACTCCCCTTCCCTACAGCTGTCACAGTTACCAGATTCATTCTTGCATGGTTCTTCACATCTTTCGCAAACTGGCCATACTGCAGAGCGCTCTGTGTAGTCTGGTACGCTTTGTCTGCAGACAGGAAGAAAAAACATCAGTAAACACTCCCATCGGCACCGTCAGACATTATCCAGAAGAAACTCTATGTAGGGATCAACAGCGAAAGGTCATCAGAGAATACGGCATTCCTTCCCCCCCCCCCCCCCCCCCCCCCTCCCCCCCCCCCCCCCCCCCCCCCCTTCCCCCCAGGCAACACAGAAAAGGTTACTCTACAAGAATCAGCGAATGAAGCCTCTCCCATCACAACAACAAAACCATTGTGACTGCATTGTATTACCTTTTAAATGTGGGTGGAGCTTCATCTTTTACAACAAAACCACTTTGACTGCATACTGAATTGCATTGTAAATGTGGGTGGAGCTTCATCCTTTACAACAAAACCACCTTGACTGCATACTGTATTGCATTGTAAATGTCAGTGGAGCTTCATCCTTTACAACAAAACCACTTTGATTGCATACTGTATTGCATTGTAAATGTGGGTGGAGCTTCATCCTTTACAACAAAACCACTTTGATTGCATACTGTATTGCATTGTAAATATCAGTGGAGCTTCATCCTTTACAACAAAACCACTTTGATTGCATACTGTATTGCATTGTAAATGTGAGTGGAGCTTCATCCTTTACAACAAAATCACTTTGACTGCATACTGTACTGCATTGTAAATGTCAGTGGAGCTTCATCCTGTGCAACACCACTTTGACTGCATACTGTATTGCATTGTAAATGTCAGTGGAGCTTCATCCTACGCAACACCACTTTGATTGCATACTGTATTGCATTGTAAATATCAGTGGAGCTTCATCCTTTACAACAAAACCACTTCGATTGCATACTGTATGTTGTTTTGCAGTTGTATTGTGGTGTATTGTACCACGGTGTGCATCATTGTACTGTTATTGTATTGCCATGGCACTGTGTTGTATTACACTGAATTACATCATAGTCTATTGCATTATGTTGTACTGTAATAGGTTGTGTCGCACTGTACTGTGCTGTGTTGTCCTGTATTGCTGTGTACTGTGCTATTGGTTTGTAGTATTATGTTGCACTGTACTGTGTTGTATTGTATTGCACTGCATTGTGTTCCGTTGTAGCATTTCACCATAACTGTACTAGTTGTGTTGAACTGTACTTTTTTTTTTTTTTTTTTTGCTGCCCCAACCTCTGCGCCACCTAAGAAGAAGTGCACCCACGCTGCTCATTCCGACACCCCATCCACAGCCACAGCCCGGTCGGCCCCGCCGCAGCCCCGGCACCAGCAATCCACAGGGAGCAGTCAATGTCAAGTCGTCATGAGGCAACCCACCGGAGGAGACACTGCACTGCTGCCGAGTGTTGAACTGTACTTCACTGAATTTGCACCGCATTGTACTGAATTGATATACACTGTGCCTTGCTCTATTGTACTTGTATTTCTTGTGTTATATTGTATTGTTTTGCATTTTACTGAATTGCATCACAGTGTGCAGTACTCCAGCATGTTGTACTGTATTTTGCAGTAATTTCACTGCATTGTATCGCGTATGTTAACACAGCAGACTATCCTTGATGATCACTCAACAAAGATTCAAAATGGAGTGACTGATGGCGGAGAACGAAGCAAAATTTAGAAAGAGTGGGGGTTAGTTACCGCCAAGGACATTGACAAACAAAGTACAGGACAAGACACGATGCATTTCGACCTCTTGCATCTTCTTCAGGCAAAAAAACAGATCACATTTAACATTTAGGACAGTACAAACAAAGAAACTCTTCGTTCTTTGTTTGTACTGTCCTAAATGTTAAATGTGATCTGTTTTTTTGCCTAAAGAAGACCCAAGAGGTCGAAATGCATCGTGTCTTGTCCTGTGCTTTGTTTGTCAATGTCACTGGCGGTAACTAACACCCTCTCTTTCTAAATTTCACTCAACAAAGAGGTTATCACGTATAAACAATGAAGCAAGTTTTGCACTGATGTAGCAGCATCTTCAAGACTCAGCCCAGTGAAAGGTCAGACGGAAGCTTACCCAGGGGAGAAACAGTCACCAGCATCAGCGTCATGGCGTTGCCACCCAGCGAGTCCTGCACACAGCGGAAAGAACACCTTCACCTTCACACTAAGACACACCCTGTGCATAAATGTGTCCCAACAACAGCACCACCAAAGAATAAGAAGTCTACCACTAACAAAAGTCCTAAGGTTTCTTCACCGTCTGACCAGCCACGTCTCTTGTTACATCCCACCACGAGGTCTATAAACACATGAGAAATCAGCTCAGATTGATGAAAACTGTGCATGCTTAGTTTACAAATTAAGATACGATCATGGTTCCATCCAAAGAAATGACGTTTTGTTAGAGGCAAAAACACTTGCAGGTCAACTCTGTGACAGGCATCTTCTGTTAGGGAGCTCAAAACACCAGTGTAAGTATCCAAGTTATGGTCTGAGAGAGCTCCTGTAAGATTTTTTCTACCCTAAAAAAATGATTTTCCTAGTGTACAAATGATGACACAGTTGTATATGCCTAAAGTTCTAAGTTGCTTGTACAGGTGAATCACATTGGTTGACACTGATTATCAGTGTCTCCAAGTAGATCGGTAGTGAACAAGGTATAAGACTCAGTTTCCTGTGGCCCCTGATGGAGCTTGGAAGGTTTCAAGAAACAACACAATCAATAACACAACGAGATTTAATGTGAGATTTGCATCAGCAAATGTCAAATAAATGTCACCATTCAGTCAGAGCAGTGAATATGTGCAATGCAATACTCCAAGTTTGAATGGATTTTTACAAAGTCAAAATAAAATCTGTATGTCAACAGAAAACAATCTATAAAATGAATACTCAGATATCAGACATAAACATCCATCAATTTAGAACCTTTTACATATATTAAACAAAAAACAGGAATACTCCATGGATAAGCTTACCACCAATGATATTCATGTGTTATTTACTGTTAATATGATCTATTCTTGGAATTCCAATTATTTGCCCTGTTTCAGTTGATAAAGAGTGGTGATCATGTTCACATCTGACTAACAAAACTATGCATGTACAGGGCCATTGACTGATATACTTTTCTCACTGGAGCTCCTTCTCATAGTGCTTATGAAATATACAAGAATGACCAAATTCAACACAGCATTTTGAGTCGACATGATTTTCCTTTTTCTTATTTACCAAACAAAAGAAAACCCAAAATGAAGGGGGGGGGGGGGGGGGGGGATCCTGTTAGTGCTCTAAATAGTACAACACTTCTGAATGAGAGGCATGAGATTGTTTAAACAAATGTACAACGGCTTGAAACCCATTCTTATCAGGAAAAAAATTCCTAAACAGGGCAGGGAACTGTAAACAGTAATCAAAGAACAAGTAGGGTAACTCTTGCTCCCCCGATGAGATAAACAGCCGCGCATAACTCTGAACAAATGCTACTTACTAGGAAATTGGGTGTTTAAGCAGCATTCATTAGGAGTTATGGATGTCTGTTTATCTCATTAAGGGAGCAAGAGTTATCCTACTTGTTCGTTAATTACCATTCTTATCAGTCCTGCAGCACAGGGATACCTGCTTCAGGCCAGGGGAGCTTAAGGCGGCAGAAGGAGAAGGATGGGCTGCATCTTCCACACTGCCTTGCCCTTGACACGGTGAATCTCTCACAAGTTCACTGCTCCTAAGGCCATTAGGCTATGGGACGTTAACCTTCACCTTTTGTTACGGAACGTTTCATGGGATGGTGGATGGGTGGCAAGTGAGTGAGTGAGTAATTTGGCTGAGTGGATGTTTGGCTCAGTGATTGGCTAATTCATTGAATGTTCATCAGTTGGTTTGGATAGAGATGCTACTCCAAGTTAATGTTTTACAGTCACCAAAGTTGCCCTCATTTTGGATAGAGATGCTACTCCAAGTAATGTTTTATAGTCACCAAAGTTGCCCTCCCCCCTTCCTCCCTCCCACCCCCAGTTGAATAATGTAGATAGTTCACAAACACTCACACGCGCCACATACACATAATTATGCATGCATCCATCCATTATCCCACCCACACACCTACCTGTAACAGTCGAGTGACGATGGATTCACGGTACGGAACATGCCCTCCTTTCTTTTTGGGGTCCCCCAGAGCGCTCAGCACGTTCACCATGCCCTGAGTCCTGTGCCGACATATCACTTCAGTTGCAAAGTGAGGCGACTGCAGGTGGAAATCTAAACAAGTCTTAAAAAGTCTAAGTACTACATCCGCCAAACATGAACAAACGAATCACAAGACAAACCACGATGCGTTTCGACCTCTTAGGCGTTTTTCAGGCAAGATAAACAACAGTCAAAGAACGGCCCATCTTGCGCCAAATTTGACAAGATAAGTGATTGCTTGTTCTTCATTTTCATTGTCCTGAGTGTTGTTGAGCTTGCTTGAAGAAGACCCGGGAGGTCGAAACGCATTGTGTTTGTTCATGTTTGGCGGATGTAGGACTTAAACTTTTTCAGATTTATCACTTCAGGGTTTTTACCCTGTCTGCTCTCCTGTGGCCTACCAGTTGTGTTTGTCTCCATGCTGCTCATTCCAGCCCCACTAGACACAGCCACATCCGGAGTAGTCACAGCCCCAGAACCACAGTTCACAGGGATCGTCAATACAGATCATCATGAGGCCGCTCAGAGTGACGGAGAGAGAGAGTGCGGGGAGGGGGGAGGACGGGGGGAGAGAGAAACACAGAGAGGAAGGAACAGAGAGAGAGAGAGAGAGCTCTGAAAGAAAGAGAGCCAGCCATTCAGACAGACAGACAGATACAGCAACAGACAGACAACAAACAGGTAGAGAGACAGAGACAGACAGACAGACCAACAGACAGACAGACAGACAGGGAGACAGAGACAGAGACAGATAGAGAGCTGAAGACTCCTAAGGCAGAAATACAGAGATCTATAAACTCAGAAAACAGGAAGAGACAAAGAGTACAAACAGGGCGGGCAAGACAATCTGCCCATCCATGTTGATGTCTTATGCTTTTGTTCAGCTACATTCAGACTTTCTTTATCCATGGCAAACTTGTATGTTACTGTTGGTTTTAAGAAAAAGATGAAAAAAATCCAAATATGTCAAGTTCTGGTCCATGGTGGTGGTGATTTGTTTTGCTGTTGTTGTCCTTGTTTATGTGTCAGTGTGTGTTTTTTTCTTATTTTTGGGATGGGAGAGGGTGTTTGCTTGTTTCTTACTTCTTTTTCCTGTTTTCTTTCCTTCAAGACCAAAGCACAAGGATGGAAGAGAGAAACACGGAGCAACAGACCATCACAACACAACTATCTTTTCCAGAAGCAAAAAGACATCAAAGGGAACTCACCCTGCCAGAACCTTCGGGTCAGTACTCTCAGGAGTCTCGCAGCCTGTTGGGGAGGGGGAGAAAAAAAAAAAAGAAGAAAAACATTAGGATCAGTCTGTACAGGACTCTGTCAAGTTCACTATTAACCACAGTTTGTCTCGTGATTTGTTTGTCCATGTTGTTTGGCCTTCCTTCCAGTCCACTTAAAAAAATCTTTTTACACACACAAACATTTTCATCATCATCATCATCACCATCACCTAATATCAATTTCAATAAAAGGCAGGAAGACAATAACACATTTATACATACACACATGCATGCATGCATACATGTACCCTTGTATTTACACACAGACACAGACACAAAGAGAATCAATCAATCTCTCTCTCTCTCTCTCTCTCTCTCTCTCTCTCTCTCTCTCTCTCTCTCTCTGTCTCTCCCTCTCTTACAGGTAAACCCAAGCTTATTTTTCCTACCTTGAGCAGAATAGTGACAGTGGTGGCTTCACAAAAAGATGTATATACATCATACACACTATCCCCACACCAAACACCTCTTTCAATGTGACTGCAACCACACCCTCTTTGATCCCCCTCTTCTCCTGAACAGCTGACCCACCCCAGCACTACATGTGATGTGACTGGACTCTCCATGTTCGCTGTCATGGCCGTTCTCACCTGCTAGCTCTACCAGCATGATGTTGGATCGAACCCCCACCTTGCTGGACTGCCGCTCCTTCTGTTCCACGGTGATGGTGAACACTGCGTGGGCCCTGTCACCGTCACCATCAAACAGTGAAATCAATGTATGTGACTTGTCCCTGTCACTGTCATCACCAAACAGTGAAATCAATGTATGTGACTTGTCCTGTCACTGTCATCACCAAACAGTGAAATCAATGTATGTGACCTGTCACCATCACCGTCACCATCAAACAGTGAAATCAATGTATGTGACTTGTCACTGTCACCGTCACCATCAAACAGTGAAATCAATGTATGTGACTGGTCACTGTCACCGTCACCATCAAACAGTTGAATCAATGTATGTGACTTGTCACTGTCACCGTCACCATCAAACAGTGAAATCAATGTATGTGACTTGTCCCTGTTACCATCACCACCAAACAGTGACATCAATGTATGTGACTTGTCCATGTCACCGTCACCATCAAACAGTGAAATCAATGTATGTGACTTGTCCCTGTTACCATCACCACCAAACAGTGACATCAATGTATGTGACTTGTCCATGTCACCGTCACCATCAAACAGTGAAATCAATGTATGTGACTTGTCACAGTCACTTTCATCACCAAACAGTGAAATCAATGTATGTGACTTGTCCCTGTCACCGTCACCATCAAACAGCAAAATCAATGTATGTGACTTGTCCCCGTCACCATCAAACAGAGAAATCAGTGTATGTGACTTATCCCTGTCACCATCACCATCAAACAGTGAAATCAATGTATGTGACTTGTCCCTGTCACTGTCATCACCAAACAGTGAAATCAATGTATGTGACTTGTCCCTGTCACCGTCACCATCAAACAGTGAAATCAATGTATGTGACTTGTCCATGTCACCGTCACCATCAAACAGCAAAATCAATGTATGTGACTTGTCCCCGTCACCATCAAACAGAGAAATCAATGTGTGTGACTTATCCCTGTCACCATCACCATCAAACTGTGAAATCAATGTATGCGACTTGTGTCACCATGATCCCTATGTTGTGAACTACATGGGTATGTGATATGTTGTCTTTCTGACACTGTCATCACCACAGAGCTACCATCACGGTGAATTATATGTTATCTGCCATTGTGTATTTTCTTTTTGCTGTGTGCATGAATATTGTATGAATAAGTGCAAATGGTGGATGTAAGCGCACTGAGAAATGCGCTATATAAGTATTATACATTATTATTATTATTTTTATTATCTGTATTACAACAGAATTTCACTGTTATGACTGAATAATCAGGTAAAAAATCAGGTCTTAAGAGGGAGGGGCATTACAGGGGAGGATAAGACTGTACAGATATTGAAAAGGTTTGTTTCCGTGCATTGTGTGTGAATGGTATGTGAAAGTTCAGCTGACTGACAGTGGGGCTAGTAAGCTAAGATTTATGAGTGTGTCAGAGCTCTTGTGGAATGAAGGGATACCAGAAGACTTGAGTCGAAGCTGCCAGAACAAAAACATCAGAACAACTGTGTGAGGGTGAGGTGCTTTATTTCAAGCATGGTGAAAATAAATAAATGAAAGTAACAAACACCAAATGTAAATCAGAACTTATTAGTCTTCTTCAGGCAAGACAAAAACAAACAAACAAACAAACAATGCAAATGAATAAAATAATGGTGGAAAAACAAGTACAAGTGAACAAATTCTCAGTCACAATAAAAATGTCTTAACAGGGATTTCAAAATGAGTGGGGTTGGAGGGGGAGAGATGGGACGAAAATGACAACACAGGTATACAAATGAAATCCCTCACTGGCAGCAAATGGGAACCATTCAGAGCTGTTTTTTCAATAGAACCATTTGTTTTTATTCCTGTCCAGAGTTGACTTACATCTGGGTGAGAGCTCTGCAGTGGAAATGGATAGTTGTGGTTGAGAAACTTAAGTATGTTCAGTGTCAACAAATCTTATAAAAAAAAATGTTAAGTATCTTTAAGGCTCTGCCGAAAAACGTAGACAAATAAATCACAAGGCAAAACATGACGTGTTTCAACCTCTTAGGTCTTCTTCAGGCAAGATACACAACACTCAGGACAACAAAAATGAACAAGCAGTCACTTATCTTCATCCAATTTGGCACAAGATGGGCAAAACCCATCGTGTTTTGTCTTGTGATTCATTTGTCTACATTTTTCAGCTAAGCCTTAAAAGTACTTTTTAAAATTTTCTTAGCTTTCTGCCTGCAGTCGCCTCACTTTGCAACTAAAACTTATAAAGTAACAACACCAAAACAGTAACACAACACATACCTGCATTATTTCTACCTTATCAACACAGGGTGAAAAAAATATGTACCAGTTTTAGTTTTGTCACAATCACCATTAGGCAGAGAACAATAAATATTCATATTAACTGCATTATCCTAATCACCACAAGGTTATATCCATGCATTTACATTACAAAAGTCGTAACAGTCTCAACAGTGACATCATGTTTCAGTTAAGTCACACAGAAGGCACTGGGTTATTCTGAACAGCGACTCCGTTTAGGCTTCATGAGGGAATTGGGTCCTGCAGAGATCTCTTCTCTGTACCGAAGAAAAGCTACCTATGAAACATGACACGTCTGCTGCTGTTGTCAAATTTTATTTGTTTCTATCAGTTGATATTTTTTAAATCAATGTTAGTTCCATTCCATTTCTGACCCATAATACAATCCACTGCAATGCACATGGATGTTTACATGTTATTCTCCCACCCCCCCCCCCCCCCCCCCACAAAGGGAGACTAATTAAATGCCTGAAAAACTAATTTCTTTTTCCCTCACCGGCTTCATGTGCATGTAGTATGACATCAAAACTAAGCTGACTGTGTTATCTATACAGTTTACAAATATTTATTCTTTTTTTTCAAATCTGTGCAGTTTAACTTTGTAAACCAAATATATTTGACAGTGTCTCCCACTTTCTCTCCCTCTCTCTTCAGGAGTTAACAGGTTTTTGTTATTATCTCCCCCTTCCCTGCAATAAATTCATCAGTGGACTTGAATCCAGCATCAAAGAATAACAGGGGTTCACCTAGAAGCCTCGCTTTATTTGATTTACCCTTCCCTTTTTCAGTTTCTAACAATAAATCAGTTAATAAACAATGTCCGTTACACACACACACACACACACTCACACACACACACACACACACACACACACTGTCACACTCACACACACACACACTCACACACCACACACCACACACACACACACACACACACACACACACATGTATACACACTCTCTCTCTCTCTCTCTCTCACAACACACACACACACACACACACATGTATACACACTCTCTCTCACACTCACTCACACACACACACACACACACACACTCACACACACACACACACACACACACAGACTGGCTTACCGTGCTCTGTGAGCCTTAATGTCAGTGGCCCCCATGCGTCGAGCACGACGCCCCTGCTCATACAGCATGGACAGGTCCTCTGCAGTGCGTGCCATCATCTCCGACAGGCCGTCCACGAAGCTGAAACATCATCCTTACATCACAAACTTGAGGTTACAAACCTTGTGATTTTGATGCATGAACAATGAATTAGTTAATCAAGTAACAATGTCAATTACACACACACACACACACACACACACACACACACACACACACATTTTACTGGTGTCTGTATAAAGTCTGTATATTGCGTCACTTGTTCTCGTATATGTATTCTATCGTGGGGACTTATGGTCAGGCTGTTAAATCCTTTGCCAGTGGAGTTGATGGTTTTAGTTTGAGCCAATTGTTAGCTTTGATTTTTATGCTTTGAAAACCCTCTCTGCCCATCCACTAAAGTGTACCTGATTCAAATCAGAGAAAATTAAGGTGATGGAAGGAAAGCAGTGGACTCCATCTTCGATAATGCAACACCCTACACTCGATGAATCTCTAATATTTCCCTGCCCCTATGGCTGTTAGGCTAAGGGACTTCTAACCTTTAATCTTACCCTGTCTCACTGACTTACACAATACAATTAGTGTCATAATGTGCTGCGTTGCATTATTTTCAATTTCTTGCATTTTGAGACCTGCTATCATATTCAATGATCATTATTTGTCATTTCTTATGTCGACAGAAATGGCTATAGTTTTTGCTTTATGTATACATACAACAGATCCATCTTCTTCAATTCTCGCACTTGTATGAATTGCAATATTCTTTTCTTTGTGTAAAAACAAAAAAAAGCGAACAAAAAAACCTTTACAAAGAAAGAAATGTAAATGACAATTACACAAAACGCAACAGAACATATTTAAACATACACATACTTTTTTTTCAAATAACCCAAAATGCATCCTCTCACTAACAGGTAGGTCAGCCGACACTCACATTCCTTTGATGACATGCTGACGAACGGCCATTGGATTTCCATGAGGATTCAGCAAATCCGTCATCTTCTCGTCCAGGATCTGAAGGAAACAGGATTGAATGAAAAAGACCAAAACCAGTAATTAGGATGATGAAACATGCAAGCAAATACGCTTCAAAGACACACGCCCTCCTTTTGATCTTCCTGTTTTCCCCACAAAAATGGCCATTAATCAGATCAGCAAAGCTGTGAAATCCAGGTTTGTGAAAATCAGAAATGACGGGGTAGGAACCAAACGTTGCAACAACAAAAAAAAGTCAGAAAAGGTGACAAAGTCTGGACTGAGTGGGGAAAAAAAAACAACTGTGGTCTGCTACTCAGATGCTGATGCTGACCATAGGAATTGAGAGTATATTCAGCAGTAAAGAGAGGGAAGAACACTCAACAAGCAGCAGCCAGGAAAATAACCTGTACAGCTTAGCTCTCTATTAACTAACAAATTTAGGTCAGCAGAGCAGGCCTAAAGGCCATAGCTCACACCAGTTTGACATGGTAAGTATACCAGCTAAACATTTAAAACAAATCCTTTATTTTTCTGCAATGTGTTTGTCACTGACTGTACAACAACATTTGCCTTCCAATAGGATATCTAAGTCGTCACTGAGACACTGCACTGAACTGTGAATATTGTTGGTTCCAGATGCCAGAATTGTTTTCAAAAGTGTGTTAACATTAGTGATTACATGGAAAGGTTTTCTTGAATCCTTGAACTTTTGAAACTCAAAACTATTCAGGAAATTCTGTGTTTAAAAGTACAGGTGTTGAACAATTTTCTTTTTTTTTTCAAAATGTGTATTATTTATCATTTTATCTTACAGTTTCAGCACACACACACACACACACACACACACACACACACACACACACACACACACACACACACACACACACAAGCCACTGGACAAGAAGAAGGGGAATGCAACCTCACCTCCACAAAAGATGCAGTCACCATGAATTCTTTGTTACTGCGCTGTCTCAGATGTTGAAACAGATGCTTAATCACCTGTTGCAGATAGTTCATGCAATTAGAAACTCAGGTTGCTGAAGATCTTAATGCAACATAAAACCTCTGCACAAACTGGACACTTCCAAAAAAAAAAAAAAAAAAAAAAAAGACAACCCCAATCATCTCAGATTTCAGTCAAAAGTGCAGAAAAACACTAAACCCACACATACCCACATGCACAGGAAAACACACACACACACACACACACACACACACACACACACACACACACACACACACACACACACTATCTTAAAGTTGTGTAATTGACACAATTTGCCAAATGTCAAATCAACAACTCCTTTGATTCATGGATTTAAACTAAATGCTTTTAAAACAAACATTCTGAAAATGTAAACTGTATGTGTGAAATGTCAAATGATTACATACTTCACCCTAACAGGCATCTGAAATCATTTTTGCCTGCTTCCTCTGAGAGTCTTCCTTACTCAATTTAAATCTGAGACAATGCTTAGGGTTAACTCCAAGACCCATCACCATTTTTTTTTTCTTTTTTCTTTTTTTTCTTTTTGCAGTAGGGTGCTGTTGTTCAACATCTGTTATCTTGTTACATCTATTTTCATTTAAATATTCTGAAGTACTGGTTATGAGGACTTGACCTCTTTTTTTCGTAATTGTCTAATATCACATTATGTGGATAGATGTTTAACTGAAGAACACTCGCTCATATTAAATAGTGGCTCAACCAGCCATCTTACCACTCCGTCCACCTTCCTCCACCTTCCCCCTCTCTCTCCACTACTTCCAGTTCCTTGCCTCTTGGTCATCACTATCTCTCAACCCCATCCCCACTTCTACACCCTTCCTCCCACAGCCAATCCCCATCCCATTCCCTTCCAGCCCCTCCTCTCTCCCCTTGTCCCTCACTGGACTATTACAGCGCTTGGAAGCACCAAATCCTCATGCAACTCCCTGGCTGTCAAAGTACTCGTTTCTTGTTCAGGGTCGCTGGACAGAACCGCAGTCTTTCCCACATGCAGGAAGCCAAGCCACATAAAAAGATTAAAGTGTTTGAAAGGTAGGAAGCAAAAGTGGTGGGCAGCGTCTGAGATCCATCTTGGAGGAAATTGCTTTTATATTCATTTCTAGAAAACTATGAGGTAATTATACCTGTAGCAAGAATTTTCAGAGGTGCAAGATAAACTGAGAGAGTTTTTTTGTTGTTGTTGTTGTAGTAAATGCTGAACAGCTCACTTGCTTAGTGATCATTGACACTTTCACTCTCAGACAAGAGTCACTTTGCAAAAAGTTGGAAGCTTTCAAAGGGAGCATACTCTCATGGTATGGGACACAATCAATCGGTGCAATAAGAAGCCAAAGCCAGACTATTTTCATCGAGTCAGACTTTGTGTGCACTAATTATTTTCTGACTGACATTCTTGGCTTTTGGTACAAAATTTTTCAGGATTCAAGTTTTGCAAATCTCATCGAGTTGATGAAATTCTGTTCAGACCACAAACCTCCAATGTCATTTAACAATGCATGGTGAGACCTCCGAGAAATGATAAACTACATATCATTACCCTCTTTTTATTCTATGTGCTTTTTAACTTCAAAGGGCATGATACTTCTATTTCTGTGTGACCTAAAACACTGAGAATGGGATCAGGAATGCACCTGTGTAACAACGTGTTCAAGGGTCTCCTGTACAACTTTCTGCAGTACATACCAGCGGAGCAATGCCAACATCCTGGTCATTCCCACTCATCAGGTAGCTCTTTCCACTGCCAGTCTGAAACAGTTGTTTTGGAAGACTGAGCGTTCCTGAAACTACCTCTAATATAGCAGGATTATCACCTCCTTCAAACAGAAAAGAATGATGGAAGTGTGCAGGATATACGCACACATGCAGACACAGGTATATCACATATACACACATGAATGCTTGCATGCACACACAAATACAGTCACACAGAGAGACAGACACACAACACATATGAAACACACACACACACACACACACACACACACACACACACACACACACACATATCAAAAACACATGCTTGCATGCTATCACTCTCTAGAATGACCCACAGTTTATCTGTCTGTCTGTCTGTCCATCTGTCTGCTGACTGTCTGTCTGTCTGTCTCTCTGTCTGTTTCCGTCCGTCTGTCTGTCTGTCTGTCTGTCTGTCTGTCTCCCTCTCTCTCTCTCTCTCTTTCTCCCTCTCTTTACAGACTCCTACACTTATGTACAAAATTTCCTGTCTATAGTTACATAGTTGTGCTTATTCATAGCTAAATGATATCAACTGGTGATGTAATGTTCAGTATTAACTTACAGCTCCAAAAGCCATGATGGTGACATTGTAACCTTCCAGAGCACGCTGTACAAAGGCGTCACATTTCTCTTGGTATATCTGGCCCTGTAATAGACACAAAACACCAAGATTTACTCATTTTCACAATGAAATGAAACAGCTTTATCAAGATTTATCCTGTAGAAGAAGACAATTCACTGACAGGAAAATGCTCAAGAATGGATTCACAAAGATTCTTTTCCATCTGTAGATTATCTTCTTTCATGAAGCTAAATGTTAAAATATGTTGACAGACCCGATGAAACACTAAACAGGACACGCCATAGCCACACACTTTCCCAAACTTCTTCCCCTCATTCATCATCTTTACTTCCTCATGCAGTGTGTTTTGGGCATACCTATACCCTGGCAGTCTCCATAACCTCTCTACACTTGACCGTGGTTGACATCCAGCTGGATGGATCGCCCTGGTCACAAACCTGTGATCCTTTGATCCAAAGAAGAGCATAGGGGAAGCCAAACAGGACAGACAGAGATAGACACGCAACATTGACAGGGGAATCAGGAAGAGCTCTGCTTTAACCAAGCATTTGTCCCAACCCATCTGTATAGATCTGCACTGTAGTGATCCTATAACACTGACAGGCAAGAGGACCAAAGCAAAAGCATTATCATGTCATTGACCACAACTGGCTGTCATTCAGGCATACAAGGGTTATCTAACAAAAGTTTCTACTGATACAAAAATGGAACACCCCCCCCCCCCCCCCCCCCAACTTCTTTACATCTCTGACTTTATCTCTCACTCATTTGCATACATAAATACATAACAAAGCTATGCACACGAACATGGACACAAACTCTCACATACACACACACACACACACACACACACACACACACACACACACACACACACACACACACACAAACACACACACAAACACACACACACACACACACAAACACACACACACACTTTGTTCTCACATTGTTTGCGTCTGGTCCATATGCACCATCCAGAGAATAAGTTTGCTCCTGCAATTGAATAAACAGCAGAGAGCACATTATGTTTCTGTAAATCCACTTGGTGATGCTGACAAAAACTGATGTTATTATTTAGTTTGTAAGTTAAAGACAGCTGGTGGAAAGTAATCTTTCCTGGTTAACTCCATGCATTTTTTAGGTGCAACCTTACATTTCACACAGTAGCTTTTCTTAGGCTTACCTTTTGTTTGTTTGCTTCTTTGTCTTTTTTTCTTTTTCACCAGATGTTGCTCCTGACTACACAGTCTAGTCCCCCAGTACAATACATTTCATCTATGCACTTTACTGTGTGTTTTTATTGTGTTTATCCCTCTTCAGCCTGGTTGGCCAATACTCATGTCAAAGAATCCTAAAGAGTTTGAACTCTAATAGATGATGCTGATCCTCCTGGGTCCATATTCAATGCAAGGCAGTTTCTTATAATACCACACTTTAAAGTCTGGGCCCACAAGAACCCACACTTCAGTGGCAGTGTATCGTTCAAATAACACAACTGATCATTTCTTTGCCTCCTGATGCTACGCACCAAAATTTGTTGAGCTAAAGTCAATGACATCTTTTTTAAATACCATAAAGTTTCAGAAGGACAGTTCCTGTGGTTCTAGAGATAAAAAGACTTCTTTGTGTGTCTGGGTGCATGGGTACTTTGGCAGGCATAGTATTCAACAGAGATCAGGATTTGCAACATTATTCCAGAATAAATTTGATGTGCATTGTGGATGTTGTCCGAAACAACAGAGCCCTCTGTAATGTTATGTTGTATTATAATCAAGATTCCTTGTTGTGTATTCAGTATACATTGTATTGAGACATGTCAAGAACCTGTGCTGGATCATACTGAGAAATGTAATATATACTCATACTTATCTTGTCAACATTATCAGGAACCAATTCAAAGCATCCATGTACACTAGGATGTGCCAAGATGCTTTTTTCTTTTTTTAAAGTGTAATGTCATTCCTCAGCACTGATCTATACTACATACATCAAGATATATGCTAAGATCAGTTATTGTTAGATTACTGACCACACCATAAAATACAATGATAATACCATATTACCATACATATGTAGAACAATACCTTTTATGTACAAATGAATCAAGCAAAATAATTTATCTAAACATCATTTATTAACTGATGAAATGACTATGCTATCCACATCATGTTCAGACAGTGCACATTCACCAAAAAAACGAATAAAAATTAAAAAAAAATTGCAGGACTGTGATTACAACATGACAGACTGATGAACGTCAATTCTACATTTTATGATAGCATGTTAAATGAAAGTCTCTCCCTGAGAAAGATTTTAATGAAAAATGTGCATAAGAAATTCAAAATCAGCTTAAAGCATATTCTTTGAAACTTCCTAGTGTTATGAAACAGGTAGAAACAGGTACAAAACTTATATTCACATCATTTTTTCACTTAACTTGATTTACGTCATTAAGATATGAGATAAAAGTGTAGATCATTTTCATCAATTCACATCAGCTTAACAGCATGAATAACTATCAAGAATCTAGGGGTGTATTAGGACAAGAAGATTAACATGTAGCTTTTTTTTTCTGGTACAACCTATCCGCTGCTCGCTGCTCCCTGACTAACAAACAAGCAAACAGTATGCTTTGTGTTTTATACATCATGCTCACCTTTCCAGCTGCTTCTACGACAATCTTATCTCCTCCAGACACCTTCACCACAGATTTGCCTCCCTTGTCAACTTCTTCGGTCGTCAGAGGTCGAGAACGACCAATGACTTTCACATGAACATTTTCAGATGGCTGTAAAACAAACAAATCAGTGTACATTACATAATTTTGACTATACAATATTTGATTTGCAAGCATGAAATGCAGTGTGCATGTGTGTGTGTGTGTGTGTGTGTGTGTGTGTGTGTGTGTGTGTATGTGTGTGTGTGTGTGTATGTGTGCTACCTTGCACACACACACACACACACACACACACACACACACACATACAGAGGCATGCACATACACACACACACACACACACACACACACACACACACACAACATACACACACACACACACACACACATACAGAGGCACGCACATACACACACACACACACACACACACACACACACACACACACACACACACACCCCACAGTTTTAATGAAAGCTTTCGATTATTTTTAGTGTTATATGCGTGTTGTTGTACTTGTTTCTGAACAGACTATTAAATTGGTTCTACAATGAACTATACAAAAGTATGATATCAAGCATGCAGAAACATTATTACATTATAAGCTAATTATAAAACTTCAGCAACTATTCCAGTGTGATCATCATCTGCACAAATATATGCAAAGAACAGTACTCAAAACAAACTCATTATTCTAAAATAATAGTTCATATCACATAGTGTCAAAATACACAGCATGTTTCCTTGCTTGTACTTACAGTCTTCTAAACACTCTGTGACAATCCTGGGCAAAACTTGAAGGCAGGATTTGTTATGCAATCAGAGACACAGAGAGAGAGAGAGAGAGAGAGAGAGAGAGAGAGAGAGAGAGAGAGAGAGAGAGAGAGATTTCAATCTGAATATCTTCTTATTTTCTAGCCACTCTGTCTTAATCATCGCAGAATAAATTTGTTATTCCTCACAGCATCAACATGATACATGACAGGTAGACCACAGTATGGGTCACATCAACTACATTCAGTGGGCTGCTTGATCATAAAATGAATTCTAGTTTTGCGGCCACACATTGTCTTCATCTCTTTGATTAGCTTATTATGGAAGAATGGCTTTTTCTTCTTTTCTTCTCATTTAGCACCAACGAATGAGATCGAGACAAACATAAAAATAATGCCCAAACCAATGGGAGGGTTGCCGAACTAGGATGCCGTAAAATGCATCGTGTTTTTATCCAGATGTAAACTCTCTATTGAGCGTTCACGAAAAACTCCCTGAAATTTTTTTGTACCATTAACAAACAGATTACATGAGTAATGACATGGCTGTTTGACCCATTTGTAATTTTTTTCATAAGATTACCATTTCCGTGAGCGCTTTCACACGCAGTCACAACTTTGGGCTTTTGCCAAGGTACTTGTGTACATAAGCACTAATTGATGACGTTTTGTGTAAGGGGGAAATTTGACTTTAATGCACTGAATGTTCTTAATTTTAATAATGTTTCCTATTTTACTAGTAAAAGACCCAAATATATTTTAAAGAAATATTTTAAATGAATAATAGGATATACATCAAATGCACTATCTACAGTGAGAAAAAATCTCGACAAACCAACAACATATTTACGGAAAATAATTACAGGTCCCTATTTCTACAAATACGTAACTGTACAAGATGGCGACTCCTTCGAAAGTAGACTTGAAACCTGTATGCAAATATGGTGCTAAGTGTTATCGCAAGAATGCAGAGCATCTTAAACAATATCGACATCCAAAACGAGCCCATGAAGATGTCAGTTTGTGTGTGTGTGTGATTTTGATTTTGTTTTCACTGATGTGTTGCAATCTCTGTCAGAGTCGCACCTTCACCGTGGCTACATTACATTTGATACCGCATAAACATTTGGCGCGAAATAGATGAAACGTACGCCGAGTGCTTTTCAGACTACTGAAGCCGGTTTGATTAATCTCAGTTTGTAAGAGAAAACAGTTGTGCGAAAGTTACCATTTCAAAACATGACAAGATTTAGATGAAATTCAAGTTTCAATTGTAGGTATGACAATAATGATAATATGACAACAAATGAATAAGTAAATGAAGAAACGCGAACACCAGAATGAGCACACAAAAAAATATAGAAATGGTAACATTTGAGAAGGAAGTTATTATTTTTTAGCCCATCAGATTTTGACTTTGAAATACTGGTTGAAATGTGATGAAGGTGTGTGATTACGAACAAGTTGGAACATCACAGGTGACAGGAAGTTGGATTACAGAGATTGTTGCATCCCATTTTATTGCTAGTAACGTCACAAGGAAGATTTAAACATGTGCTTTGAAATAAATTTCCGTATCTGGCAAACTCTCATAGTGTATACAACTTTACAAGTGATAGAAATAACACCCAGTGAACTGCAGAGCATCCTAATGAACCATTTTACTACTTATTATTAGATCTGTTGAAGTGGAGGGAAACTGACCTGAAAGGAATAAGTTTGCATGGTATTAACATCAGTTACTATCAATACCCCCTACAGGCCCACCTCCAACCCTCCAACAAGATCAACAAGACAGACCCACCAGTCGACTTTTCTTCCTGTAAAACCAGCTACAGGAAGAATTATTTCTTTCCACACTACAGGCCATCAGTGAGGGGAACTGCCTTCCATCTAAGGCCATATCATGTTTCTCAGTGGATGGCTTCAAATCCTGGGTTTTAATGTTATTGCCATCCATCTAGTAACCCACTCCTTCAGAATCCACTCTCCATCTTCCATCTTCACTTACTCCAAAGCACTCCCACTTCTGCTTCCTCCCCACACCCACCACCCCTTCCCCTCTGCCCTTTCCTCTCCCCCACTTGCCAAAGCTTACTGTTGAGTCCAGGTAGCCCAGATATAGGATAAACTTATCTAAACCCAACTGATTCAGTCACATTACTCCTTGTAATATGTGCACATTTAGAAATATTTTATAGATGACTTGTTGGTTTAAGTGAGCTTTTTGTTATTGATCACTGTTCTTAAATTAGTTTTGACGTATGGTTTAGTCAAATAATATGCCAGAAAATGAAAAAGGGATGTATAATTTAGAACTGGACCAAGATGATATAAAACCTGACTGGAGGGGTGATTTACATTTCAGGTAACATTGAAGGCTGTGCACACTATAGGATTAGAAAAGTTCTGTTCCATCCCCACCCCCTCTCCCCCTTCCCTCAAATAAGGCGAGTTTCTGCTTTAAAAACACATGCCTAGTTTATTCCGGTGGGTTTTCCACACCTTATGTAACAGCAAATGATGTTCCTCACAGTACCCTCATTTAGACGGGCCATAGCCACTGCTTTGTGTCCATGGTCAGTGCTGCTTGAGTGCATATATGACAGGGCCTGCTGAAGTATCATGGGTGCCATCAGACTGACACACTCACATGAATGAGTGAGAGAGAGAGAGAGCTCTAGAAAGAGAAGAGATAACATCCAGACAAAAATGAGAGAAAGCACTGAGAGAAAGAGTGAGTCAAGAGAGAAAGAGCTATGGTCGGTAATTAGATCATGAGATAGATCATATCAATGTAAACTACAACCAAAGAAAAGTGATCTTTGCATGAAGGAAACTTGTAAATCCAATTCAGAATGTGACATTATTGTCTCCAGCTCATGTCAGCTCTCTCCTCTCTCGGTGAGGCCGTTGCCAGGAGTAGCTGGCAAGTGATCAAGTGGAAATTTCCTCATGTATTTGTGAAGTCTGGAAGCACCCTGGTTTTCTAGTACTGCCTTATCAGTTTCAAAATGTGGATATATAATCATATGCTTGGTTATTAGCTGAATAAGAACCAGTTTGTTTTATCTAGTTGCAAAGTGAGGCGACTGCAGGCGGAAATCTAAACAAATTTTAAATATCAGTGACAGCGCACCACCAAAAAAAAAAAAAAAAAAAAAAATGGACACACAAATCACAAGACAAAACACGACGCGTTTTGACCTCTTAGGTCTTCTTCAGGCAAGATACAAAACAATCAGGACAATGAAAATGACTGAGTTATCACTTATCTTCATCCACTTCAGCGCAAGATAGGCGTTTGGACAACGAAAATAAACAAGCAGTAACTTGCCTTTATCCACTTCACCACAAGATAGGCGTTACGCCTGTCTTGTGCTGAAGTGGAGGAAGATAAGTAATTGCTCGTTTATTTTCGTTGTGCTGATTGTTTTGTACCTTGCCTGAAGAAGACCTAAGAGGTCGAAATGTGTTGTGTTTTGTCTTGTCATTTGTTTGTCCACGGTTTTGTTTTGTTTTTTGGTGGTGCGCCAACACTATTATTTAAAATCGGTTTGTTTTAATTGAGAAATAAGTGGGATAACTCTTGCTCTCATGATGAAGTCAGTAGACGCCCATAACTCCAAATGAATGCTTGCTTATGACACTAAATTGCCTAGCAGAAATGACAACACAGAGCACACAGAACAAACATGGAAACAGACCCTGGGGATGTTTCCTTGTTTGTTCTGTGTGCAGGGGATGTTCCTTGAGTGCTGTGTTGTCATTTCTGTTGGGTGATTTTGTGTCGTAAGCAGCATTCGTTTGGAGTTATGGCCATCTATTTATTTCATCATGGGAGCAAGAGTTACCCTACTTGTTCGTTAATTACTGTTTACTGCCTCAATTAACATGTAAATGTTAAGATTTCTTTTCAGTTCTAGCGTGTTTTGTTCATGGGAATGACTTTACTTTGGGTTTTGTGACTCATCTCTGAATGTCGTTCGTGTTTCAGATCACCCCAAAATTGGGTGGTATTTAGATATTCTTATTCTGCTGTAAGAAAAGTGGAAACCTAAAGTGTTTTTCGTAAATTCATAATTCTCAGCACGATTATGGTAGGATGTCACTAGAAAGAAGGAAAGCCAGTAGGCATGCTGGAAAATTCCAACACGACATCACTATACTACGTGGTTGGGATTCATGATTGATTCATGAGGAGCAACTCTTTGCCTGGCACTGTCTGCAATGCGCTGCGGCAATGCTCACTGCTGGAAGAAAAATGTAATGGATGTAAACTAGGAAAACTGAGCAAGTAACTTTTAAAAGCGGAACTTGCTTTTAAGTGGACATGGATCAGATTGTTGTCACATAATATATGCACCTCGGCTTAGAGCCCTAGCACAAATGAATTGGCAGTTTGGCATAGTTGATTCCTTTCCATTGAGTGAATGGATAAATGTGTTGTTTTTTTCCAGACAGACGAAGAGTCACCTGAAAAGAGAACGTCACATGAGCCACCGAAGAAAGTGAAGAGAGACGAGCCATCTAGAAAGAAGACAGAAGTGAAGGCTCTAAAGGCCCAAGCAGGAACAATAGAACAATACTTTGGAAAGAAGAAGACAAAAGATCCTGAGGAAAAAGAGGAAGCCAGCACATCAAAATCATCAGTGGAGAACAAAAGTGGGGAGTTGTTTACTCACTTGTCCTCCCCCTCCTCTTCAAACTCTCTCTCTCTCTCTCTCTCTCTCTCTCTCTCTCTCTCTCTCTCTCTCTCTCTCTCTCTCCCCCCTCTCTCTCTCTCTCTCTCTGTCTTTCTCTGTGTGTGTGTGTGTGTGTGTCTCTCTCTCTCTCTCTCTCTCTCTCTCTCTCTGTCTCTGTGTGTGTGTGTGTGTGTGTGTCTCTCTCTCTGTCTTATCTGAATATAGATTGTGAGAATGTAGAAGTTAAAGGATGATCGCTCATATATTGTTTTAATATTTCAAGATAGAATAAAGTAAGGTTCTTAGTTCTTTTTTTTTTTTACCTTTTCTTACATGTGGCTACTAAAAATAAAAGGAAAAGATGCTCCCAGGATTCACCGAAAGGGGAAGAGAATGATGAATCCATCGGTGCTCAACCAATCATGACTGCAAATCCCAAACGGACTATGAACATGGACCAAATGGAATATCCATGTGTCTGTGGAAAGCAGGGAAGATCAGACTTCAAAGCATGCTGGAGGACTCAGGAGACAAGGTGGTAGAAGCAGTTAAGCCCCAGCTGAAGACAGGCAGAAAATGGAAAGTTCAAGAGGCGATGGATTCTGCAAAAGAAAGTCTCAAGATCAGAGAAATAACAGGACACACACAGACCAACAGACAGGGACTGGGGGTGACCAAAACTGAATGGTGGTCAAAGGCCAAAGGAAAAGCCAAAAGAGACATGATGATTCAGGAGATGAGAAAAGAAGAAGACCAAAAAAGACTCCAAAAAGCAGTCCAGCAGAGCCAGCAAGGGCAATGGACAACGTGGGAGAATGCACTCCAAAGAAGTCTCACTTGGAATGACATTTGGCACATGGCCCCTCTCAGGATCAGCTTCATTCTCAGATCTGCATATGACCTTCTGCCCTCAAATGCAAACCTGGTGAAGTGGGGGAAAACAGACGATCCTGCATGCCCCCTCTGCCATGAAAAACAAACAGTGGAGCATGTCCTAAGCTCATGTAAAGTAGCCCTGGCTCAAGGAAGGTACACATGGAGGCACAACCAAGTGCTCAAAGAAATTGTACAAGTAGTCTGGGCTAGTACCAACACCACAAAAGGGAAAATCAGGACTCCAAAAGCACCCGCAACATTCTTCACGGCAGGAGGCAGCAAATCATGGCCAAGAACAACAGTGCCACTCGAAACATGCAGGCAGAGTCTGCTGGACGGGGCAGATGACTGGGAGTGCACTGCAGACCTCCCAGAATGGAAGAGTCACCCAGAGATCATCAGCAAGAGTGGCATGAGACCAGACATAGTAGTCCACTCTAAGTCAACCAAGCAGCTGATCATGATCGAGCTCACGGTGCCATATGAGAACAGAATGGAGGCAGCTCAAATCTACAAGACTGAAAAGTATGCTGATCTGGCAAACAGCCTGAGGAGAGAAGGCTATCAGGTCAAAGTCCTCACTGCAGAAATTGGAGCTAGGGGGTTTGTAGGAACGTCTGCATACAGCCTCATGAAACAGCTCTCAGTTGCAGGGAAGGAAAAAACCAGAGCCCTGAAAGCAATGGCAGAAGCGGCAGAGAGGTGTTCAAGCTGGATCTGGTCAAGGAGGAACAAAAGTGAACTTCATAAGGCTTAATTTCCCTACAAATATCAGGTGTCCCTGTGGCTCAGTGGTTAAAGCGCGAGTCAAGTGGAAAATGAGCATGTCCAGAGGGTCATGGGTTCGAATCCCAGCCATGGCTCGTCCCAAGATGGGAAAAAAAGGGGCAGCAGAGGGACATCCGGAGTCATGAACCGGGTGTGGCCCAACCCCCCTAGAGTGTCAGGAGATAAGGGCCGAAACACTTGCTTGAAGGGGGCTTCTCTTCTGAGGACTCTCTGCTGCCACGCTCTCCACGAGTTTCTTTCTACCATTCGTCACCACAGGGGAATTGTTTGCCGGGCACTATTAGAAGTACAACTATTTAATAAAGCACTTCATTATCTCAGACTGCTTTAGCATTGCCGCTGTTCTGTTCCAAACAGCTGTCTTGTGGTGGCAGGTGAACAGAAAGTCCCTTACACATTCATTGTGATTCAGATATTAGTGTTTTGAAGTAGGTAATACATGATGTTTGGAAACATTTGTGACTTGGAAACAACCAAACAAAAACATTATGCACAAACATTCCAAGTGAATACCACTTAAGTTTTATGGGATGTCTGTCGTGGCCTTTATTGGAGTGGCCAAATCTTAACTCTGAACAGATCAGACATTTTGGTGCCGATTTTTTTTGTTAAAAGAAGAATGAGGTTATGACAGTTTAGTAATGGTAAAATTGAGATTATGCTTGAAAGTATGTCTAATAATATATTGAAATAAAGGTAGATTGTGTTTTTCAGTGTTGAATTTGTAAAGAAATCAGAATCTGATCACGGATTATGGTCATAATGCTAGACAGGGAGTTTGCCACACACACACACACATACATTAGCATGAGTAATGTTTTCTTGCTTTAGAGGTCAGAAACAACAGTTTGTCTTAGAATGATATTGTGCACATCATAAGATACTAGTGAAATTGCTGAATTGAAAAAAAAGGTGCAGGTTTTTATCAAGCAATTCGAGTGTTGCCCTACTGTTTTAAGCATTACATGTACCCATGTCTTGTGTCAGAAATATATGAATGGCCTGAAATGATCGTGCAATGCATGAATAGTCTCATTACAGAGAATGTGTGTAACTTGATATAGGTCCAGGCAAGTCTCCAGAAGAAGACGTCGTACAAGAAGATGAACTGGCATCGGATGTGAATGAAGATGACAGTGATGAAGATGAGGAAACAGAAGAAGTCCCTCCGTCTCCTGTGGACGTGCGGGAAAACATCAAACAGAAGTTTCTTGTGGAAATGCCTGAAGATTTTTATGATTTCTGGAAACTCTGTAAAAAGCTGAATGATGAAGACCCATTAGGTCAGTATTTATTTTTAATAATGTATTTTGCTGTGATAATTCATGTTTATGGCGTCGCCCCCACCCCACCCTTTTTTTTCTGTTCCCACCCTTTTTTTTTCTGTTTTGTTTTTGTTGTTGTCTTTGTTCCATTGGTCACACAACACTGTGGCTTTGCTGGGGTCTGAATGTATGTATTCAAGACCAACCCATGAAAGTGTTTGGGATAGGCAGTGTGTATGAAAGATTGTGGCAGTTTGCTGTACTGGTTTTAAATTTTTCATGCACAGTCATATAATTTGAATGAGGAGGAAACCACACTTAATGCGTAACAAACAAAATTTTCTCTACCAAAATTGTATAATCGTGTTAACACTGGCAAACATTCACTCTGTAGCTGTGCATTGATATTTTTCAGCAGTTGTAATATCAAGTCTGAAATTCAAAAATGTTCTTCACTACAAGTGTCCAGATGGTGAAAAGTACAAGCAGAGCAAACTGATGATGTTTGCTGTTAATGATTGTTTGAAAGTACTTGAGAGTTATGAGGTACTGACTTCAGTTTGTCACATGCCTTTGCTTTTTGTCCCCTCACCTTAAGCTGCCAGGGGACATATGCACCATTGTGATTGAAAACAACCTGAAGCTTTGGACATGTAAAATCCAGAGCTCAAGTAACCTTGGTTAATTCTGGATTTCTGAAAGAAAAAAAAAATTATAGAAATATAAAAGAAGAAAGAAAGAAAAAGGAGAGGGGGAGCATACCCACTGCTCCCAACGTACCCCTAACAGAATTTCCGTGGTTTTTCTGTTCTTTGTTGGTAGCCCTGGTTTTTATATGTTTTAAGGAAATTATGCCATGGGATGTTTCTTAACTAGATGACATATGTGCAGTCAACAAAAATAAGGAAACACTTCCAGAAGCTTGTTGATACCTCCGGAATCTTCGGGAAAGTCCAGTTTGTCTTTCTCAGTGCTGTACATTTGCTACAGTGTGTTCAAAGAAGGTGAGTGTGATCGTCTTCGTAATGCAGATAACAACAACATGGTTGTGTTTGATGGGCAGAGGCTCTCAAGGACACCCTGGGGTTCACCCTGGTGGGTCCGTACGACGTGCTGGCCGGCCAGCATAAAGATGTGGAGAGAAACAGCACAGGGCGGCGCCCTAACTTCCTGTTACACTGGCGGTACTACTACGACCCCCCAGAGTTTGTGACCGTTATCAAGGGGGACAATGATAAACAGTTCCACCTGGGTTATTTCAGGTGAATGAATTAATGAATGAAAAGGAAACCTTCACTCTCTGTCTGTTGTCTCTCTCGCTCTCCCTCTCTGTCTCTGTCCCTCTCTGTCTCCCGTGAAACAAACTTCTGATCTTCCTCCCTGTTCCTCCTATTCTGATTCATCCCTTCCCTTTCTCCGCTCCCCCATATCTGTATTGCCTTCCTACCCTAATCCAAGTCATCTGTCACTCTCATTCTGTCTTCTTCCTTTTTGTCTGTGATTTCTTATCGTAGAAGGTTAAAAAGGACATAAGTAGATGTCAGATATTAGAGATAGGATGGTTTGGGCTTCATGGCATAAAACAAAGAAATTTCCCTGTGACTTACTGGAACATGCACAGACAGTTGGAAAATACAGGATCCATTTCTATTGTCGGATGTTTGCTTGTGGCGGAGATACAACATCGAAAGCTTCCCCAACTGTTGTAAAACCTCGCTGAGCCCAGAGAATACAACGTTTAGTAAGATTTTATATTGCTGCAAATAAAGGATGTATTTAAGAGTATGTTTACAGGGGTGGGAGACCTTCCGTATTCATACGGAATTCCATACAGCAAATATTTCCTTTTTTTTTTTTCCCATGTGCGCGTTACGTGTTCCAATTCAGGTTTTCGCGCCACTCGTATTTGAAATCTGCCATCTTGTTTTCAATGCGTGAAGACCATAATAAAAAAGTTATCATCATGCTTTATATTTATCAAAAATGGAGCTGATTAACGACGAAGCAGAGGCACAGAAGATCGACAGTGACCTGAAGAAAAACAAGTCGAGAAATGGATGAGATGGACGAATTGAATTGTCCGTTCCGAAAATGGCTGCGGTAAACAAATGAAGTGGGCGCTACTTGGTGCATACTGTGCAGTTGGAAGCTGGTATACAAGTCAAATGGAAACAAGATGCAAAGTATATAAACATACTCCCAGTTTATCTTGAATACACATGTACATGTCAAGAGCATGTTTACTATGAAAATACCCATGATCTACCAGTCAGTTATTAGATCTAAAGCTATTTAAAATCCATCAAATACAGTACTTTCATAGATATTTGTCAAATAAAAGTATACAGCTTTCATGGGGAGCTGAAATTGAAAAACATCACCATCAAAAGTCACAATCAAACATGCATCTGAGATAAACTGCCATTTCTAGAAGAAAAACCATTTTGGGCTGTTATAGCCGTTAGTAACGGCTATTCTGGTAAAACAAAACATCGGGCATCATCCGTGACCACAATGAATATACCTACAAATTTTCAGAAAGATCAGCCCAGAAGTTTTGTCTGGAGCGATTGGAACACATTTTGACCATGGACACACACAAAGACAGACACACAGACAGCATTTCTTCATTCCCATTGTAAAGTAGTCCCTGTTCTATAAGAACTGGGAGAACAAAAAGTCGATCGAAGTGCATTCCCAGGAGACGAAACATGTGGAGAGATTGAAGGCGCTGAAACATACATCAACTCTTTCCGCTGCTGCTCCAGTAATGGCTCTGGTGTCCAAAGTTGATTCCCTGCTGGATGCCAAGATTCGGACTTGTGTATTTTTAGCCGAACACTGCTTGCCTCTGTCACTGGCGCCTGATTTTGATTTTGCTCAGTGTTTGTTCCAGTCCAGTGCTAGTGCAGACATCGATTCTCTGCTGAATTTAAGCCATGTAAGACTAAAAAAAAAAAAAACCAGGAATCCTCATTCTTGAACTTGTAAAATAAGTGATTGAAATTTGGCCAGTGCTATCTTCTGTTAACATCACTGGTGAGTAATATTTAATACAATGCATCCTATTTTGTTTCGATGGTTTACTGAATGTAAGATGTATTCTAAGTACATGGCATAACATTTCCAGTTTGATATTTAAGCTGTAAATCATATTTGGAGTCTTTTTGTTTGAAGTTGATTATTAACTTTGTTTTCAAGGAGAGGCCACAAAAGTGTCTTGGCAAGACAAATTTTCAGTATAGCAATGATTTTCTGATCCCACCCCTGTGTTTATATGAAAGTGGACCTTACTCCATCATATTTCTTTTGTGTATTTTATGATACGGTTTGTCAGTAGATATTCCTTTTTCAATAAATGTATGTTTTTCTACTGAAAGGAAAAAATATTAAACAAGTTTGCTTATTCCATGTTTATTTCGTTCTTGAGTGGAGCAAATGGAAGTAGTGGCACATCTTCAGAACATTCGACTTAAGTTCATTGATTGCAAAACCATGTCAGAAATTAGCATTGCAGGAGACAGCAGTTGGAGAGAAGATTGTTTGCATGGCCACCATTTTTTTGGTCTTCGTTTTATTTGGCGGCATATACATTGGTGGTTATATTATGTTTGTTCAGATTTTGTCTTGTTTGTTTTTTTGGGGGGGGGGTAAGTTGTTGTGGTGGTTGTTTTTTTGTTGTTGTTTTTTTTTTTACAAAACCTGACATTGTTGGTAAATCACTAACTGTAACTCTTTTACTGTTGTATCAGAGATGTCCCGACAGAGATGCCAGTGTTCGTAGCAGCCAACAGTGCCAGTGACAATGGACTCCTCGCTCCCAAGGGGGAGAACCTCTTTGCTGCTGTGAGGTAAAAAAAAAAAAAAAAAAAAATTTTTTTTAATTCAGTGTGACAAGGCACATGTAGGATCAGTTTACGTTTTGACCCCAGGAATAAAGACTTAAGAAATATTTGGGCCAAACTGCAAGGATGCAAGTTGTCCAAAAGGTGGTGGATATCTGGAAGAGGATTAGCCATTTTCATATCAGAGAGATTGTGTGTGGGTATCTTCATGATTGGCCAGAATTTGTTAGGGTACTTTCCAGAACCTTGACATTTGGATCCATTCACTATTCTGTTTGTTGTTCAGTGTTCTTGATAATTTATTTGGTGTAGTATGACAGATGGGGAAAAAAATTGAAACCCTGAAAAGAAATTTTTTATGGCTGTCCCCACCATTTCATATATTTTTGGTGCAAAACATTGTCACAATTAGTGGAAGTTCTTTGGATGGAAAATTACAGTAAGTGTTTAAAAATGACACTTCCTTTCAAGCCATGGATGCCTCTTGTGTGAACAGTGACAATGATTGACTGAATACACAAGACAGGGTGAAGAAAGGGAAAGAAAAAAAAGCACAAAAGACTTCAGTATTTCAGGGGAAAAGGACATTTGTATCTTCCAACAAATCAGCGAAAACCTTGTGTAAATTCCTGGGAATGGCTGGAGGGACTCAGCAATGATGAGCTTACCTACAGACTTTGTTGGCACAGGATTGATATAGTTGATTACATTTAGTTTGTCAAAGCTGGGATCCATGCAAACTAGCCATAATTGATAAAAACGTGCTGTGATCATCAGCATCATGAAGCTGGTAGGAGAGGGAGGAGGGACATCAGAACTTGTATTGGTTTCAGCTCAGTGATACAACGTGTGTTGTGTTGTCGTTGTAATGGCAAATGTAGATAAAGGACATTTAGGTGGGAGGACATTAATTGCAATGTTTCAATGTATAATTAATTGAGACTGCATTAACATTTTTTTTTTTTTAATGGAATTTTGAAAAAAGAAAGAAAAAAAATTATCCTCCGAGCCCCTCCTCCTTTATTTTATTAGCACGAAGTAGATGGCATGTGTAAGTATGGTGAAAAATAAATTGAGAGGAGAAAATAGTTTAAGATGAGATAACATTCATATAGACTCTTTTTTATGAATATGTGAAATCCCTCTCTTAACCATAATAAATGCCAAATAATACAATAAGTGAAGAATAATCTGCATAGAAAAAAAATATAGCAGTTTGTTTATTGTGATTCGTAATGAGACATTGTTTTCTGTTCGCTGTCGGTAATGTAAACTTTTCATTGTTTAGAGAAAGAAAAGAAAAAGGTAGGGATGGGAAGAGGATCATAGAAATCTCATTTGATGTTACAGAAATTACCAAACACTGGTCTCCTGTAAGAGTATCTTTGCGCTGCCAGAGTTATCAGCATCTGTAAGAACCATAATAGAACAATGATGATATTGAATAAGAAAAAAAAATAAAAAAAAACACCACCAGTTACGATTATGATAAATCACTATTTGTAATAAGATATGCACTATGTTAGTGGAAGAAACCTGCATAAGGAAACCAGCTGGCAGTCAGTTGACAGACCTTGCCATTTCTACTGAAAACATGTACAGTATCGTTAACTGGCTTGATCTTATCATTGTTTCATAGCTGCATTACAGGAATGATGCTATTTACTTCTTGAATATCTGTCTCAACCAGCTTTTACATTGGAGAAATGTTGAAGGACAAGGGGCTATCCAGTGACCTAAAGAAGTCGCTGACCAAGCTGCAGGAATCAGTCAAGTCCGCAGCTTCAGAAGGCGACTACTCCCTGGAACTGAAGACAAAGGAAATGAAGGACAGGGACAAGAAGGTGGTGACCAAGACTTTCCATGGTGCCGGGCTGGTGGTCCCAGTGGACGAGAATGAGGTGGGCTACAGACCTGTCCCTGAAACCCCAGGTAAGGCACAACCAAAGTGAAGTCGTTTCTTATGTGCAGGGGCGGGATTTTTCCTCAGATTCGCGGATTTCCACGGTAGATCCTTGTTCATTCCGCGTAACAGCGTGTCAGTTCCGCAGGAGCGATCTGTGATTCATGTCTTCAAAAACATCGGGTGTCATTTATCCACAAACTGTTCAAAATTCTTAAATGGCTTGGATTTGCAGTTAACTTGGTAACTTTCTCCTTCCGGTTTCGCGATCTTCAAAATGGCAACACGTCGAAGAGACGTCGTTTCACGCGGAGAAAATGTTTCCTGCGACAGTTCTTTGAAGAACAAGTGAAGTGAGACTGGTTAGAGAGTAAGGTGGATGATGATGAAGTGATAGGCCAGTTCATAGCCAAACTTAGTGCCTGTGGCCTTGCTTACTGCAATCTTTGCCGAGTGCAAATAAATTACAGTTCCCGCGGAAAAGTTGCTTTGGTGGATCACATTAAAAGCAACAAGCACAACAATTTTTTTTTTTTTTTTTATACAAAAAGCTATAAAAATCAACTATACTTACTGTCTTTCACAACTTGGACCAAGTGTAGATGAGAGGAGTTCCTTTTCATCCTAATGGCACACGAAATTAATGCAAGATGTCCAGCTCCACACTTGGGAGCTGGACATCTTGCGTTAATTTTGTGTGCCATTAGGTTAAAAAAGGAACTCTTCTCATCTACACTTGGTCCCAGTTGTGAAAGACAGTAAGTATAGTTGATTTTTATAGCTTTTTGTGTAAAAAAAAATTGTTGGCTTTTTTCTTTTAAAATTTGTTAATTTCAGCCTCAAAATGCACCAGATTGCACAGAAATGAATGTAGCAACCCAAAATTTTCTTTGGGGGGGGGGGGATGCCCCTGGACTTCCCTAGACTGTTTCCTCTTTTTTCCTTTATGGAGAGTCCCACCCCTGTATGTGTCCAGGTGTGTGCGTTCGTGCTAAATGTATTGGTGCCTAAAACTGCATTCAAGTTGCACACTTTAATTGTCTTGTCATGGGTGAAGAAATTATCATTTTGTACATGCTATTTCCTGCATGACCATAACAGACCATGAGGTGATAAAACTTGAAACACTTGAAATTAGTTTTACATGCAGAAATTTTTTGTATGTGTTTGTTCATTTTTTGGTGGCCTTTTTTGTTGTTGTTTTTAGTTTGAATTAAAGCAGGGTATGTTTGATTCAAGCATTGAAGTTTTACTTCATGTTCCATTCAAAACTGGATGTAAACCCTGCCTGTCCATCTGTCTGCCTTATATTCAGTTTTGTCCTCCTGCTCTCTTCTCTTTTACTTTATATTCCTCTCCATACTTGGTCGCTCACCCATACACACTTGTGCACGATGAAACATGGAAGTTAAAATTAGGAAAAAGTATTTATTTTTAATTCTGTCTATACACAGCCTTCTCTTTGTACTCTACAATGGGAACGAAGAAATGCTGTCTGTGTGTGTGTGTGTCTGTCCGTCCGTGGTCTAAATGTGTTCCACTCGCTCCAGACAAAACTACTGGGCCGATCTTTCTGAAAATTTGTAGGTAAGTTCATTATGGGTCAAGGATGATGCCTAATGTGTTATTTTACCGTTATAGCTGTTACTAACGGCCCATAACGGTTTTCCTTCTTTGTGGAATATCTCAGAAAGTACTTGGCCAATCTCTCTGAAAATTTGTAGGCATGTTCATTATGGGTCACGGATGATGCCCGATGTGTTATTTTACAGTTATAGCCATTACTAACGACCCATAAGGTTGTCCTTCTTTATGGAATATCTCATAAAGTACTTGGCCAGTCTTTCTGACAATTTGCAGGCATGTTCACTATGGGTCACGGATCATGCCCAATGTGTTATTTTACTGTTATGGCCGCTACTAATGGCCCATAATGGTTTTCCTTCTTTATGGAATATCTCAAAGTACTGGGCCGATCTTTCTGAAAATTTGTAGGTATGTTCATTATGGGTCACGGATGATGCCCGATGTGTTATTTTAACCGTTATAGCCGTTACTAACAGCCCATAACAGTTTTTCTCTTTTATGGAATACCTCAGAAAGTACTCAGCCAACCTTTCTGAAAATTTGTAGGTATGTTACTAACGGCCCATAACGGTTTTTCTTCTTTATGAAATATCTTAGAAAATACTTGGCCGATCTTTCTGAAAATTTGTAGGTATGTTCATTATGGGTCATGGATCATGCCCGATGCTTACCAGAATAGCCGTTACTAACGGCTATAACGGGCCAAAACGGTTTTTCCCTTTTATGGAATATTTCACGTGTATTCAAGATAAACTGGGAGTACGTTTATATGCTTTGCATCTTGTTTGTTTTTAATGTTGTCAATACAGAATGGTTTATTTACTTATTCTACCATCTGAACCAACCACATCTTGTATTTCTCTGCTTTGTTTTTCTCCTTGACACAAAGGATCAATGGAAAATGCCTTGTCCACAAAGTAAGGCACAAGAATCCACTACATTGTGGATGTGGGTTTGTGTCATTGTTTTGCAGTGTTGTTCATCAGGTGCAGATCATAAACTGTTCAGAGTGTGCCTTTGGTGGCAGGTGACCTGAAGAAGATGTTTGCCAAGATCCGGGACAGCAAGACGGAAGCAGAGCAAGACAAGCACTTGGAGCCACTGCAGGAAATCATCACGTACGTGCAGTTTGCCAACGATGAGTGTGACTACGGTGAAGGTCTGGAGCTTGGCCTTGACCTCTTCACCTTCGGCGGAAAGTGTTTCCATTCACCCATCAGCATTCTGTTGCCACTGGGGTACCAGCTGGTAGGCAGGCCGGAGTTCAGCAAGATCATTGAGGCACACTTGAAGAGAAGGTCTCATTCTGCTAACCTCAGTCAGTTAGACTAGCAAGAGACTGGGTAAAGGTACCACCGGAGGACTTGGTAGACAGTGACTATTTCCCAAAATAAACAGAGAGGGCAGCATCATGGGAAATTTGGACACTTTCGCAGCTTGTGAACAGACTGAGCGTTGTAATATGATTCAGTCTTGCTCTGTTTGTTAAAGGTAGATATTGCAGGCATTCATCTCTTCTTCTCTCTTTTCTCTCTCTCTCTTTCTCTCTCTTTTCTCTCTTTCTCTCTCTCTCTCTCTCTCTCTCTCTCTCTCTCTCTCTCTCTCTCTCTCTCTCTGTGCACGTACACTCATGTATATAGACAAATGTTCAAACATGCACAAAAACGCAAAATGAAGAGAAGAAAAAAAAAGTTGTAAAATGATTTGCGATGGATGCCTGATGGTATACATGAAACCTGTCAGGAAATTTCATGATGATTCAGGTAGTAAAGTCAAAGAAGGAGAAAATGCACTGCATGAAGTAAGCACTTTGTTGATATATAAGGACATTACCTCATGCATATGAAAGTGTACAGTGTATAGTTGTAGATGTCTTTAACCTATCAGAATCTTTCTGTGCTCTGCTTTTTCACACTGCCACACAAAACATGATGAGCTTGGAAAACAAATCTTAAATAAATGTTAGCGAACCGCCCAGAGAACGTGGACAAACGAGTCACAAGACGAAACACAACTAGTTTCGACCTCTTAGGTCTTCATCAGGTGAGACATTAACGAATAAAACAATGAAAATTCACTTAGCTTTGATCGCTTCAGATCACTTCGTAGGGTTCAGCGCAAGGAAGAAGGCGTTGAATGAGAACCAAGTTTAAGACAGTCTAGTAAGTCAGATGTGCATTGATTGAGTGGATGAAACTGCTTTGTGTGGATCTGGTGTTCCCATTTTAGTCCATAGTGGACACCATAACACCAGAGTAGGATCTAATCAGGACCACACACACTACAAAATCCAAGATTCATGCTCCTAATTGGATTTGAACCCTAAATCTACTGCCCTTGAGGCTCATCATTGCAAAAGAACACCTGTGTGATCATACTTCTACACTGTCAAATGGTTCAGATCAGTCAGAAATGAATCAAGCACTTTGATTTCAGGAGATTCAGAATTATATTTCTAAAAATGCCATAGTGCAAAAGAACTGGGTTCACATATTTGAATTAGTGTCTGCATGTTCATGCAAAATGATCTCTGAATTATATCTTTTGTTTGAATGGGTTTTGTCATCAGTTGGCCTGTAATCATGGTTTGTTTTGATGTGAGTGTATTTTGGTTGGCAGAGTGAAAGAAATAAGACTGTTCAGTGTGTAATAAATTTTATTCAGTTGAATCTGTTTTGATCATCAGGGGTTGTTTGAAAGCCATTTATTTCTACATCTTGTAATGATGTTTTGCTTGAAACTTTTGGTCAAATCGGTCAGATATTACGAAAGCAAACTGTGTCAAGCTACATTCTGTAAAATGATGAAATCAGATCATAGATACCTTAAAAGAAATGCTGTCAAAATCCTTCATCTTTCCAGGTTAATTAATGTAACTTTGTTCTCACAGGTCTCCCCACCCACCCCACCTCTCTCTCCTCTCTCTCTCTCTCTCTCTCTCCTCTCTCTCTCTCTCTCTCTGGCCTCATTTTTTCTCAGTGACATCATAGTTACCCCCAATATTGACACTGAATGTTGAGAGAAGAAGAAAAAAAAATTTTCTTTAATACTTTCACGACGGGCGCTGCAGAGCAACGTCACTTCCCTGCAAACGTGGGCTCTGCACGTGCGTACAACCGTTGCAGAAACGCGATTTTTGCATTTTTTGATCTTATTTTAAGTTCCCTAATATAAACCTAACAAGCAAGTGTTATATATCAACAGAAAGGGTAAAACGCGAACTTTGCAATGAGCATAGACTTAAATACATTTTGGGTAAAGTACCAACGTTACAGTTACGGAAACAACATAAGTAAAACGGAGGAGAACACAATCTTGTTTACGTTTGTTTGGTTAGTATGACAACAGCAAATGAGGAAGAAAATGGGCATAGAATTTCGCTCACACTTTGAATAGATGTTGGGGAAAGCCTGGGGTATTCATTATGTGTAATTTCAAGTGAAAATGTGTTTTTTAAACAGGAAATTAAATCATTGTACACTGGACACACTTTTCTCTGATTTGGCTTTTGATGATACGATGTATAAAACTATTAAATACACAAAGCAAATAAATCACGCTCAGATTCTTTTTGATAAACTTGTACACCTTTACCCCCACATCCTCTGAACCACTTTGCTGAACCAGTTCTAACACCCCATGTCATTCTTCTTCTGCCTGATATGTTGGCGAGGCAGGAATTTCCACACGTGCCTTTTGCAGAAATTCCCAGTGCCAGACGGTCTCTTTGTTCAGACTACTCAGGGGTCACAAAGGTCATTGCTAGTGCACACAAACTTACCCTTCCAGTGGCTAGAACCCAGTTCTAAATATTTAGGGCAACTGCATCCCTTAGACCGTAGACGAGAGAACAGGGGATTTTTTTTTATGGTTGTGCCATCACGGAGGCACAGCATGTCCAGAGAGTAGAGCAGCTCGTCGTGAATGCATCTACTGAGTTGCCGTCACCATCGCGTCGCGAAAAGATTAAGACAGAAGCTTTTCACAGCATTAAAAGTTTGTGAAAACTGAAAGAGATTTGTGAAAACTTGTGTGAATTTCAAGATTTTCAGTGCACAAAAAACATGTATAAGTTATCCATACCAGCCAACCAGCACTACTCAGAACTTTGCTGTCTGCAACTTTGCATCCAGCAAAGTTAGGTCCAAGATCTGGAAGAATGACTTGGTGACAGTATCGCTCTTTTCACTCTGGTAAGCAGTACCACCAACCTCTTTACTAAGGATGCCCTGTTCATTCCAGGATATTTTGCTCAAGAAGACAGACTCCAAGTTTTGGCTTTGGTGATATGCCCCAAGTTGTTGTCTTGGAAAAGCTTGTGAATTTTATCAGGTTTGTTCATTATGAACCCTGTCCGCCATTCATTGCAGCTCCCGCACACCCAGGTATTGTCCAACACAGCCCTAGAACCACAGTCCTTAGGAGGCAATCAGTGGCTAGAGGCAACCTGCAGGAGGAGACGCTGCTTTGCTTCAGAGTAACCTCAATGGAATTCATTGTCTGCTTTGATACAGTATGCACAGGACACCATGTACCTTCTGCCAACAACAGTCGCTTTGTTGCAGAGCCACCGTAAGGGAGCATCAGTATAGAGAGCTCCGCTACCACCATCCAGTAGCAGTCCCTTATGAACTTGCCACAACTGACCTCTTTGACACAGTCACAATGGTCATGAACGTGGAGAGGAACTTGAGACTGAAATCATGATGAGAGCTGGGTATGAAGGACCCCAAAATTTGAGACTGATACTGTGGTATTCCTTTCTGGTCTGAGACTGCATGACGGGGTTGTGCCCTGCTCTCCTTTTTGTAGTATATACTGGCATCAACCTGGCTTGAGAGATACAGACACCTGCAGTTTTGGTCAGGAAGCAAATTTTGAGCAAAACTCGCAGAAGTGAAACTCAACTGTGTGGTTCTTTCATCCCATTTGTGATACCACCTCCCACAAAGAGACAGATAAGTCATGTTGTATAACATAACAAGATATACATTGCAATAGATGTAGGGGAGAGAAGCCTTTTCAATGACGTGAAGAGTTTTGACATGTTAAAGAGTGTTAAAGATTGAAAATGTTATCGTACTCCGAAGTGTTCCAATACTGTAGTACAGTAGCCATTTTGAGTAAAAGTACTTTGACACTTTTATTTCCAGCTATGCCCCAATCTGTTATCAGGCAGAAACCAGCAGAATAGCAGAGCTACTGTGGGCTACAAAATGGTCTAGGCTGTAATTTTTGAACCACTGAACCAATTGTCATTAGTTGTATAGCATTTTTAGAAAGCACAATTTAAATTTATTCTGTGTACTATTCAAATATAGAGGAAGTGTGAAAAGAAAATGCACACAAATGAAAGTGAATGACACCATGCTTACGGTACAAGCGATGACTGAATGTGGCATTCTGACAGCAGTTACCATGTGGTTACTGTGGTGATTAATGGATAAGTCTGCACCCCTTTGTCATATGATATGAGGCAACGGGTCTGAAAGTTATCAGTTTATGGCATTTCTGGCTTGTTTTAAGCAAAATGAATTAAATGTCTAAGTTGAATTTCGATGGGGGTTTTTTAGGGCTTGTGAAAATCATTGTATTTCGTGTTGACACCCACCACTGTTTTTGTTTTGTGGTGGGTTTTTTCTTTGTCCTTCGGCAGGACAGCTCCTGGGCTGACTTACCTTATCATTTTGTGGAAGATGGTCACATCTGATCCCACAGCATACTGAACTCTGGGTATGAATAAGTCTGGGTTAAAAAAAAAAATCCACAAATGAATGCCTCTAACAGGATTTGAATCTGTAGTCTCCCAGCTTGGAAGCCTGAAATGCTCTCTCTAAATGTATAAAGGTTGATAACGCTGCTGTACAAACCATTCCAAAAGCACTCCTTCAACAGTCCTCCTCTCTTCTGCAGGAGGATAATCAATGTCTGAACACATGGGAATGTAAAATAGCATTTTTGTGCTGTAACACATTGAATGACATTGCCCCAAAGTACCAGTCTGACGTTATGCAGACACAGTAGGCTCTGCTCACTCCTTTCCTCATCTGAAACAAATGACGAAAGAACAGCTAGGCAGTATCTTTCTTCTGCATTCCCAGCTGAAGTATACCATTTGCTTTCTACTACCGAAAATACTTGACCTAGGGTCACAATGGAATTGTTTCGTTGTTTTGGCCTGGGTCTTTGAAGGTCAATTAAACATTTCCTGCAAAGGTTATCATGATAGAAGACCTGATTAACTTTAGCATACATCGCTTTTTACCATCTGCACATTTGCAACGATGCAGGTAGCCCACAAGCCATACAGTTTACATAGGCTTTATTGTGTGTTTCTTCTGTGTTATCCCTCCTCAGATGGTGCAAGTTGTACAAGACTCATACTCAGCAAAGAGTGCTCATGATTTTATCCCGTCACCAGCGGTGCAGATAGCCCACAACCCATAATTATTGCAATACCATGTCTGATCACTGCTCTTAAAAGTAAAGGCCCTCCACGGCCTGCATCATCACAAGTGTACCATCCGAGCAGTGCAGCAACTTTTATCTTCCCGTTTTGGTGCGCATACACCAAAATAGGCTGACAGCGAATTGGGTACTCGACAACAACCCAAAATTTAATCAGAAATTTTCAAATAGTTCAAAAGATATTTTTATTATATGCAGGTTGTGGGCGACCCAGGAAGCATGGCAACGGTTAAATTATTGATGGAACTGAATATTTAGAATCCAGTGTTCAAACCAGAGACACTTGGGAATGTGCCTTTGTACTCATATTGTGTCAGCCTTTTCCACCACTGATCTCAGGCTGACCCCAGAACAGTTCGGTCTAAACATTGAGAACACCTTTATTTGGTAGGGCATTACTCCCCCAGTGGACACACCCACCCTCCCCCAATACTCCTTTCCAACCACCCCACTCCGATTTTTACCAACATTAAGAAGATGAAAGCACTATCACTCCCTTCCCTTCCCCCAAGCCCTTTACAAAATCTCTGCTATTTCTGTGCCTAACATTGTATGTTCACCTATTCTATGTTGGTCGTTTAACTCCACCCTATGCTAGTATGATATGCACACGTGTGTCTCTGTGAGTGGGAATGTATTCAGCTGCATGTGTGCATGCTTATATGTATGCGTACATGTAGTTGTACAGACGAAAGCTACCAGCCAGGTATGCCATGAGTCAGCTTCACGCATTGTTTATCCCAAGGACAGTGGGATCTCCAAATGCTTCTCTACGGCTAACAGAGGCAGTGTGTCCGAGGTAGGCCCCTCCATGAAGTAAAGGACACGCTGAAGGTCATTAGGTAAGGGACACACTGAAGGTCATGAGGTCAAAGAACACAGTGAAGGCCATAAGGTCAAAGGACACACCGAAGGCAGGAGGTTTAGGGACACACTGAAGGCCATGAGGTCAAAGGACACACAGAAGGCAGGAGGTTAAAGGACAGTGAAGGCCATGAGGTCCAACGACACACTGAAGGCCATGAGGTCAAAGGACACACTGAAGGCCATACTCAAGAGCTGCAGCATGGACACAGTCAACTGGAAACACACTGCCCTAGTCGGACCTTGCTGGGGAAGCGATGCCATCAGGGCACAGAGACTGAGACGAACATGGCCACTGCTATGGAGGCAAGGAGGGACAAGAGAAAGCAGGTCCCAGGCTCGCTGAACACCATTCCATGCAACATTACAACACACTGTGGCAAATGAGCTGCCTGCTTGCTCCTCTTTCAAACGACAGATTTCATCATATGAAACTTGCCCATACTAAGGGAGAGCTTGAAGCAGAACGTCCCCGGAAAAGAAGTTCCCTCGGACAAATCCATTTCCACATTTAGACTCGTTCTGGCAAATGATTTGCCTGCCTGCTCCTCTGTCAAACCGACAAGAGATTTCATCATCATTAGATCCACCCTTGAGTAGGAAGAAACTTGGGGAGAGCCTTACTTTTTTCAGGAAAGAAGCCACCCGCAGACAAATGTTTAAGTCCTGAACTCCTTACACTCGATGGCGGCCAGGCTGCATCCAGATCATGACTCCCAAGATATCCCGTTCAAAACATTTTTTGCGCTTCTGGAATTTGAACCTACACTTTCTAGGTGGTTGAGCGTCCCAGTTTGTTGTTTTTGCATTTTTACAGATGTACCCACCACGCTGTTAGGCACTTTCTCTAAATAGGGTGATCTAGGCTTTTTGATGTTCACTTTTTTTTTCCTCTCGACCAGACTGCAACTCTTTTCAGCTGCCTCTGCCCTTGCCTTTAGCGTTCTGGTTCTCTTCTTGCTATAAATCGAGACCAGTTTCATTAGAAAAATCTTAAATAAATGTTAGCGAACCGCCCAGAGAACGTGGACAAACGAGTCACAAGACGAAACACAACTAGTTTCGACCTCTTAGGTCTTCATCAGGTGAGACATTAACGAATAAAACAATGAAAATTCGCTAAGTGAATTTTCATTGTTTTATTCGTTAATGTCTCACCTGATGAAGACCTAAGAGGTCGAAACTAGTTGTGTTTCGTCTTGTGACTCGTTTGTCCACGTTCTCTGGGCGGTTCGCTAACATTTATTTAAGATTTGTTTAGATTTCCGCCTGCAGTCCTCTCGCTTTGCAACTAGATCAGTTTCATTAGATCTTACTGATGATCCTGAAAAACCTCTTGTTCTATTTTCTGTGGCTGCTGACAAGACTGGCATAGGCTGCTTCTCAGTCTTACAGATTCGAGCTTCCTTCATTCTCATTTCATATGGTACAGTGATTTCAATCAGAATTATTTGTGTTGATGAATCTGAGTAGAGTACTGTAACTGGTCATGTGCCACTCTTTCTGATGATATATGAATAGTTTTCCCAGTCCGAAAGGTCTGTTGTGCACTCCCATTCACTCCATTCAGCAAACGCCGCTTTCATGATGCTGTTGATGTCACAGCTGTTCCAGACCATGACTCTATACCAGTAATGAATAAAACTACAGAAGCATTTGCTGACTAATTGCTTGAGTTATTACAGTAATATAAAAATCGAAGTATGTTATTCATCATGTCTGTTTTCAAGACAATGTGAGATAAGAAAAGAACAGTATTATTAAGGTCCTGCTACATTTATGTGGTATTAACCGCTCGCCTTCTGAAGCAACACTCTTGCAGTATGTTGGAATCGTTCAGGGGACCCACCATGTCGTTCCCACAGAAGTGAACTCATGGTTTAGTTCTCAGCAGCAAGGTTGTTGTGACTGTGAAAGCACCAACAGATAGGATAAACTTTCTCCCGAGCTGATACGAAGACAAAGTTGTCTGTCTATTTAGGCTGTACTTTCCTTTGTCCCCACCCGTTCTCCATGTATCTCTCTGTCTCTCAGAGCGTCAAGTTGTTAACTACTATTGGACACTGAATCCTTCCGTCACTGTTGTAGAGTCTCACACACCCCACTGGCTCTAGTGTTATATGGTGCCAATAAGGCATGCCAGAATTAGTTTCTCCTTCCCTTCCTCCCTCACCCCCTCTATATCTCCATCTCCCCCCCCCCCCCCCCCTCTCTCTCTTTCTCTCCGTCCAAGTGAGTGAGTGTCTAATTCAGTATGTGCGTGCATGCATATATGTTAGAGAGAGAGAGAGAGAGAATGTGTGTATATGTGTCTGTCTGTGTTTTCTCGATGAGGGGGAAGTGAAAGAGTTGAAACAAGAGAGAGTGAGGACAAAAGAGTATTTTTTTTTTTTCCTCACTGACAGATGGGGATGCATGTCAAGTGCACATGTCTCTGTGGGTGCTTTTACGATTACCGCGGCTATATTTCTTTTTAGAACCGAATAAAAAAAAAATCATGTGTACAAACGACATATTGGGCTGGTAGACCTATCTTGTTCTTTTTATAATACTATAATTTTATCAAAGGTCCAGGACCGGTAGTCCATTTGTACAACATTGATCACTGCGTGCGCGAGTGCAGTCACAGGAATACTGTGTGTTTCTGGTGTATTGGTACTGCCAAATTGAATGGAAGCCTGGGGGAGTGCACGGATCAATGGCAAGGCCGTAATGTTTGCGTAACTACGGTATGAAGTGACAGACACTGCCCATGCTGCGTGTTGAGAGGACAATGGGTTGTGCTGCCCGACCGATGACTATTCTGTGATTCACACAGAAATAATGGACACGTTTACAACAGGTGCCATGACACATAAACAGATGTTTAAACCCATAAGACTCACTCAAGACCCATTGTAAGAAAAGCCTTGAAAAGGGAGAAAATACATACATACCTTGCCGTCCTCCTTCCTCCCCCCTCACCCTTTTTCCACCCTGCCCCCTCCCCCACCTCCCCCCTCCCACCTCCCTGCACGCGCTGGCAAACTTTTAAAATACATTACCTCCGACATCAAGTGATGCGGCTTACGTAAAAGATGTACTCCAATCAAAGGTTGCTAAAACGCATCCCCCAAACCCCTCCCTCCTAAAAAAAAAAAAAAAAAAAAAAAAAAAGAAAAAAGTCGGGAACCCTTTCTTACTGCGTGTGTATATGTGTGTGTGTGTGTGTGTGTGTGTGTGTGTGTGTGCGTGTGTGTGTGTGTGTGTGTGTGCGCGCGTGTGTGTGTGTGCAAATGAGCACACATCGCATAACATGCTTCAGTGCTTTGACAGAAATGTGCAGAGACCTCTCTCTCTCTCCTCTCTCTCTCTCTCAAGACTGAAGATTGCTGGTTGCTGACGACGTTCACGTCCTGGCTTAGTAAATGCAATATCCTCCGTCACCAACCACCATACACCCTACCACTCTCCTCACCCCACCCAACCCCACCCTCCTCCCCATTCCATTCCTCAGGCAGACGATTGTGTGCAGACAGACTGAGGGACGACGAAGACTGTGGAAACTGACACCCCCTCCACATCCCCTCTGCCCTCCGCATCCGCCTGCCTCCACCTTAATAACCCCCCTGTCGTGCCGGATTCAGCTGATGAGAAATGAGCTTGAAGAGAGGGTTGAAGCATTCATCATTCATGCTAGAACGCTGATGACAGAAGGTGTGCGTGTCTGCAACAGTCAACTGGGATTAACACAAAGAGCGGGAAGTGTGAAGACGTCATTTCAGATCCCACACTTTTCAGTGAAGCGGTTACAGCTTTACAGACATCTAACAGACCCGAAGGACTTGAGGAGACTGACAATGGCTACAGCGTTAATGGCGTCACACTACAGATCAACACACAAGGGATAATGTTGTTTTATAGCCCAGTCGACCGCAAAGGGCCATATCAGGGCTGTCACCTCGGTGAAGTCAACTCTCGGTCAGCACACACAAAACCAGGTGCAAAGTAATAACGCTTATTTAGTATCCACCCTCAAACCGACAAGCGAATGTTCAACAACTAGGTCCGTGCACTTCAGACGTAACGAATAACAGATAAAATATAAAGATAAAATGATAGTCCCCCTAGGGCTGTCGGGAAGGAGAACTGCCCCAACGGAACAGAAGTGGCTGAGTGGGTGACAGATGGAGGAGATTCTGGCACTAGTGGCACGGTCTGGAAGGGTGCACATGGTCACACAGGGACCTGCAACAAGAGAAGTGTATGTTCTTTCTTTATTAACGGTTAAATGAGAAGACAATTCCACTGCCCGCACCCCCCCCCCCCCCCTCCCTCCCTTCACATGGTATGCATAATATGCCAATGAAGGTTTTAACAATAAGCTTTTATACGATTTAAATCGGGCCAGGGTTCGGATTAGGATTTGAACGGATGATGTTCTACGGTTAGGGTGAGCGTCGAGGATTCTTGGATTGAATAGTCTGCTGGTTTTCTTATTAAAGATCCTGTTTCAAACGCATAAACAGGTTCAGAAAGGGGATGATAACTGACCTTTTCATCTGTTTTTCGCCATGTGTATGTGAGCATGTGTGTGAGAAGGGGAGGGAAGGGGTCAGGTGATGGTAAAATGATGTGTTAAGGTTTGTAACTGTAATGTCAAGATACAGAATGGTCACAGAGTCAAGTGTTCTTTGTCTGTACCAAATAAAGTGTGCTGCAAATGGTAGAGTTAGGCACAGGATGTTTGGGGCATGAGATCAATGTTAGCTTTTTGGAAACAAGAAAAGAACCTTCATGAAGGCCATCTAGATGACAGATCGACGACAGGACGACTCAAACCTTCTTCGTCCTATGACCGGTACTCGTTGGTCGGCTCTTCTGATGGGTCAGCGACTCCTGGCGGCCTGGGGCATTACGGTTGCGCATTAATGTACCACTACGATTCACGGGCAGACTCCTCAGCAGAATAGGGGTATGAAGGTAGATGGTGAGAGTAACGTCTTAGTTACCTGAAGGCCTTAAGGACTCGTTTCTCCCAGACGGAGATGTGTGTGTGTGTGTGTGGGTGTGTGTCATGCGCTGTGTGCATGCGTGTGTGTGTGTGTGTGTGTGTGTGTGTGTGGTGTGTGTGTGTGTGTGTGTGTGCGTGCGACGTGCATGTGTGTGTGTGTTGGGGGAGGGTGGTGGTGGCGGGTCTTGGATGCGGGCTTTTATATCTACGCTACTATGAAGGATGTGGTCCTTCGTGGCATTGAATCGTGGTCTGCCATTGGGTGGCCCTCAGTCATGGGAGGCTACGCTGTGGTATGACGTCACTCCAGTGTGAAGACAGGCCGCCAGCGGTTGAAGACAGCCCAGTGTGGTTTTCGACACACAACCATCCTGCACATCGGAGACTTACGTACAGGAGTTAGGAAACCTTGTTACTTGTCTCCTGTCTGCGGCTAAGAACCATCCTCGGATGGACCCGACTCCAACACAGATTTCGGTCTGGGAACAATCACTAACTACGACAAGCTCCAAATCGACATGAATCCATTCTCGTCTGGAACAGGAAAACATGGCAAGTTAGGCTAATGAGCAGCGCCATGGTCATGATGAGGGGAGGTCACTCTTACAAGCATCAAAAACAGCAGAACTATTTTTCATGATTTTTTTTTCTTTTTGTTTTTGTAGGGGTCAGAGATAAGTTAGGCAAGGGTCAGGTTAAGGTTAGGATGAACTTTCAGCAGATGCGCAGATGGCAGAGTTGTATGCAACATTTATCAGTTGCTGTCATTATGTCAGGGTCAAGGTCAACTTTTGACAGTTGCCCATAAGATAAAGTTTCACGCCAAGTTTATCAGCTGACGTCATCATGGCCCTTTTTCAAACTTCTGAAAACCTGCCGGTGAACGAACAGCGACTGAAACACCGGACTCCATTCAGCCTTTGGCATGTAAACTTCTGATCTTCAAGGACTTCAGCCAACAGGACATTAAGCTCTCCTTGCATACACACAGTAACTGCTTCATCACAGCACCACAGTGTGTAAAAGAAAAGTTTCCCTCCACAGAACACCTCTGTGTCCATCGCTTACCCCACATGGTCATGAGAATTAACCAGCTATATACGGCCAACCTGTGAAGCCATGAAGATGAGCGGGTCACACAGTGAGTCACTGGCACTAGATAACGGTGCATTTGCCAGCTCTGAAGAAAAAAACACGTTATAGCAAGGTGTTGTACGGTAAATGGTTATTTTCCCAAGCCAAAAGAGAAAGTAGAAGTCATTTGTGTTCACTCGACCATAGCAACTGAACCTAAAGGATATTTCAGTGCTTGTACTGTATCTTGAAGTGCCAACCAGTTCAAAATTGGTTTGTTTTAATGGGATGGAAATATTGTATTGGGGGACGCAGAGCATACAATGAACTATTTCGATGTTAAAAAAGCAAAGTCAAAATTGGTGGGCTACGGTGGAGATCAAGACAACTGCCGTTTGAATAGATGGGAATCGCCCTGCTTCTGCGACAGATAAAAAACTGAGCGTGGCAAAATGTTGTACTGGAATAAGGGGACAGTACTGTATGTCAGCCAGGATCGCAGTAGTACTGATCACTTGTCAACTCCTTGTGTTCCTACACCAATGGTAGGGCACAAGGATTTGAGAGTGAAAAGTGAAGTGGATGACAGAAAAACGGAGGGTCAAGCCGACTGTGCTCGCACGTGGAAAGGAACGGAACTTTGGACCTGCCTCAGAGTCAGGCACACCATGGCTCACGGGCTAGACCATGCGATGGATATGTGTTGGTGAGGACTGATCATGTGACTTACGCTACAAGCAACTATAAATGTAATAGCGAAAATATAGCGTTTTGGGCCTAATCTGTAACTCTGGACATGGACCTGTACTGGCCACTTGACAATCACAGCTGGAATGTGAATGTTGAAGAACTGAGCCGCCAGACGACTAACAAACACCAAAGTAACGAACTTGAACCTATCACTGTCCTTCAGACAAGACAGGAACAAGCATAAGCAAACAAATAAACAACAGAAATAGATACGTATTGCGGAGAAATAAGTGCAGGCGAACAACCCCCAGTCACAGGTGACAAGAGGGAGTCCGAAAGGAGGGGGTTAGGAGTAGGGGACAGGGAGCAGACGAAGAGGCTGTATGAAAAGAGAGGGAGGAGACGAAGAGATTGTTTGAAAAGGAGGACATCAAAGTATACTTATCAAATCTTTTTCTGACAACTGTCAGACCATCGAGTTTTACATTTAAAACAGAACCATTTGTTCATCCCCTTCCAGTGTTGACTTTCGTGTGCAGAGACTGAGATCAGAGCCAGATCAGGGTCAGAAGCAGGGATGACTTGTCCTCTTAATTGCCTGGATAGTCTCTCAAACTTGACAGACAACTCTGGACATACCTTTTTTTTAACCACAAAAAGTCCACATGCTCCTCCCACTTGGTCACAAATGTGCCGATGCGGAAGTGAAATCAAAACTGAGGTCGCCATGAAAGCGCGACAAAGGGCCATTGAATTTGACACTTTTTTTTCCATCTCAAAGACGACCCTTCAAATGGTGTTATGTAGTCCATTTTGGGTCTGAGACCACACGACAGGGCTACAATCTTGGATTTCTTCCAGTCGTGTAGGCACATCGCGGAGTCTCACAGGCCCGAGAGATACATCCACCTGCAACATGGTTGGTCAGGAAATGATAACAACACCGTGAGACGCTTGGATGTTTCGGCAGCCCTTCCATTTGAGTCAGCGTGTTCTCAACAGCTCTTGACAGGAGCTAACCAGGACTGAACACTTTCTACAAATCATGCCTGTGATGGGACTTGAACCCCAAACCTCCCAGCCTGCAGCCTGTACATGCAAGTTTCCGCACAAGGATGTTCGGTTGTTCTGGAGGCTTTTTTTTTCTTTTTGATGATATGTATTATTTCTATGTTTATATTCAACTAATGTATGTTTTCATGTTTATTTGTTCGTTTATATTTTCAAAGGACACATAGGACTACAAAATTGTTGAAATACGCACATTTTTTTTTCATTTAAACTGAGTTTGAACTGTATATGAGAACATATAACAATTGATCTGTAGGTGTGTTGCAGCAAATCTAAAGAATAGAAGAAAAAAAGAAAGAAAAAATCGTAAAATTCATGAGGAGTACGCCACAAAAGACTGACGTGCGTAAAAGTTATGATGACCAAAGGCTACAGAAGACTGACATACGTGAACGTTATGATGACCAAAGGCTACAGAAGACTGACATACGTAAACGTTATGATGACCAAAGGCTACAGAAGACTGACATACGTAAAAGTTATGATGACCAAAGGCTACAGAAGACTGACATACCTAAACATTATGATGACCAAAGGCTGCACAAGACCGACAGACATAAACGTTACTATGACTTGGCTAAAGATTCACAGACATGACCGCTTGATGGAAGGTTTTAAAAAACAAAGATCGACCGAACTTAGCCAAAAATCGAAAGGTGAAATACATACAAATTCGATTTGTTTTTGCTTTTCGTTGTTGTTGTTGTTGTTCTTTTATAATCTCACGAATTTTTTTTTTTCTTTTTTTTCTTTTTGTTTTGGGGGTGGGGGTGGGGGGTGGGGTGGGGGGGGGGGGGGGGGAGGGGTTGGGAGTCTGGTCATGTTTATGCTCATATTCATGTAAGTATGTATTATGGACTATACGTTCGTCAAGTGTCTCTTTTCTGATGTTCTCACAAATGCGGGTTTTGTGTGATTGTATGAACATCATTAATATTCATATATGACACCATACGTGCACACGTTTGTGTGCCTCTGCAGGTGTGTGTGTGTGTGTGTGTGTGTGTGTCTGTCTGTCTGTCTGTCTGTGTCTGAGTTTGCGTGTGCGCGCGCGCGCGCGCGCGCGCGCGCGCGTGTGTGTGTGTGTGTGTGTTGTGCGTGTGTGTTGTGTGTGTGTGTGTGGTGTGTGTGTGTGTGTGTGTTCTGGCTAATAGTGTGACTGACAGTCTGTAGGTTGGTACCTAAAATCTCACAAGAGAAAGTGTTGGAGCAGCGTTGACGTGGAAATAATACAAAATGTGAGTCGGGTGACCCCCCCCCCCTCCCCCCGGAAATGTCTGTAGTGTGTGTGTGTGTGTGTGTGTGTGTGTGTGTGTGTGTGTGTGTGTGTGTGTGTGTGTGCGTGCGTGCGTGCGTGTATGTGTGTGTGTGTCTGTGTTTGCTTTTTCTTGGAGGTAGGGGGTGGGGTTGGGGGGGGGGGGGGGGAAGAAGGGAAATAGGTGAACTGGACCAGGGGCAAAGATGGGTGGGGTGGTGGGGTAAGAGAATATGAGAAATCTGTGTGTTTTATATGAATCTGTCCGACATTCATGCGTTGCGCCGGCTTTCTTTGGCACATAAATGTTGTTTAGAGGATTTTTAAAATCCCGGCGGGGAACGGGGGAGGGGGGGGGGGGGGGAGGAGGGAGGGGGTAGGGGAGGGAGAGGAAAGCAAGTGGGGAGGTTGGGGGGAGGGGTTCGGTTAAGGGGACAAAAGGAGTGGGGGTAGAGGCAGGGTAATTTCGCTAGACATACGAATGTGAAGATACTGGTGTCGAGTACAACAGCATTTTATCATCTTATCTTTATGTTTTCACAGCTCCCAACATCCCGATCCCATTAACATTCCCCGCTCTTCATAAATTTATCTAGCTGGCCCTACTTCCAGCGTCACCCCCCCCCCCCCTCCCCCTTCCAGTCTCCCCATCTTTGCCCCCATCCCGCCCACAGCTGTCCGTCCTCCTCCTTCACAACTCTTCGTCATCACCCCAGTCTGTT
>CM065720.1:37000872-37003372 GCA_033310375.1 Conus canariensis
TTAAACAAGAGCCAGAGAATGCGAATCACGGTAGTTCAGTGCATTGTCCAGTTTGAAATCAACAGTCCTTTCTTCAAACATTTTCAGCCTTGACTACGGTGGAGTGGGGGGGGGGGGGATGGAAGGAGAGGAATGGGACTGAGAAGGGGAAGAAGGGTTGAGGGAAGGGTGTGGGAGAAGATGATGCTTCTGCTTTTAGTCATGAAATAAGGAACCTAGAGTGAGGGGGGTGGGGGTCTGCGGAAAGGTGGGAGAGGGTAGGGTGAAAGAATCTGTCAGAGGCCGCCATCTTCGATTCTTGTGAAACAACAAAGTCGCGTGTGTCACAACTGTCAAAGGGCGTTTTCGTCTTCATCCGCCGACGGCTGTCTGATTCAAGTGTCTGTATCTTTGGGTGGACAGCTTGCGAATATTTTGTAGGTAGTGGTGTTGACGGTGTCCAATTATAGACTTTAAAAGTGTCATGCAGTTCAAGGACCTGGGCGCTTTTCTTCTCTATTGATTTTTTTCCCTCCTTGCCGCCTCACGTTTCCTGTAAGGCTTATGCGAACGGCAAAACGGAAGATGTCTGATGAAATGTAGAAGGGAGGTGGGAAGATCATTTTGCACGTGCTCCGGTTCCGTCTTGTTTAAGTTAAACACTCTTCCTGTTCAAGATGCGCTGTCGTCGTCACAACTTTATTTTATTGATCGTGTGTGTGTGTTTGTGGGAGATAGGGCGCGGGGGGGGGGGGGGGGGGGGTGGTGGGAGGAGGGTGGTAGCTTTCGGAGGGGTGGGAGAGGAGGGTAGGGTGCGTGCTCTGTCTATCTCCGTCTGTCTGTTTGTCTGTCCGTCTTGTCTGTCTGTCTGTCTGTCTGTCTCTTCTCTCTCTCTCTCTCTCTCTCTCTCTCTCTCTCCTCTCTCTCTCTCCTCTCTCTCTCTCCCCCAAGTCCCCAGTCTCTCTCTCTCTCTCTCTCTCTCTCTCTCTCTCTCTCTCTCTCTCTCTCTCCTCTCATTTTAGCCGTTAATTTAGATGAAGTAGAGCCAGGTGCACGAGACGATATTGTTCATTCTAATCTTGCAGCAGAAATTCAGTTCACCTGTTATGTCGTTTCCATGAAAACGATAGTTACATAGTTGTCTTGGAGTCGCATTCGATTTGGTAAAAAGTTCGTAAGGTTCGCGGAAAACAAGCAAACGAAATCAAAACATTCGATGTGTTCGAACGCGTCTTTGGCCCCGTTCGAATGTGAGAACGTTCACTCACATACTTAAAAGTTATTTTGTTTTATTCTGGATGGTTTTGTTTACAAGGATGGGGAAAAGATCTCTGTGTGTGTGTGTGTGTGTGTGTGTGTGTGTGTGTGTGTGTGTGTGTGTGTGTGTGTTTACTAAGGCTGCAGCGGTCTCAACTTTTTTTGACTGGACTTGTATATCCGGTGTGTGTGTGTGTGTGTGTGTGTGTGTGTGTGTGTGTGTGTGTATTAATGTGTGTGCATGTGTGTGTGTGTGTGTGTCTGTGTGTGTGTGTCTGTCTGTCTGTGTCTGTGTGTATACGGTTGTGATGCAGTGTACTGCATTTGGGGCGTATCTGAGCGCAGCGTCTGTAAGCTAGGCTTTTATACCTGCAGAAACAACCTCCAAGATATTGTGCTGGATCGTATTCTTTTAGGCTTGTCGAGTTCTGTTTTCGAACAAATAAGTTGAATGCCACGTCGTTTGTTTGTTTGTTTGTTTTTAAACATTAGTGCCATTTAACGGGCACAGTTCTAGCTCTCAGATTTTGAGAATGACCAGTAGAAATACTAGTCGTTATGAAATATCAGGGGTGTTATCAAGGGCATTTACAATAATTAATGTGTCTTTTGATGGTAAGAAATAGAAACCGGGGATTTTAAGCGTCGGCAGTCAAGGACACGACATACAGGCTGGTACGTCCATCCTGGGTCGTTCTTTCAAGTCTCGTCTTGCGTGCTCCCCCGCCCCATCCCCTACCCCCACCCCTCCTCTCCTTGCTGCACTCTTCTTCCAGTGGTATGGCTCTCACGCCGCTAATACGTACCGGCTGTCCTACCCATGGTCACAGCCAGACGTCCTGTCTAAACATCTCTGTCCTGTCTCGGCTCCAGCATTGTCGCTAGGCACAAGGAGCAATCAGTGTGATTCACTTGGTTGTTTGCTGACGTCATAGCCCAGGTGTCACGCACGATGATGGGTTTACATATTCAGTACACATGAATGTGCCCGGTAGGACAGGGATAATGCGCACTAAAATAAAACGAAAGCGAGACATGGCGTTAGTAAATGCTAGTGTTTTAGCCAGCTCATTAAAAGAAAAAAAAAGGCAGTTAAGTCTTTCACCCTGTACCTGAACTCTGTGGATTTTTGCCGGATTCGAGTTTCTCTAAGAGAAATGGAACGGAATGCAAATCTTTTTGGTCTGTTTCAAGATGTTCTTTTATCAGCTGGTCATTTGTGGCAGCTTGGTTACACCAGGTAAAAATTGCTCCCCACTACCTC
>CM065720.1:37008372-37060872 GCA_033310375.1 Conus canariensis
CACAGTTATTGGAAATCATAGGCTAGAATAAGTGTCCGCCGCAGCTTTAAATGGGCTTTGAATTTTGAGTTTCATGGACCTTCGAGGACAATCACTGAACAGTGGAAAGCGTTCCGTTTTGCCCAGAGACGAACTGCTGGAAGGCAACACAGAACACTGAGCACAGTGACACTGGAAGCAATCTCCCTCCCTCCCCCACTCTCTCCCTCCTCCCCTCCTCCTTCACTCCCTCCCTCTTTCCCTCCCGCCCACCTTCCCTCCTTCTGTCTGCCCCTGTATGCCTTTTTGTCTTGTTCTTTCTCCCCCATCTCCTTCTGCCCCCCCCCCTCACCCCCCCCCTCCCCCACCGTGTACACACACACACACACACACGCACGCATTTGTTGTAAAGGCATTAAGTTTTTGATTTACTGACTAAACATAATGCTTTTATAACAAGATTTACTAATAATGTACAATGCATTTTAGTGGAAAAAAAAGAAATACACATATTCTTTTCCAATGTAAGCAGATGAAGCATTTTTTGCCTGCTTTCTCTGAATCTTCATCGGATGAACTTTTAAATAATTCTTCACTAACATGTGACACTGGATTAGCATTAACTCAGAGTCCGATTTTCACTTACCTGTAATAAGGTGTAGTTTATTTATCTTTCTATTTGATGTAACTTGGATGCTTTTGAATTGTTGCTATGTTAATTTCTTTTTTCATTTTTAATTGTTGCTTTTTTTTTTTTTTGGTCTAAAATCATATAACGTGAATAGACATTAAATGGAAGAACACACACACACACACACACACACACACACACACACACACACACACACACACACACACACGTAAGTTTTTATGATTTATGGGATCGGAATAAATTTTAAAAAGCAGGAAATTAAAATTTATGTGAATTCCAGTTGCCAAGTGAACAGCATTTGTTGCCTTCAATCACAGTAACAATCAAAGGAACTTCAGCCGGATGTTTTTCGATGATCCATTTTTAACGTTTCGCGTTTATTGCATGAGAAATCTCTCTCTCTCTCTCTCTCTCTCTCTCTCTCTCTCTCTCTCTCTCTCTCTCTCTCTCTCTCTCTCTCTGCCACATCTGTCTGTCTGTCTGTCCCCTCTCTCTCCTCTCTCTCTCTCTCTCTCTCTCTCTCTCTTTGCCATCGCTGTCTGTCTGCCTGTCTGGCTCTCTCTCTCTCTCTCTCTCTCTCTCTCTCTCTCTCTCTCTCTCTCTCTCTCTCTCTCTCTAGGCCACCCCTGTCCCCAACACACACAGGGACTATCACTTGTACGAGAACACGGACGTCATGTTGACAAATTCTTGCGTGTATCGACACACCCACAGACATAAAAAAAAAAGAAATACGTGCGTGCTTGCGTGCGTGAACACACTCACAGACACATAATGTGTACGCGCGTGCACGCTTACATGCAGGTTTGTGCAGGTGCGGTCGCATTGACGACAGCCAAGCGGAGGTAAGCTCCAAGACAACGGTGTGAGTGTTTGGCCTGCGGTTTTATTAGCTCTTCACAGTTTATGGAGTTATAGGGCTAATCCCACGTCAAATTCATTGCTCCAGAAACAGTCCACGCCCGTGTCACCGAGTGAGAAAGACAGAGAGGGGGAGGGGGGGGGCGGTGAGGTGGGGGTAGGGGGAGGGAGGTCGAGGGGGAGAGAAGTCGAGGGGGGGGGGGGGGAGAGGCAGGGGCAGTGGAGGTCGTGTGATGATGATGGAGAAAGAAGCGATTCTGTGACGTCAGCATGCAGAGACGGACAAATGCAGATACAAGAACAGATTCCAGTGAGCATGTACGAGTCGCATACTATCAGTGTATCTGTCTGTCTGTCTGCCTGTCTGTCTGTCTGTCTGTCTGTCTGTCTGTCTCTCTCTCTCTCTCTCTCTCTCTCTCTCTCTCTCTCTCTCTCTCTCTCTCTCGCTCTCTCAGATTGGAAGAATAGGCTGTGCCTAAAATCTCAATCCTTGATCGAATAAAAAATTTTTGAGTTCGTTCTCTCTCTCTCTCTCTCTCTCTCTCTCTCTCTCTCTCTCTCTCTCTCTCTCTCTGTGAAGAGAAAATGAAGTCCATTTTTAGCGCACATGCCATGCCCAGGATTACGTAAGGTCAGAGAACAATTTATTGAACAGAAATTGGCATACAAGGCTTTTTTCTGTTGAAACTAATTTTTATGTAATAGTAATCATATTATCATGAATGCTTATATAATGCAGCGTATCTGGTATTGGGTGGAGCTCTTTGCGCTTCACATAAAGTAATATAGGAAAAATATGCATAAATGTCTTCAAAGCAAAGAGTTCACAATCATCCTTGCACAAAATAAAAGCACAAAAGGCTGTGCTACAATAGTAAGAAAAAAAAGATTTTACGCCATTGATCTGACAAACATTTTTTGTGAACGCTCCATATTCAGTCAGTCACATCTCTGTTCCCAGCAAACCACAGCACAAGAACACACCAGAAGGAAAAACGGGAGAGTTCAAGGCAGTTGTAATCATTGCACAGCTTGAAAAGATACGTGTGTCGGGGTCTCACATCATTAGACATGCATGGGTGTTCATACATCGTTAAATGTTTGAGTTTTTTTTTTTTATACCCCCCTGGAACAACTTCTGAGAGTTTTGACACACAAAGCATTCTGCCATTTAAAAAAAATCGTGACTTTGATGGATGAAGTGTATACTGATTGTACGTGATATTTGTGCTTTGTCAGTGTGTGTCACTATTAAGCGTTGTTGTTGTTGTTGTTGTTGTTTGTTTTTGTGGGTTTTTCTTTTTACCTTGACCTGGGCTGTGTCAATCATGCTCTCCAACATAAGCCTGGATACTTTTTTCGCGATCAGCTTGGTCAATCTGCGGTTAAGCGGCAATGATTGGACACACACAGACGATCAGTGGTCCACGGACTCGCGATGATGGATGATGGCAAACAAGTGCTGATCGCTAAAGTTTCGTGTTCCTCCTGTGACGAAAAACAAAAATGCCAGCTTTCTGTTGTGTGCAAGTTTCAGTCTGTCCAAAAAAAAAATCGTTTTGTGAATCTGGCATTTTTGAAAGATAAGTAGATAGGCATCTCTCTCTCCTCTCTCTCTCTCTCTCTCTCTCTCTCTCTCTCTCTCTCTCTCTCTCTCTCTCTCTCTCAAAACAACCTACCAGTGCTGGGAGCTGTACATAGCGACCAATTCCTTTTTGGCCGAGGCCAAATTCAGCAACATTGAATGGAAGGGAAGGATGAAGCTGAGGGCGAAGGGAGTTAAACGACAGAAGGAAAAGCGGGGTGGCTCGGGTACGCCTGAGAACAAAGAGCAGACAGTTGGCCCACTGTGCGACTGCCACAGACAATGAGGAGATAGATGAATGAATGAATAATTAAATAGATAATAGATGAATAAATGAATGAATAAATGAATAAAATGAATGATATGAATATATGAATAACAAATAGATACACGAATAAACAAAGAAATAAATGAATAGATGATTAAATAGAAAGAGAAATATATAAATGGATAAAATAGCTAAATTCAATTAAAAAAAAAAAACAGGTTTGAAAGAAAAAACAGAAGGGCGAAAAAACATGGGAAAAAAAGAAGAAAAAAAGGTTAGCCCTGGCAGGGACTCGAACCCTGGACCCCTGCCTGGCATTGCTGCACGAGGACAGGAGCAGTGACCACAATACAACCGGGGCGCCGATGGTCAGTGAGCGATGGGGATCCTTATACCTGTGCACAGGACTTGTCCAGTCCCGTCCACCCCATGGTTCCCGTGGTTCCCGTGGAGACGTACAGTGGACAGTGTCACTGACCTTTCCTCGCGCGCCGGCCAAGTGGGGCCTCGTGGTCACTGCTACTGCCTGTGTGTGGTACTGCTGTGTGGGAGTGTTGGGTTCGAGTCTCTGCCGGGATTATTCTTTTTTTTTCCGTTTTGATTTTGAAAAAAAAAAACAAAAAAAAAAACACGTTTCTGCGCTTGTACAAGTCGCCAACTGTCTTGTGTTCTGAGACATGCCTGAGTTGTTTCGCTTGTCTTCTTTCTTTTCATGTTCTGTTGTTCTGTTTCTTACCTTCGGTTGTTTTTTTCCCCCTTTCTTTCTTCTTACATCTTTCTAAGACTTTTCCCTTTTCTTTTTTCTTTCCTTGTTTCTTTCTGTGTTGTATTTTTTGTTTCTTCCTTGTCTATTTTTTTTTTAATTATGATTTTTTTTTTTTTTACAGTTTTCGGTACTTCTCAGTTTCCGTCTTCCTTTTTTTTTTTTTTAATTTTAATCTTTAAAATTTTTTCCTGTGTTTTTTTTTTCCAGTCTTTCTGAAGTCCGTTCTTTGAATCTTCTGAATATTTTTCTTTGTTTTTCGTGTTTTTTTTCCCAGTCTGTCAACAGAAATCCGTTTTGTGAATCTGGCATTTTTGAAAGATAAGTAGGTAGGCATATCTCTCTCTCTCTCTCTCTCTCTCTCTCTCTCTCTCTCTCTCTCTCTCTCTCTCTCTCTCTCTCAAAACAACCTATCGGTGCTGGGAGCTGTACATAGCGACCAATTCCGTTTTGGCCCAGGCCAAATTCAGCAACATTGAATGGAAGGGAAGGATGAAGCTGAGGACGAAGGGAGTTAAACGACAGAAGTAAAAGCGGGGTGGCTCGGGTACGTCAGAACAAAGAGCAGACAGTTGGCCACCTGTGCAACTGCCACAGACAATGAGGAAATAGATGAATGAATGAATGAATGAATAAATAGATAATAGAAGAATAAATATATGAATAAATAAAATGAATGATATAGATTTATGAATAACAAATAAATGCACGAATAAACAAATAAATAAATGAATAGATGAATAAAAAGAAAGATAAATTTATAAATGGATAAAATAGTGAGCTAAATTCAAAAGAAAAAAAAGTAAAAAAGACGAAACAGAAGGGGAAAAAAAACAGGGGGGGGGGAACAAGAAAATAAAAGGGTAGCCCCGGCAGGGACTCGAACCCTGGACCCTTGCCTGGCATTACTGCACGACAGCAGGAGCAGTGACCACAATACAACCGGGGCGCCGATGGTCAATGAGCGATGTGGATCCTTGTACCTATGCACAGGACTTGTCCAGTCCCGTCCACCCCGTAGTTCCCATGGAGACGTACAGTGGACAGTGCCAATGAGCTATCCTCGCGTGCCGGCCAGTGGGGCCTCGTGGTCACTGCTGCTGCGTGTGTGTGGTATTGCTGTGTGGGAGTATAGGGTTCGAGTCTCTGCCGGGATTTTTGTTTTCTTTCCGTTTTGACTTTGAAAAAAGAAAGAAACGTTTTTGCGCTTGTACAGGTCGCCAGCTGTCTTGTGTTCTGAAACATGCGTGAGTTGCTTTGGTTATCTTCTTTCTTTTCATGTCAGTTGTGTTGTGCTTTCCTTCCGTTAATTGGTTAAATTTCCCGTGTTTGATCGTCTGTTGGGTGTTGACAGTCTGCAAGTGCCTAGCTGAAGGACAATGCCAGCTGAACCTTTGTGCTTTAGGCAGAAATGTGGTTCCTTTTTGTGGATTTTTATGAACTTTATGTTTCGTCGGGTTCAAGCCATTGTCGTGATTCTGACATCGAGACTTAACAAAACGTGCCAGTGTATTGGCAGGTTTGCTCCTCGTTCAGTTTTTCTGCATGGATTTTCTGCAACTATGTGGGGATGTGGAATCAAACCTAGGACCTACGAAAAGTGACAGTTCTCTGCGCCAGTCAAGAGTGAGGAGTGTTTCTGATCTTAGCAGCACTTCTGCCTCTGCAGCCTCTCCGAAAGTGAGTTCTCCAACTTGTGTTAAGGAGCCAATCCTGTCTCAGATGATGAAAACCATGTCTGAAATGAACGATTCCCTTAACTAAAAAATGGACTTGGAATGGAGAGGAATGAAACGGGTTCGTGACGATTGTGGTAGGCTAAGGGTAAAGATGGACGAGTTGAAAGAAGAGTTGGACACGCTGAAAGAAGAAAATACAAAGTTAAAGCAGGACAACAACACCCTGAAGACCACATTAGAAGATCTCGGCAAGAAGCTCGATGATCTGGAAGGCAGTTCGAACCGTAATTACCTCATTTTCTACGGTCTGGAGAAGAGGGACGGGGAGACCAGCAGCAGTGCGAAGGTGTGCTGCAAGACCTGATAACAGACAAGCTGGGGTTGACTCGCGACATTGAATTCGACAGAGTCCACAGACTGAGCTCCAAACCCAACGCCCCAGTGATCGTCAGGTGCACCTTCTTCAAGGACAAAGCCAAAATCCTGAGCGCCAAGAAGAATTTAAAAGGCACAAGAATCTTTGTGGGTGAAGACTTCTCTTCACAAGTGCGTGAAATTCGACGCAAACTTTCTCCTCATCTGATGGACAAAAGAAAACAAGGATGTCGGGCTTAAATGGTTTTCGATCATTTGATTGTTGATGGTCAGAACTTCAGTCTTGACCATCACGATAATCTTGTTCAACTAAAATAGCGGTCAGGCCGGCCTTCTGAAAAATGTAACTACCGTGTCAATCCAATTATTTATGAATTTAACCATGTGCATCTATCAAGTTCGGAGGCTCAAATTAACATTACACCGTCTCCAAGCCTATCCTCTGATCCGTGTATGCAAAGAAGCGAGCGCGCATCACCGTCAACGGGGACCCATGTTGCACGTGCTGTGATGGGGGTGGGAGTCTGAAGAGGTTGACAGCATGTACCCAGGCCGTTGCAGCGTCAGTGACCGTATCGCTGTGCTGGGGTCACTGTCAGTGGCGACCCAAGTTTCACGTGCAGTGACAGAGGGGAAGGGCACCGAACATGCTGACAGAGTGTGCTCGTGTCGTTGCAGTGACGGTGACAGTGTTGACGTTGACGCGAACTGTGCTTACGATCATGATCTTTCAACCAATAAAAATGCCAATGTTAATGTTGATGATGCCATCACTGTTGATGTTGCAAATACAGTTTTTGATGATGCCATTACTGTTGATGATGCTGATACAGGTCTTACATTTAAAGCGTACTCATTCTTACATTGGAATATTCAGGGATTAATGTCGGAACTTTAGAACGGAGATTTTCTTTCTTTCATATGTTCTTACGATTTTGTCTGTCTTGTCGAAACATTTCATGATTATGTTACACCTGATAAGTTTTCAGGTTATACAATGTTCAGTGAACCCGCCGTTAAGCTGTCCAGACAATGAAGGCGTTCTGGTGGTACCCTTTGCTTAATCAGGAAAGAGTTAGGACAATATGTGACAAAATTGATGCATATTATTCAAATATTCTCTTATTTAGAGTAGATAAATCATTGTTCGATCTGTCTAAAGACATATGTTTGTGCTTATGTGCAACCGGAGGGTTCTCCTTTTTATACATTTTTTGATGTCGATAATGGAATTGTTGATTTGGAAGACTGTATCAGTGACTACATCATCACGGTAGGGGATGTGTATATTGTGCTGTCAGGAGATCTTAGCAGAAAGTCGAATATTTTGCCGAACTTCATTTCAAGCGAGACTACATCACTTTACAAAAGCACTTCCGTAAATTTTGGAAGACAGTCACAAGGTTCTAAATCCTTACGGTAAATGTTTACTAGATTTTTATGTACTGCTTTGAATTTGTGCATATTGAACAGTATGTGTGATGGCGACCTGTTGTTTGTCCGTCGAGACGATGAAGACCATCTAGTCATCCTGGGATCGGGGATGAGTGCGTAGATGGCTGGTCAGGCTGATCTGCACCCGGAAAGACCTATCACAGTATGGACAGGGGATGGTGGCGGCAGTTGGAGGTCTGTTGACACTGGTCTTCCTGATCATCCTGCGCTGCTCAGCTGCAGCAATTCTATTACTTTCAGAGGTTTCTGCACCTTTGCGGACAACTGATCACCACCCGTCTCTGTCCTGGGCAGTCTGCTCCCATGTTGTGTGGCTGATGTTGAAGGCCTTCAGGGAAGATTTGAGGTTGTCTTTGAAACGTTTCTTCTGGCCTCCATGAGAGCGTTTTCCTTGTTGTAGTTCGACAAACAATAGTTTCTTTGGCAGCCGATGGTCTGGCATGCGAACTACATGACCTGCCCAGCGAAGCCGTGACTGCATCAGGATGGTGAAGATGCTAGGCAGGCCAGCACAAGTGAGGACTTCAGTGTCCAGAATCTTATCTTGCCACTTATTGCCCATGAGTCTTCTGAGGCAGGTGGTGTGGAAATGGTTCAGTTTCCTGGCGTGACACTGGTAAACCGTCCATGTTTCACAGCCATAGAGCAGTGTGGTGAGAACTATGGCCCAATACACCTTGATCTTGGTCTCTAGGGTGATGTCTCTCCTGTTCCATACGTTCTTGTGGAGTCTGCTAAAAGCAGCACTAGCTTTGGCGAGCTGGGCAATCACCTCATCGTCGATGACAACGTTTCTGGACAGAGTGCTGTCTAGGTTGCTGCACGTACATTTCTGACGTTGGCAGTAGTGTTGTTGATTATTTTGTGATGTCATGCGATTTGTTCTCGATTCTATGATTTTTTTCATATGTCTGTTTTGGAAAGAACTGGCTCTGATCATATGCCTGTAAGGATGTCCTTACGTGTACCAAATGGAAACACACCTGTTCCAAAAAAAAGAAGAGAGATATGCATTTGACAGATTTGTTTGGAAGCAGAAAATGCAGGGTTATATTTGCATTTTATAAAATCTGAGGGTGCAAATTTATGTCTGAAAGCCGCCATTGATTTGATTGATGTTGATATTAACGAAGCGCTTTCCATGTTTACTGAATGCATGAATGCATTAAAAATGCAGCAACGGGTATGAAAAAACGTGGTCAGTAATAAATTTGAATCACAGGACTGGTATGATAAGGAATGTATTGTAAAGAAAACAGCAGTAATAATGTTACATAAGAAATGGAGGCACACATTGGATGCAAGTGATCGTGTTGAATATTGTGTAAGTAGACGAGAGTACAAAAACCTATTGAAAATTAAGGAAAAGACTTTTAATCACAGTACTGTAAAATCTTTAGATGAGTCTGTACAAAATCAACAGGAATTTTGGAGTAATGTCAACAGAATTTCTTCTAAAAGTAGGTACATAAGGGATGATATTACAACCTTTTGAAACATTACTTGAAAAGAAAGTCCAAAATTTTGATTCAAATGACGCTATAAGTGACACCTTTGAGGTAGATAATAATGAGGATAACTATGTTTTTAATAACCCCATCCCTAAAGAGGAAATCCTTCTAGCATTTAAGAAATTGACACTTGGCGAAACTGCTGGACCAGATGAAATAATTAGTGAGCTTCTTAAATATGTATGTGATGACATTATTGAATTTTTGTCAAAATTTTTAATGCTATATTTGACAAAGGTGTTTTTCCATATGACTGTAGTGAGTCTCTGATCCTACCATTGTACAAAAAAGGAGACACAAATAACCCTAGTAATTATAGAGGCATTGCTTTAAGTGATATCAGCAGTAAACTTTATGATACTGTCATCAATAATAGAATTCAAGCGTGGGTCACAGAAAACGACATTACCGGAGACATACAAGCAGGATTTAAAAAGAGCTATTCCACAACTGACCACATGTTCACGCTTATGGCTTTAATACAGAAGCAATTTGCTGCTAATAGGAAACTATATGTTGCTTTTAATTGACTTCCAAAAAGCATTTGATTCCGTAAATCGTAACCTACTTTGGCCTATTTTACTGAAGAATGGAATAAAAGGAACATTGTTTAAATGTATGCAGAGCTTGTACAAAGACGTGAGAGCTAGAATTAAAGTTGGAAACAAATTGTCGGATGCTATAAACTGCACTGCTGGTGTTAAGCAGGGTGATGTGTGTAGCCCGGTATTGTTTTCTTTATTTGTAAATGAATTAGCTCTGGAAGTGGTAAGGAAAGGAAGGCATGGAGCATGTTTTCTACCTGATCCTTTTGAATTGTTTATCTTACTGTTGGTGGATGATGTCATTTTAATGTCTGAAACTATTGTTGGACTACAGACCCAGCTAAGCAGTTTGCAAAGTGCAGCTTCCAACCTGGATCTACATGCTACTTTAGATAAAAGTAATATTGTTATTTTCAGAGAGAGATGATATTTAGCAGCTAGAGAACGATGGACCTACCATGGAGTTATAATGCCTGTGGTAAATGTCTATGAATATCTTGGTATATATTTTTCGACAAAATTGAGCTTTACAGGTGCATGTAGGAATTTAGTAGGTCGTGGAAACAACGCTTTGTTAAGTGTCATGCAGAAATTGTATATGTTTAAAAATGATCCCTCGGAAATACTCCTAAAAATGTTTAATACCAAAATACAGCCTATTGTTCAGTACGGGGCTGAACTGTGAGGTCTGGAAAAAGCTGCTGAATATTGTGAAAAGGTCCATCTGTATGCTTTGAAACGTTTTTGTGGGGTAGACGGACGTACTCGAAATGATTTAGTTTACGGTGAAACCAACAGATATCCGATTACAGTCAGTTCTGCTCTTCGATGCGTAAAGTATTGGTTGCGGCTAATCAGCATGGAAGAAAACAGACTGCCATTCAAAGCATATCTGATACTGTTGCATCCTGATGCTAAAGGTAAACATAATTAGGCTACCAATGTGAAGTTTTGCTCGTTTAACTATGGTTATGGTCATGTTTGGGTTAATCAGGGAGTAAGAAATGTTCAAATGTTTATTAGCAGCTTCAGACGAAGACTGATTGCTTGTAGCTGACAGAACTGGCAACACCATATCCAAACCAGTGAAAGATTTGAAATGTACTCTTTGTTGAATGGGATATCTCATTCTGTTAAGCCATACATGACCCTTAATTAAGTCGATCTTTGAAACAGATCACATCTAAGTTCCGATTTGGAGTGTCAGAGATAAGAGTTCATTACCTAAGATACAGGGCTCATACTGATCGTGATTTGATATGTCCACTGTGCAGAACATCAAAGGAAGACGAAGTACCTTTTGTTTTAGTCTGTCCAGCTATTCAGAATATTAGAGAAAAGTTCATTCCTGCAAAATATTATAAGCAGCCCTGTCTCTTCCGCTTGTGTATGCTGATGGCTTCCACCAATGAAAATGTAATGAAAAATGTAAGTCTTTTTCTTTATCACGCGTATTGTGTTCTTAGCATAGTTTGATATTTCTGTTTTTATGGTTGTTTATGGTACCATTTAGTACATTTTTCTTTGTCTGGAATTGTTTGAATGTCACACTCCCCTTCATACAGGGGCTATGTCCTATGTATATGAATATACCATTTTTCATCTCTCCCTCCCTCTCTGTCTCTCTCTCTCTCTCTCTCTCTCTCTCTCAAAACAACCTATCAGTGCTGGGAGCTGTACATAGCGACCAATTCCTTTTTGGCCCAGGCCAAATTCAGCAACATTGAATGGAAGGGAAGGATGAAACTGAGCGCGAAAGGGGTTAAACGACAGAAGGAAAAGCGGGGTGGCGCGGGTACGTCTGAGAACAAAGAGCAGACAGTTGGCCACCTGTGCAACTACCACGGACAATGAGGAAATAGATGAATGAATGAATTAATTAATAAATAGATAGTAGAAGAATGAATAAATAAAATGAATAATATAGATATATGAATAAAAAATAAATACACGAATAAACAAATAAATAAATGAATAGATGAATAAAAAGAAAGATTAATTTATAAATTGATTAAATGGCTAAATTCAAAAGAAAAAAAAAGTTAAAAAGATGAAACAGAAGGCGAAAAAAAAGGGGGAAAAAAGGAAAAAGAAGGGTAGCCCCGGCAGGGACTCGAACCCTGGACCCTTGCCTGGCATTACTGCACGACAGCAGGAGCAGTGACCACAATACAACCGGGGCGCCGATGGTCAATGAGCGATTGGGATCCTTGTACCTGTGCACAGGACTTTTCCAGTCCCGTCCACCCTGTGGTTCCCATGGAGACGTACAATGGACAGTGTCAATGAGCTATCCTCGCGCGCCGGTCAGTGTGGCCTCGTGGTCACTGCTACTGCCTGTGTGTGGTATTGCTGTGTGGGATTATAGGGTTCCAGTCTCTTCCCGGATTTTTGTTTTCTTTCCGTTTTGACTTTGAAAAAAGAAAGAAACGTTTTTGCGCTTGTACAAGTCGGCAACTGTCTTGTGTTCTGAAACATGCGTGAGTTGCTTCGGTTATCTTCTTTCTTTTCATGTCAGTTGTTCTCAATTTCTTACTTTCGGTTGTTTTTTTTTCCGCTTTCTTTCTTCTCACATCTTTCTAAGATTTTCTTTTTAGTATTTCCTTGGTTTTTTTTTCTCTGTGTGTTTGTTTGCTTTTTTTGTTTGTTTCTTCCTTTTTCATTTTTTTTTTCTTTAAGTTTACGGTACTATTCAGTTTACGTCTTCCTTTTTTTCTTTTTTTCTTTTTTTTTTCCCTATCTTTCGAAATTTGTTGGCGTTTTTTTTTTTTTTTTTTTTTCAGTCTGTCTGAAATCCGTTCCTTGAGTCTTCTGAATATTTTTTATTTCTTTTTCGTGTTTTTTTTTTTTTCAGTCTGTCCAAAAAATTCCGATTTGTGAATCAGGCATTTTTAAAAGAAAAGTAGGTAGGCATCTCTCTCTCTCTCTCTCTCTCTCTCTCTCTCTCTCTCTCTCTCTCTGTCTGTCTGTCTCTGTCTGTCTGTCTGTCTGTCTGTCTCTCTCTCTCTCTCTCTCTCTCTCTCTCTCTCCTCTCTCTCTCTCTCTCTCTCAAAACAACCTATCAGTGCTGGGAGCTGTACATAGCGACCAATTCCTTTTTGGCCCAGGCCAAATTCAGAAACATTGAATGGAAGGGAAGGATGAAGCTGAGGGCGAAGGGAGTTAAACGACAGAAGGAAAAGCGGGGTGGCTCGGGTACGTCTGAGAACAAAGAGCAGACAGTTGGCCACCTGTGCAACTGCCACAGACAATGAGGAAATAGATGAATTAATGAATAAATAAATAGATAATAGATGAATAAATGAGTGAATAAATAAAATGAAATAGACAAATATATGAATAACAAATAGATACACGAATAAACAAATAAATAAATGACTAGATAAATAAATAGAAAGATAAATATGTAAATGTATAAAACAGTGAGCTAAATTCAATAGAAAAAAAGTAAAAAGATAGAACAGAAGGGCGAAAAAACGGGGGGGAAAAAGAAAAAAAAGAGGGTAGCCCCGGCAGGGACTCGAACCCTGGACCCCTTCCTGGCATTGCTGCACGATGGCAGGAGCAGTGACCACTATACAACCGGGGTTGCCGATGGTCAATGAGCGATGGGATCCTTATACCTGTCCACAGGACTGGTTCAGTCCCGTCCACCCCGTGGTTCCCATGGAGACGTAGAGTGAACAGTGTCAGTGACCTTTCCTCGCGCGCCGGCCAGTGGGCCTCGTGGTCACTGCTACTGCCTGTGTGTGGTATTGCTGTGTGGGAGTATAGGGTTCCAGTCTCTGCCGGGATTATACTTTCAGTTTTGACTTTGAAAAAAGAAAAAAAAAACGTTTTTTTCGCTTGTACAGGTCGCCAACTATCTTGTGTTCTGAAACATGCGTGAGTTGCTTTGGTTATCTTCTTTGTTTTCATGTCAGTTGTTCTCAATTTCTTACGCTTGGTTTTTTTTTGTTTTTTTTCCTTTCTTTCTTCTCACATCTTTCTAAGACTTTCTTTTTTTGTATTTCCTTTTTTTTTTTCTCTGTTTTTTTTTCTTCCTTTTTCATGAAAAAAAAAGTTTTTGGTACTACTCAGTTTCCATCTTCCTTTCCTTTTCTTTTTTTTTTTTTTTGTTTTTTGATGGTCTATCTTTCGAAATTTTTTCGCGTTGGTTTTTTTTTTTTCAGTCTGTCTGAAATCCGTTCTTTGAGTCTTCTGAATATTTTTTTTTTTTTTTCGTTTTTTTTTTTTTTCCAGTCTGTGCAAAAAATTCCGATTTGTGAATCTGGCATTTTTGAAAGAAAAGTAGGTAGGCATCTCTCTCTCTCTCTCTCTCTCTCTCTCTCTCTCTCTCTCTCTCTCTCTCTCTCTCTCTCTGTCTGTCTCTGTCTCTCTCTCTGTCTCTGTCTGTCTGTCTGTCTGTCTTGTCTCTCTCTCTCTCCCTCCGGGGGTTGCAACCTTGCCGTGGTCGGAGGGCTTGCGTGGTCCTGTGATCCCTTGGGCTTTGCTGGCGGGGGCATCAATACTTGAAGATAGGCTGGTTTTTTAAAACTGCTTCTAGGCCTGAGAAGTCAAGATGCTGTCTGGCCTAAGCATAACGTGGTATGGAGTTGATGCCCCTGGTAGGGCTTCCCATGTCAGATAGGCTAAGGGTGAGGATCCTGACTAATAGTAACCCGCCTTTCTCCTTTTCTTGTTTTCTGCCTTTCTTATTTGGCTCTTTTCTATCTTCGTCTCCCCTTCAAGTCTTCTTTTCCACACTCCTTTTCTCTCTGTGGTCTTCTTAAGATCCGCCGCGTTTGCCGTGCGGTGCGACCTGTGTCGGGGGGGAATGAGATCCTGGTGATTGAGAGGGCCAACGCCCTCAACACGTCACTTTGGCTCGGACCTCTCCTAGACAGGAGGTACACTCTGGCCGGGTGTGTCAATCGGCTTCCCCTTCATGGGGCTGGGTCAAAACAGGCAGTTCTCCGGCTGGCCAGGGTAACCCCTGCAGTGCTCAGCTCTCTGTTCCCGGGAGTTGGGCATGATCAGGGGGGATAGGGTTGGTAGGTTTCTGTCTGTTGTATATCTCTCCTGAAACCTGGAAGGGGTCAAGACAGTGATTTCTTGGCCCTGGCCCCTTAGTTGGACTCCAGGGTGGGTGGGTAAGGGAGAGACGAAATATAATTACACTAAATATGGCTTTTTCACCAAACAATCCTCCCCCCCAAAAAAGAAAGGCTAATTTAATTTCACGGCGGTTTCCGCAGGAATCTGATCCAGACTCTGATTCCGATATTGAAACGAGGCAGATGTCAGGATTTTGGTCCTCTTGGCTGATTATGGAAGGCAAGGAGCAGGACAAACCACTTTCTGCACTAAGCCCATTTGCTATACAGAAGGGCTTTCAAGGCATTGCAGGAGACCCACAGTCCATTAAACGTCTCAGAAATGGTACATTTCTTATCCATTGTAAAAGTAAGAAACAATCCGAGCAGCTGCTGAAAGCTACAAAGCTAGTAGACCGAGAGATCCGGGTGACTCCCCATAAACAGCTGAATTCCTCTAAGGGAGTGATTCGATGCCCAGATCTTAGAGGTGTCTCAGAGGCAGAGATCAAGGCGGAACTTGCATCCCAGGGTGTGACAGAGGTGCATAGGGTGACAGTCAAAAAAGGTGCAGAAAGAGTGGCCACCAACACCCTCTTTCTGACATTCTGCAACCCTGTGCTGCCTCCTGTCATCAAAGTAGGATACCTGAATGTCCGCGTACAAATGTATGTTCCGTCTCCAATGCGCTGTTACAAATGCCAGAAGTTCGGTCATGTCAGAGACCGCTGTTCTGGGCAGGAGGTGTGTGGCGTTTGTTGCAAGGCAACCCATGATGGGCCGTGTAAAGACCCGGCGCACTGTGCGAACTGCGGTGGCGACCACCCCTCCTCTTCACGCAACTGCCCTGTCTGGATTCAGGAGTCCAACATCCAAAAGGTTAAAATAGAAAAGAAGATTTCGTTTTTTGAGGCCCGTAAACAGGTTGTTGGCAGTCAGACGCCAACAGCGTCTTCCTATGCTTCTGCTGTAAAGAAAGTGTCGACCCGATCAGTCTGCTGCCAGACTGATGAATTTATTTTCACAAAGTCACTGCAAGGAAGAACGTTGGGCTCTGGTGGAGGCAAGTCCACCACCTCCCAACCCAGAGTGGGTGCCCCTGGTGGAGGCAAGAAATCCGCCGCCCCTCAGACTGCCCAGCAGTCTACTCCATCTGCTGCTGGGCAGATTAAAAAGCCAGCCCTCCCGCCTCGAACTCCTGTGTGCAGTGCCCGTGCGGGCAAGGGAGTTCAAGCAAGTGTGGAGATGGTGGAGATGAGAAAGAAACCTCCACCATCCCCAAAATCCAGGCCTTCTTCACCTGTGGGCAAGTCTGCCAGCAGGTCTGAAGACCAACATAGTCCAGTGAAACTAAGCAATAAATTTGCTCTATTGGATGCAGACGTGGATGAGGAGATGACCTGATTTCGCTCCTATTCGTCCTCTGCACCATGGATAGCAAACTAATCCATTGGAATATCCGTGGTCTAAATTCAAATTTTGAGGAGCTGCAGCTTCTGTGTCAAACTATGAAACCTTCCGTCGTGGCTCTTCAGGAAACTAAAATTCAAAGCCAGAAGACCTTCACTCTTTCTGGCTTTAATGTTCTTTCCAAACCTGCACAACCATCCTCATTGGGACTGTCGGGCGGTGTTGCCCTTCTTTTACATAAAACTTTGCTGTTTAGTCCTGTCGCTCTGACTACCCCCCTTCAGGCTGTAGCTGCGAGAGTCACTCTCCATAAAACTATAACAATTTGTTCACTTTATCTGCCACCTTCTGTCCCGGTTTGTTGTCAGGACCTTGTTGGTCTGATCGGAGAACTTCCTCGACCTTTTTTGCTGTTGGGTGACTTTAATGGTCACAATCCTCTTTGGGGTAGTGTCAGTTCGTCATCCAGAGGTCTGCTTCTTGAGGATGTCCTTTCAGACTTTGATTTATGTTGTCTTAACGATGGATCTCCAACTTACCTCCACTCTTCCACAGGTTCACTTTCGTGTTTAGATTTGTCGATTTGTGACCCCTCGCTGGTCCTGGACTATGAGTGGTCTGTCCATGACGATCTACACGGAAGTGACCATTTCCCTGTTCTTTTACAACCCGTATTAACTGAAAACGCCTCTGTCTCTCAACACCTTAATTATAAGAAGGCCAACTGGGATCTTTTTGCCACCAGTATTTTGAAAGAATTCCAGGACACTGATTTTCTTCAGAGTCCAGACCCAGCTGAATCTCTGACTAACACTGTGATAAAGTGTGCTAAAACCTGTATTCCAATGTCTTCCAATAAACTCCAAATGCCCAAAACACCCTGGTTTAATTTAGACTGCCAACAAATTTCAAAAGTTCGCAAACGGGCTCAGCGTCGGGTATACCAACGACCTTCAGGTCCCAACGCTCGAGCCCATCAGAAACTCCGCGCCAAATCGAGACACACTTTCAAAATCAGTAAACGTCAGTCTTGGAGAAACTTCTGCTCCGGGCTGACATCAAAAACTTCAAAGAAAAAAGTCTGGAACATCATCAGAAAAATCAAGGGGAAAAACACCAACCCCTCCATTCATCACTTGAAACTTGCCGATGCTCTGGTCACTGACAAACAAGCTGTTGCCAATCTGTTGGCTTCCACCATCCAACAGAACTCCTCATCTTCAAATAAATCTGCAGCATTTTTAAAAAACAAACAACTCGGAGAGAAATCTTTATACAATTTCATATCAGACAACTCTGAAGCCTACAATCTCCCTTTTTCAATCAATGAACTGAAAACAGTTTTACAAACCTGCACTGATTCTGCCCCTGGTCTGGATGATATTCATTATCAGGTTTTGAAACATTTTCCAGAAAACTGTCTCCAGACCCTTCTTAAAGTATACAACCATATCTGGACCACAGGGTGCTTTCCGCCCTCCTGGCGGAAAGCCCTGATCATTCCAATTCCAAAGCCTGGAAAGGACCTTACTAACTCTTCGAACTATCGTCCGATAGCTCTAACTAGCTGCCTCTGTAAGTTGATGGAGAAGATGGTCAACTCCCGTCTGATGTGGAAGCTGGAAACCGATGGCCTTTTGGCCAGGCAACAGTGCGGTTTCCGGAAATACCACTCGACAGTCGACCATCTAATCCGTCTGGAAACCACCATCCGCAATGCCTTTGTCAATAAACAGCATGTGGTCGCTATCTTTTTCGACCTCGAAAAAGCATATGACACCACATGGAAATCAGGAATCCTTATGGACCTGCACAAACTTGGTTTTCGTGGTCACCTGCCTCTGTTTATCCAAAACTTTCTGGCCGATCGACAGTTCCAGGTGCGTGTTGGCACCACACTTTCTGACATCCATGGGCAGGAGTTGGGTGTACCTCAGGGGAGCATCCTTTCTCCTGCCCTTTTCAGCATTAAAATTAATGACATTGTCAAATCGGTAAGCCGGGGCACCGAGTCCTCTCTGTTCGTTGACGACTTCACGCTGTACGCAGTTGGAGCTTCTTACCCCAGCGTACAGCGTCGACTCCAGCTTTGTGTCAACAAGATCCAGCAGTGGGCCGAGGAAAACGGGTTTACATTCTCACGTACCAAAACTCAGTCAATCCATTTTCACAATTTTCGTCAATTTTTTGGTGATCCTGAAATTCGTCTGGACAAGTCCACCATTCCAGCTGTAAAAGAAGCCAAATTCCTAGGAGTTATTTTTGATCAAAAACTCAACTTTCTCAGCCACATTAAAAATCTCAAAACTTCTTGCCAGAAAGCTCTAAATATTCTGCGGGTCGTAGCGCACACTGACTGGGGCGCTGATAAGAAAACTTTGCTGCATCTCTACAGAGCCCTGGTCCGTTCCAAACTGGACTATGGTTGTGCTGTGTACGGCTCTGCAAGACCCTCTTATCTGAAACTCTTGGATCCTATTCACCATCAAGGGCTTCGTCTCTGTCTTGGAGCATTCCGCACCACCCCTGTGTACAGCCTGTACGCAGAGGCAGGTGAACCCTCACTGTCCAACCGCAGGCTGAAAATGTCTCTAAATTACTATATCAGACTGTTCTCAGAACCGCAGAATCCTGCCTATGACTGTGTCTTTGACCCCCAGTTTCAAAGCAAATTCGAAACGAACCCTAACTGTATTCCGCCGTTTGGTCTTCGTATGCAGCCTCACGTGCGGAATGCAGGTCTAGACCTAGGAGTTGTGTCGGATTTTTCCAAGTTTCCAGATGAGCCTCCGTGGACCTTTTTCACACCAGAGATTTGTTTTGATCTTGCAGCTTTTCGTAAAGAGTCTACCAGCTCTCTGGCATACAAGGCCTTGTATGCTGACCTCTGTTCAAAATTCCCGTCTTATCAAAAAATTTTCACTGACGGTTCCAAGTCTGAGGATGGAGTGGCCTGTGCAGCCTATTGCCCTGGTGCTCCTTCTCAGATACTGTCAAAGCATATACCTCCAGATGCTTCTGTCTATTCTGCTGAAATTACTGCTCTGGTTCTGGCATTAAAGATAATTTCACTTTCTAAGAAGAGGGACTTTCTGGTTCTGTCAGATTCACTGTCATCTTTGGAGGCCATAGCTGGCCGCAACCTTCAGCATCCAGAACTTTTAAATTTCTTTGAGCTTTTTAGCAAGTTGAAAGCGGATGGTTACAACATTATTCTGGCTTGGGTTCCTGGTCATGTTGGCATCAGAGGGAATGAAATGGTTGATCGTTTAGCCAAGAATGCCACAAGAGAGAAACTGTCCAACATTTATATCCCTTGCTCAGATCTGAAACCCAAAATTAACGATTATGTGAGAGACCTCTGGCAGGAGGATTGGAACACACAGACGGATAACAAACTCTTTCAGATCCGTCCAAACCTTAATGAGTTCCTCCCATCTACGTCTGGTGGCCGTAAAGAAGAAACAGTTCTGTGCCGGCTGCACACCGGCCATTCGTATTTTACCCATTCGTACCTTTTAAAGAATGAGGAAGCTCCGTGGTACATTCCATGTCATGTGCCACTCACAATGAAACATATTCTTTTAGAGTGTTGGGACTTGCACGATGTGAGACACAAACATTTTACAGCAGAGTCCATGAAAATCCTGTTCAGGGATGTTCCGCCTGACGTGATCTTTGAGTTTTTGAGAGAGATTAACATTTTTCATCTGATTTAAGATTTTACGGATGAAAGATTTTTAATGAAGTTTCTGGTGCGTTTCTAGAAGATGTCTTTTAAAGAGATGTGTGAAAGGTGGTTGTTTTTTTTTTTTTAATGACTTGTGAGTTGATTTTAACGTGGTGACAGCCCTGATGTGGCCCCTTGCGGTCGGCTGGGCTATAAGCAACATTATCTTATCTCTCTCTCTCTCTCTCTCTCTCTCTCTCTCTCTCTCTCTCTCTCTCAAAACAACCTATCAGTGCTGGGAGCTGTACATAGCGACCAATTCCGTTTTGGCCCAGGCCAAATTCAGCAACATTGATTGGAAGGGAAGGATGAAGCTGAGGGCGAAGGGAGTTAAACGACAGAAGTAAAAGCGGGGTGGCTCGGGTACGTCTGAGAACAAAGAACAGACAGTTGGCCACCTGTGCAACTGCCACAGACAATGAGGAAATAGATGAATTAATGAATAAATAAATAGATAATAGATGAATAAATGAGTGAATAAATAAAATGAAATATACAAATATATGAATAACAAATAGATACACGAATAAACAAATAAATAAATGACTAGATAAATAAATAGAAAGACAAATATGTAAATGTATAAAACAGTGAGCTAAATTCAATAGAAAAAAGTAAAAAAGATAAAACAGAAGGGCGAAAAAACGGGGGGGGGGGGGGGGGGGGGGGGAGAAAAAAAAGAGGGTAGCCCCGGCAGGGACTCGAACCCTGGACCCCTTCCTGGCATTGCTGCACGATGGCAGGAGCAGTGACCACTATACAACCGGGGCGCCGATAGTCAATGAGCGATGGGGATCCTTATACCTGTCCACAGGACCGGTTCAGTCCCGTCCACCCCGTGGTTCCCCATGGAGACGTAGAGTGGACAGTGTCAATGACCTATCCTCGCGCGCCGGCCAGTGGGGCCTCGTAGTCACTGCTACTGCCTGTGTGTGGTATTGCTGTGTGGGAGTATAGGGTTCCGATCTCTGCCGGGATTATACTTTCAGTTTTGACTTTGAAAAAAGAAAAAAAAAAAAAACGTTTTTGCGCTTGTACAGGTCGCCAACTATCTTGTGTTCTGAAACATGCGCGAGTTGCTTTGGTTATCTTCTTTCTTTTCATGTCAGTTGTTCTTAATTTCTTACGTTTGGTTTTTTTTTGTTTTTTTTTTTTTCCTTTCTTACTTCTCACATCTTTCTAAGACTTTCTTTTTTTGTATTTCCTTGTTTTTTATCTCTGTTTTTTTTTTCTTCCTTTTTCATGAAAAAAAACGTTTTGGTACTACTCAGTTTCCATGTTCCTTTCCTTTTCTTTTTTCTTGTTTTTTTTTGATGGTCTATATTTCGAAATTTTTTCCCGTTCGTTTTTTTTTTTTCAGTCTGTCTGAAATCCGTTCTTTGAGTCTTCTGAATATTTTTTCTTTTTTGTGTGTTTTTTTTTCCAGTCTGTGCAAAAAATTCCGATTTGTGAATCTGGCATTTTTGAAACAAAAGTAGGTAGGCACTCTCTCTCTCTCTCTCTCTCTCTCTCTCTCTCTCTCTCTCTCTCTCTCTCTCTCTCTCTCAAAACAACCTATCAGTGCTGGGAGCTGTACATAGCGACCAGTTCCGTTTTGGCCCAGGCCAAATTCAGCAACATTGAATGGAAGGGAAGGATGAAGCTGAGGACGAAGGGAGTTAAACGACAGAAGGAAAAGCGGGGTGGCGCAGGTACATCTGAGAACAAAGAGCAGACAGTTGGCCACCTGTGCAACTGCCACAGACAATGAGGAAATAGATGAAATGAATGAATAAATAAACAGATAATAGATAAATAAATGAGTGAATAAATAAAATGAAATATACAAATATATGAATAACAAATAAATACACGAATAAACAAATAAATAAATGACTAGATAAATGGGGAAAAAAGAGAGAAAAAAAAAGAGGGTAGCCCCGGCAGGGACTCGAACCCTGGACCCCTGCCTGGCATTGCTGCACGATGGCATGAGCAGTGACCACTATACAACCGGGGCGCCGATGGTCAATGAGCGATGGGGATCCTTATACCTGTCCACAGGACTGGTTCAGTCCTGTCCACCCCGAGGTTCCCATGGAGACGTAGAGTGGACAGTGTCAATGACCTATCCTCTCGCGCCGGCCAGTGGGGCCTCGTGGTCACTGCTACTGCCTGTGTGTGGTGCTGCTGTGTGGGAGTATAGGGTTCCAGTCTCTGCCGGGATTATACTTTCAGTTTTGACTTTGAAAAAAGAAGAAGAAACGTTTTTGCGCTTGTACAGGTCGGCAACTGTCTTGTGTTCTGAAACATGCGTGAGTTGCTTTGGGTATCTTCTTTCTTTTCATGTCAGTTCTCAATTTCTTACGTTCGGTTTTTTTTTTCCCCTTTTTTTCTTCTCACATCTTTCTAAGACTTTCTTTTTTGTATTTCCTTGGTTTTTTTTTCTCTGTTTTTTTTGTTGTTTTGTTTTGTTTGTTTGTTTCATCCTTTTTCATTAAAAAAAGTTTTCGGTACTACTCAGTTTCCGTCTTCCTTTCTTTTTTTTTTCTTTTTTTTTTTTTTTGATGCTCTATCTTTCGAAATTTTTTCCTGTTGTTTTTTTTTTTTCAGTCTGTCTGAAATCCGTTCTTTGAGTCTTCTGAATATTTTTTCTTTTCTTCGTTTTTTTTTTTTTTTTCCAGTCTGTGCAAAAAATTCCGATTTGTGAGTCTGGCATTTTTGAAAGGAAAGTAGGCAGGCATCTCTCTCTCTCTCTCTCTCTCTCTCTCTCTCTCTCTCTCTCTCTCTCTCTCTCTCTCTCTCTCAAAGCAACCCATTAGCGCTGGGATTTGTACATAGCGACCAATTCCTTTTTGGCCCAGGCCAAATTCAGCAACATTGAATGGAAGGGAAGGATGGAACTGAGGACGAAGGGAGTTAAACGACAGAAGGAAAAGCGGGGTGGCTCGGGTACGTCTGAGAACAAAGAGCAGACAGTTGGCCACCTGTGCAACTGCCACAGACAATGAGGAAATAGATGAATTAATGAATAAATAAATAGATAATAGATGAATAAATGAGTGAATAAATGAAATGAAATATACAAATATATGAATGACAAATAGATACACGAATAAACAAATAAATAAATGACTAGATAAATAAATAGAAAGATAAATATATAAATGTATAAAATAGTGAGCTAAATTCAATAGAAAAAAGTAAAAAAGATAAAACAGAAGGGCGCAAAAACGGGAGGGATGGGGGGGGGGGGGGGGCGGGGGGGGGGGGGAGGGAAGAAAAAAAAAAGGGTAGCCCCGGCAGGGACTCGGACCTGGACCCCTTCCTGGCATTGCTGCACGACCTATCCTCGCGCGCCGGCCAGTGGGGCCTCGTGGGTCACTGCTACTGCCTGTGTGTGGTGCTGCTGTGTGGGAGTATAGGGTTCCAGTCTCTGCCGGGATTATACTTTCAGTTTTGACTTTGAAAAAAGAAAAAAAAAACGTTTTTGCGCTTCTACAGGTCGCCAACTGTCTTGTGTTCTGAAACATGCGTGAGTTGCTTTGGTTATCTTCTTTCTTTTCATGTCAGTTGTTCTCAATTTCTTACGTTCGGTTTTTTTTTTTTTCCTTTCTTTCTTCTCACATCTTTCTAAGACTTTCTTTTTTGTATTTCCTTGGGGGATTTTTTTTTTTTTTTTTTTTTTTTTTGTTTCCTTTTTCATTAAAAAAAAAAAAGTTTTCGGTACTGCTCAGTTTCCGTCTTCCTTTCATTTTTTTTTTTTTTTTTGATGCTCTATCTTTCGAAATTTTTTCCCGTTTTTTTTTTTTTTTTCAGTCTGTCTGAAATCCGTTCTTTGAGTCTTCTGAATATTTTTTTTTTTTTTTCGTGTTTTTGTTTCCAGTCTGTGCAAAAAATTCCGATTTGTGAATCTGGCATTTTTGAAAGAAAAGTAGGTAGGCATCTCTCTCTCTCTCTCTCTCTCTCTCTCTCTCTCAAAGCAACCCATTAGCGCTGGGATTTGTACATAGCGACCAATTCCTTTTTGGCCCAGGCCAAATTCAGCAACATTGAATGGAAGGGAAGGATGGAACTGAGGACGAAGGGAGTTAAACGACAAAAGGAAAAGCGGGGTGGCTCGGGTACGTCTGAGAACAAAGAGCAGACAGTTGGCCACCTGTGCAACTGCCACAGACAATGAAGAAATAGATGAATTAATGAATAAATAAATAGATAATAGATGAATAAATGAGTGAATAAATAAAATGAAATATACAAATATATGAATGACAAATAGATACACGAATAAACAAATAAATAAATGACTAGATAAATAAATAGAAAGATACATATATAAATGTATAAAATAGTGAGCTAAATTCAATAGAAAAAAGTAAAAAAGATAAAACAGAAGGGCGCAAAAACGGGAGGGATGGGGGGGGGAGGGATGGGGGGGGGGCGGGGGGGGGGGGGGGAGGGAAGAAAAAAAAAAAGGGTAGCCCCGGCAGGGACTCGGACCCTGGACCCCTTCCTGGCATTGCTGCACGATGGCAGGAGCAGTGACCACTATACAACCGGGGCGCCGATGGTCAATGAGCGATGGGGATCCTTATACCTGTCCACAGGACTGGTTCAGTCCCGTCCACCCCGTGGTTCCCATGGAGACGTACAGTGGACAGTGTCAGTGAACTATCCTCGCGCGCCGGCCAGTGGGGCCTCGTGGTCACTGCTACTGCCTGTGTGTGGTGCTGCTGTGTGGGAGTATAGGGTTCTAGTCTCTGCCGGGATTATACTTTCAGTTTTGACTTTGAAAAAAGAAAAAAAAAACGTTTTTGCGCTTCTACAGGTCGCCAACTGTCTTGTGTTCTGAAACATGCGTGAGTTGCTTTGGTTATCTTCTTTCTTTTCATGTCAGTTGTTCTCAATTTCTTACGTTCGGTTTTTTTTTTCCTTTCTTTCTTCTCACATCTTTCTAAGACTTTCTTTTTTGTATTTCCTTGGTTTTTTTTTCTCTGTTTTTTTTTTGTTTGTTTGTTTCATCCTTTTTCATTAAAAAAAAAAGTTTTCGGTACTACTCAGTTTCCGTCTTCCTTTCTTTTTTTTTTTCTTTTTTTTTTCTTTTTTTTTGATGCTCTATCTTTCGAAATTTTTCCTGTTGGTTTTTTTTTTTTCAGTCTGTCTGAAATCCGTTCTTTGAGTCTAATGAATATTTTTTCTTTTCTTCGTTTTTTTTTTTTTTTCCAGTCTGTGCAAAACATTCCGATTTGTGAGTCTGGCATTTTTGAAAGGAAAGTAGGCAGGCATCTCTCTCTCTCTCTCTCTCTCTCTCTCTCTCTCTCTCTCTCTCTCTCTCTCTCTCTCAGAGCAACCCATTAGCGCTGGGATTGGTATATAGCGACCAATTCCTTTTTGGCCCAGGCCAAATTCAGCAACATTGAATGGAAGGGAAGGATGGAACTGAGGACGAAGGGAGTTAAACGACAGAAGGAAAAGCGGGGTGGCTCGGGTACGTCTGAGAACAAAGAGCAGACAGTTGGCCACCTGTGCAACTGCCACAGACAATGAGGAAATAGATGAAATGAATGAATAAATAAGCAGATAATAGATAGATAAATGAGTGAATAAATAAAATGAAATATACAAATATATGAATAACAAATAAATACACGAATAAACAAATAAATAAATGACTAGATAAATGGGGGAAAAAAGAAAAAAAAAAAAAAAGAGGGTAGCCCCGGCAGGGACTCGAACCCTGGACCCCTTCCTGGCATTGCTGCACGATGGCAGGAGCAGTGACCACTATACAACCGGGGCGCCGATGGTCAATGAGCGATGGGGATCCTTATACCTGTCCACAGGACTGGTTCAGTCCCGTCCACCCCGTGGTTCCCATGGAGACGTACAGTGGACAGTGTCAGTGACCTATCCTCGCGCGCCGGCCAGTGGGGCCTCGTGGTCACTGCTACTGCCTGTGTGTGGTGCTGCTGTGTGGGAGTATAGGGTTCTAGTCTCTGCCGGGATTATACTTTCAGTTTTGACTTTGAAAAAAGAAAAAAAAAACGTTTTTGCGCTTCTACAGGTCGCCAACTGTCTTGTGTTCTGAAACATGCGTGAGTTGCTTTGGTTATCTTCTTTCTTTTCATGTCAGTTGTTCTCAATTTCTTACGTTCGGTTTTTTTTTTCCTTTCTTTCTTCTCACATCTTTCTAAGACTTTCTTTTTTGTATTTCCTTGGTTTTTTTTTCTCTGTTTTTTTTTGTTTGTTTGTTTCATCCTTTTTCATTAAAAAAAAAAAGTTTTCGGTACTACTCAGTTTCCGTCTTCCTTTCTTTTTTTTTTTCTTTTTTTTTTCTTTTTTTTTGATGCTCTATCTTTCGAAATTTTTCCCTGTTGGTTTTTTTTTTTTTCAGTCTGTCTGAAATCCGTTCTTTGAGTCTAATGAATATTTTTTCTTTTCTTCGTTTTTTTTTTTTTTTTCCAGTCTGTGCAAAACATTCCGATTTGTGAGTCTGGCATTTTTGAAAGGAAAGTAGGCAGGCATCTCTCTCTCTCTCTCTCTCTCTCTCTCTCTCTCTCTCTCTCTCTCTCTCTCAGAGCAACCCATTAGCGCTGGGATTGGTATATAGCGACCAATTCCTTTTTGGCCCAGGCCAAATTCAGCAACATTGAATGGAAGGGAAGGATGGAACTGAGGACGAAGGGAGTTAAACGACAGAAGGAAAAGCGGGGTGGCTCGGGTACGTCTGAGAACAAAGAGCAGACAGTTGGCCACCTGTGCAACTGCCACAGACAATGAGGAAATAGATGAAATGAATGAATAAATAAGCAGATAATAGATAGATAAATGAGTGAATAAATAAAATGAAATATACAAATATATGAATAACAAATAAATACACGAATAAACAAATAAATAAATGACTAGATAAATGGGGGAAAAAAAAGAAAAAAAAAAAAAAAAGAGGGTAGCCCCGGCAGGGACTCGAACCCTGGACCCCTGCCTGGCATTGCTGCACGATGGCATGAGCAGTGACCACTATACAACCGGGGCGCCGATGGTCAATGAGCGATGGGGATCCTTATACCTGTCCACAGGACTGGTTCAGTCCCGTCCACCCCGTGGTTCCCATGGAGACGTAGAGTGGACAGTGTCGGTGACCTATCCTCGCGCGCCGGCCAGTGGGGCCTCGTGGTCACTGCTACTGCCTGTGTGTGGTGCTGCTGTGTGGGAGTATAGGGTTCCAGTCTCTGCCGGGATTATACTTTCAGTTTTGACTTTGAAAAAAAAAAAAAAACACGTTTTTGCGCTTGTACAGGTCGCCAACTGTCTTGTGTTCTGAAACATGCGTGAGTTGCTTTGGTTATCTTCTTTCTTTTCATGTCAGTTGTTCTCAATTTCTTACGTTCGGTTTTTTTTTTTTTTTTCCTTTCTTTCTTCTCACATCTTTCTAAGACTTTCTTTTTTGTATTTCCTTGTTTTTTTTTCTCTCTGTTTTGTTGTTGTGTGTTGTTTGTTTGTTTGTGTGTGTCTTCCTTTTTCATTAAAAAAAGTTTTGGTACTAGTTAGTTTCCGTCTTCCTTTCATTTTTTTTTATTTTTTTTTTTTATGGTCTATCTTTCCAAATTCTTTCCCGTTGGTTTTTTTTTTTCAGTCTGTCTGAAATCCGTTCTTTGAGTCTTCAGAATATTTTTTTCTTTTTTTTCGTTTTTTTTTTTTTTCCAGTCTGCAAAAAATTCCGATTTGTGAATCTGGCATTTTTGAAAGGAAAGTAGGCTGGCATCTCTCTCTCTCTCTCTCTCTCTCTCTCTCTCTCTCTCTCTCTCTCTCTCTCTCTCTTTCTCTCAAAACAACCTATCAGTGCTGGGAGCTGTACAGAGCGACCAATTCGTTTTTGGCCCAGGCCAAATTCAGCAACATTGAATGGAAGGGAAGGATGAAGCTGAGGGCGAAGGGAGTTAAACGACAGAAGGAAAAGCGGGGTGGCTCGGGTACGTCTGAGAACAAAGAGCAGACAGTTGGCCACCTGTGCAACTGCCACAGACAATGAGGAAATAGATGAAATGAATGAATAAATAAACATAATAGATAAATAAATGAGTGAATAAGTAAAATGAAATATAGAAATGTATGAATAACAAATAAATACACGAATAAACAAATAAATAAATGACTAGATAAATAAATAGAAAGATAAATATATAAATGTATAAAACAGTGAGCTAAATTCAATAGAAAAAAGTAAAAAAGGTAAAACAGAAGGGCGAAAAAACGGGGAGAAAAAAAAAGAAAAAAAAGAGGGTAGCCCCGGCAGGGACTCGAACCCTGGACCCCTGCCTGGCATTGCTGCACGATGGAAGGAGCAGTGACCACTATACAACCGGGGCGCCGATAGTCAATGAGCGATGGGGATCCTTATACCTGTCCACAGGACTGGTTCAGTCCCGTCCACCCCGTGGTTCCCATGGAGACGTAGAGTGGACAGTGTCAGTGACCTATCCTCGCGCGCCGGCCAGTTGGGCTTTGTGGTCACTGCTGCTGCCTGGTGTGGGAGTATAGGGTTCGAGTCTCTGCCGGGATTATACTTTTGTCCGTTTTGACTTTGAAAAAAGAAAAAAACGTTTTTGCGCTTGTACAGGTGGCCAACTGTATTGTGTTCTGAAACATGCATGAGTTGCTTTGGTTATCTTTCTTTTCATGTCAGTTCTCAATTTCTTACTTTCCGTTGTTTTTTTTTTTTCCCTTTCTTTCTTCTCACATCTTTCTAAAACTTTCTTTCTTGTGTGTTTTCTTGTGTGTTTTTTTTCTCTGCGTGTGTTTGGTTTGGTTTTTTTTGTTTGTTTGTTTCTTCCTTTTTCATTTATTTTTATATATATAGATATATATATATATATATATATATATATTTTTTTTTTACGTTGTCGGTACTACTCAGTTTCCATCTTCCTTTTTTTTTCTGTCTTTCGAAATTTCTTCCCATTGGTTTTTTTTTTTCCAGTCTGTCTGAAATCCGTTCTTTGAGTCTTCTGAATAGTTTTCCTTTCTTTTCGTGTTTTTTTCTTTTTTTCAGTCTGTCAAAAAAAATCCGATTTGTGAATCTGGCATTTTTGAAAATAAAAGTAGGTAGTCTCTGTCTCTCTCTGTCTCTCTTCTCTGTCTCTGTCTCTCTCTCTATGTCTCTCTCTCTCCTCTCTCTCTCTCTCTCTCTCTCTTGTCTCAAAACAACCTACCAGTGCTGGGATTTGTACATAGCGACCAATTCCTTTTTGGCCTAGGCCAAATTCAGCAACATTGAATGGAAGGGAAGGATGAAGCTGAGGACAAAGGGAGTTAAACGACAGAAGGAAAAGCGGGGTGGCTCGGGTACGTCTGAGAACAAAGAGCAGACAGTTGGCCACCTGTGCAACTGCCACAGACAATGAGGAAATGGATGAATTAATGAATAAATAAATAGATAATAGATGAATAAATGAGTGAATAAATAAAATATACAAATATATGAATAACAAATAGATACATGAATAAAGAAAAAGATAAATGAATAGATGATTAAATAGAAAGATAAATATATAAATGGATAAAATAGTGAGCTGAATTCAATAGAAAAAAAGTAATAAAGATAAAACAGAAGGGAGAAAACGACAGAAAAAAAAGAAAAAAAGAGGGTGGCCCCGGCAGGGACTCGAACCCTGGACCCCTGCCTGGCATTGCTGCACGATGGCAGGAGCAGTGACCACTATACAACCGGTGGCGCCGATGGTCGATGAGCGATGGGGATCCTTATACCTGTGCACAGGACTTGTCCAGCCCCGTCCACCCCGTGGTTCCCATGGAGACGTACAGTGGATAGTGTCGGTGACCTATCCTCGCGCGCCGGCCAGTGGGGCCTCGTGGTCACTGCTACTCCCTGGTGTGGTGCTGCTGTGTCGGAGTGTTGGGTTCGAGTCTCTGCCGGAATTATTCTGTTATCCGTTTTCACTTTTGAAAAAAGAAAAAAAACGTTTTTGCGTTTGTACAGGTCGCCAACTGTCTTGTGTTCTGAGACATGCCTGATTTGCTTCGCTTTTCTTCTTTCTTTTCATGTTTTCTTGTTCTCAGTTTCTTACCAGTACCATTCTTAACAGTATCTGCTTGAATGGGTGAATGAGGAATAATAAATGCTTCTCAAAATGAGCCTTCAGCAAGCTTATAGTCTCCAAGGGGGAGAGAGACAATCTCCAATCAGGTTTCGAAATATCGGTATCTGACCAGGAGTTATATGTTAGTGAGTTTCCTCCCAATTGGAGATTGTCTCTCTCCCCCTTGGAGACTATAAGCTTCTTGAAGGCTCATTTTGAGAAGCATTTATTATTCCCCATTCACCCACTGAAGCACATACTGTTAGTTAGACGGAATTATCTACCACTGCAGATATGAATGCTTATCTCCCCCTATTTCTTCAATCTAAGACATAAGAGCAAGCTTTGTTTATAATTGAATATTTCTTGCAGTCATTGCAACACCAAGGTGCTCTGTAAGTTGCTGGAATGGTGCTCGGTACTTATCCTTGGAATTTATTAGTTTATTGTAATTTAGTCCCTTGCGGATTCATTCCAAGAACTGGCCCTCAGCACTTGTGTCTTAAGATGCTATCTTTTTATATTTTCTACTTTTCACAAGAAAATGTAGCTTGTTTTGCTCTTTCATGATTTTCTTTTGCTTCTTAGGTGGCACCTTTGGTTGGTCTTTTGAAAACTCAACAAACATACTACGGTATTGCACACCAGCCTTTTTCTGGGATAGCATTCTTCTTAAAACCGAAAAGGCAGAGGAGTCAAATTACCACTTTCCGTGGTCACTGAGGAGAAACAATCAGGTTTCGAAATGTCAGTATCTGACCAGGTAGTTATATGTTAGTGAGTTTCCTCCAATTGGAGATTGTCTCTCTCCCCCATGGAGACTATAAAGCTTGTGAAGGCTCATTTTGAGAAGCATTTATTATTCCCCATTCACCCACTAAGCACATACTGTTAGTTAGGCGGAATTATCTACCACTGCAGATATGAATGCTTATCTCCCCCTATTTCTTCAATCTAAGACATAAGAGCAAGCTTTGTTTATAATTGAATATTTCTTGCAGTCATTGCAACACCAAGGTGCTCTGTAAGTTGCTGGAATGGTGCTCGGTATTATCCTTGAATTTATTAGTTTATTGTAATTTAGTCCCTTGCGGATTCATTCCAATTGCTGGAATGGTGCTCGGTACTTATCTTGAATTTATTAGTTTATTGTAATTTAGTCCCTTGCGGATTCATTCCAAGAACTGGCCCTCAGCACTTGTGTCTTAAGATGCTATCTTTTTATATTTTCTACTTTTCCAAGAAAATGTAGCTTGTTTTGCTCTTTCATGATTTTCTTTTGCTTCTTAGGTGGCACCTTTGGTTGGTCTTTTGAAAACTCAACAAACATACTACGGTATTGCACACCAGCCTTTTTCTGGGATAGCATTCTTCTTAAAACCGAAAAGGCAGAGGAGTCAAATTACCACTTTCCGCGGCACTGAGGAGAAACAATCAGGTTTCGAATTCGTATCTGACCAGGAGTTATATGTTAGTAGTTTCCTCCCAATTGGAGATTGTCTCTCTCCCCCTTGGAGACTTAAGCTTGTGAAGGCTCATTTTGAGAAGCATTTATTATTCCCCATTCACCCACTAAGCACATACGTTAGTTAGCGGAATATCTACCACTGCAGATATGAATGCTTATCTCCCCCTATTTCTTCAATCTAAGACATAAAGCAAGCTTTGTTTATAATTGAATATTTCTTGTCATTGCAACACCAAGGTGCTCTGTAAGTTGCTGGAATGGTGCTCGGTACTTATCCTTGGAATTTATTAGGTTTATTGTAATTTAGTCCCTTGCGGATTCATTCCAAGAACTGGCCCTCAGCACTTGTGTCTTAAGATGCTATCTTTTTATATTTCTACTTTTCACAAGAAAATGTAGCTTGTTTTGCTCTTTCATGATTTTCTTTTGCTTCTTAGGTGGCACCTTTGGTTGGTCTTTTGAAAACTCAACAAACATACTACGGTATTGCACACCAGCCTTTTTCTGGGATAACATTCTTCTTAAAACCGAAAAGGCAGAGGAGTCAATTACCACTTTCCGCGGTCACTGAGGAGAAACAATCAGGTTTCGAAATATCGTATCTGACCAGGTTATATTTAGTGAGTTTCCTCCCAATTGGAGATTGTCTCTCTCCCCTTGGAGACTATAAGCTTGTTGAAGGCTCATTTGAGAAGATTTATTATTCCCCATTCACCCACTGAAGCACATACTGTTAGTTAGACGGAATTATCTACCACTGCAATATGAATGCTTATCTCCCCCTATTTCTTCAATCTAAGACATAAGAGCAAGCTTTGTTTATAATTGAATATTTCTTGCAGTCATTGCAACACCAAGGTGCTCTGTAAGTTGCTGGAATGGTGCTCGTACTTATCCTTGGAATTTATTAGTTTATTGTAATTTAGTCCCTTGCGGATTCATTCCAAGAACTGGCCCTCAGCACTTGTGTCTTAAGATGCTATCTTTTTATATTCTACTTTTCACAAGAAAATGTAGCTTGTTTTGCTCTTTCATGATTTTCTTTTGCTTCTTAGGTGGCACCTTTGGTTGGTCTTTTGAAAACTCAACAAACATACTACGGTATTGCACACCAGCCTTTTCTGGGATAGCATTCTTCTTAAAACCGAAAAGGCAGAGGAGTCAAATTACCACTTTCCGCGGTCACTGAGGAGAAACAATCAGGTTTCGAAATATCGGTATCTGACCAGGTGTTATATTTTAGTGAGTTTCCTCCCAATTGGAGATTGTCTCTCTCCCCCTTGGAGACTATAAGCTTGTTGAAGGCTCATTTTGAGAAGGATTTATTATTCCCCATTCACCCACTGAAGCACATACTGTTAGTTAGACGGAATTATCTACCACTGCAGATATGAATGCTTATCTCCCCCTATTTCTTCAATCTAAGACATAAGAGCAAGCTTTGTTTATAATTGAATATTTCTTGCAGTCATTGCAACACCAAGGTGCTCTGTAAGTTGCTGGAATGGTGCTCGGTACTTATCCTTGGAATTTATTAGTTTATTGTAATTTAGTCCCTTGCGGATTCATTCCAAGAACTGGCCCTCAGCACTTGTGTCTTAAGATGCTATCTTTTTATATTCTACTTTTCACAAGAAAATGTAGCTTGTTTTGCTCTTTCATGATTTTCTTTTGCTTCTTAGGTGGCACCTTTGGTTGGTCTTTTGAAAACTCAACAAACATACTACGGTATTGCACACCAGCCTTTTTCTGGGATAGCATTCTTCTTAAAACCGAAAAGGCAGAGGAGTCAAATTACCACTTTCCGTGGTCACTGAGGAGAAACAATCAGGTTTCGAAATGTCAGTATCTGACCAGGAGTTATATGTTATGAGTTTCCTCCCAATTGGAGATTGTCTCTCTCCCCCATGGAGACTATAAAAGCTTGCTGAAGGCTCATTTTGAGAAGCATTTATTATTCCCCATTCACCCACTCAAGCACATACTGTTAGTTAGGCGGAATTATCTACCACTGCAGATATGAATGCTTATCTCCCCCTATTTCTTCAATCTAAGACATAAGAGCAAGCTTTGTTTATAATTGAATATTTCTTGCAGTCATTGCAACACCAAGGTGCTCTGTAAGTTGCTGGAATGGTGCTAGGTATTTATCCTTAGAATGTATTAGTTTATTGTAATTTAGTCCCTTGCGGATTCATTCCAAGAACTGGCCCTCAGCACTTGTGTCTTAAGATGCTATCTTTTTATATTTTCTACTTTTCACAAGAAAATGTAGCTTGTTTTGCTCTTTCATGATTTTTTTTTGCTTCTTAGGTGGCACCTTTGGTTGGTCTTTTGAAAACTCAACAAACATACTACGGTATTGCACACCAGCCTTTTTCTGGGATAGCATTCTTCTTAAAACCGAAAAGGCAGAGGAGTCAAATTACCACTTTCCGCGGTCACTGAGGAGAAACAATCAGGTTTCGAAATATCGGTATCTGACCAGGAGTTATATGTTAGTGAGTTTCCTCCCAATTGGAGATTGTCTCTCTTTTCCCTTGGAGACTATAAAAGCTTGCTGAAGGCTCATTTTGAGAAGCATTTATTATTCCCCATTCACCCACTGAAGCACATACTGTTAGTTAGGCGGAATTATCTACCACTGCAGATATGAATGCTTATCTCCCCCTATTTCTTCAATCTAAGACATAAGAGCAAGCTTTGTTTATAACTGTATCTTGACGCCAGGAGCGCAGACACAACCAGCCGTGTCTCCCTGATGAGTCCGACCCAGCGGACGAAAGGCCTCGGAGCAGGCAATACAAATATATCTGCCTTCAAAAGGGACTGCAATGGTTCCCTTATGCAGCTAGTGAAGAGTTTTCATATCTGGAACATATTTTCTTAATTTCATGTTCCCAGTTTCTCCATCTTCAAATCCCCCCCCCTCCCCACTCCTTAAGTCCAAATCTTTGCCAAGTCATTACTATGAAGATAGTTCAGTTGTTGGCCTGCGCTTGTTTTTCCCCCACTATTAGATTGTTCGTCTATGTATTTGTCTGACTTTATTCAAGTTTAAAAGGTTGTGCCAGTCTTGAATAAAAGTTACTCTGTGTTACGTTTTTTATGGGAGCAAAAAATACCCCACTTGTTTACTGTTTATCGTTTACTGTTCCCTGCCTCATTTCATTTCCGATTTTCTTTTTTTGTATTTCCTTGTTGTTTTTTTTTCTCTGTTTTTTTTTTCTTCCGTTTTCATTAAAAAAAAAAGTTTTCGGTACTACTCAGTTTCCGTCTTCCTTTCATTTTTTTTTTTTTTTTGATAGTCTATCTTTCGAAATTTTTTCCCGTTTTTTTTTCCAGTCTGTCTGAAATCCGTTCTTTGAGTCTTCTGAATATTTTTTCTTTTTTTTGTGTTTTTTTTTCCAGTCTGTGCAAAAAATTCCGATTTGTGAATCTGGCATTTTTGAAAGGAAAGTAGGCAGGCATCTCTCTTCTCTCTCTCCTCTCTCTCTCTCTCTCTCTCTCTCTCTCTCTCTCAAAGCAACCCATTAGCGCTGGGATTTGTACATAGCGACCAATTCCTTTTTGGCCCAGGCCAAATTCAGCAACATTGAAAATGGAAGGGAAGGATGGAACTGAGGACAAAGAGAGTTAAACGACAAAAGGAAAAGCGGGGTGGCTCGGGTACGTCTGAGAACAAAGAGCAGACAGTTGGCCACCTGTGCAACTGCCACAGACAATGAAGAAATAGATGAAATGAATGAATAAATAAACAGATAATAGATAAATAAATGAGTGAATAAATAAAATGAAATATATGAATAACAAATAAATACACGAATAAACAAATAAATAAATGACTAGATAAATAAATAGAAAGATAAATATATAAATGTATAAAATAGTGAGCTAAATTCAATAGAAAAAAGTAAAAAATATAAAACAGAAGGGTGAAGAAAAAACGGGGGGGGGGGGGGGGGGGGGGGGGAGGAGGAAAAAAAAAGAGGGTAGCCCCGGCAGGGACTCGAACCCTGGACCCCTGCCTGGCATTGCTGCACGATTGCAGGAGCAGTGACCACTATACAACCGGGGGCGCCGATGGTCAATGAGCGATGGGGATCCTTATACCTGTCCACAGGACTGGTTCAGTCCCGTCCACCCCGTGGTTCCCATGGAGACGTAGAGTGGACAGTGTCAGTGACCTATCCTCGCGCGCCGGCCAGTTGGGCCTTGTGGTCACTGCTACTGCCTGTGTGTGGTGCTGCTGTGTGGGAGTATAGGGTTCCAGTCTGTGCCAGGATTATACTTTCAGTTTTGACTTTGAAAAAAGAAAAAGAAACGTTTTGTGCGCTTGTACAGGTCGCCAACTGTCTTGTGTTCTGAAACATGCGTGAGTTGCTTTGGTTATCTTCTTTCTTTTCATGTCAGTTGTTCTCAATTTCTTACGTTCGGTTTTTGTTTTGTTTTTTTCCCTTTCTTTCTTCTCACATGTTTCTAAGACTTTCTTTTTTTGTATTTCCTTGTTTTTTTTGGTTTTTTTTTTTCTTCCTTTTTAATGAAAAAAAAAAGTTTTTGGTACTACTCAGTTTCCGTCTTCCTTTCCTTTTTTTTTTTTTTTGATGGTCTATCTTTCGAAATTTTTTCCCGTTTTTTTTTTTTTTTCAGTCTGTCTGAAATCCGTTCTTTGCGTCTTCTGAATATTTTTTCTTTTTTTTCGTGTTTTTTTTTCCAGTCTGTGCAAAAAATTCCGATTTGTGAATCTGGCATTTTTGAAAGAAAAGTAGGTAGGCATCTCTCTCTCTCTCTCTCTCTCTCTCTCTCTCTCTCTCTCTCTCTCTCTCTCTCTCTCTCAAAGCAACCCATTAGCGCTGGGATTTGTACATAGCGACCAATTCCTTTTTGGCCCAGGCCAAATTCAGCAACATTGAATGGATGGAAGGATGAAGCTGAGGGCGAAGGGAGTTAAACGATAGAAGGAAAAGCAGGGTGGCTCGGGTCCGTCTGAGAACAAAGAGCAGACAGTTGGCCACCTGTGCAACTGCCACAGACAATGAGGAAATAGATGAAATGAATGAATAAATAAACATAATAGATAAATAAATGAGTGAATAAATAAAATGAAATATACAAATATATGAATAACAAATAAATACACGAATAAACAAATAAATAAATGACTAGATAAATAAATAGAAAGATGAATATATAAATGTATAAAATAGTGAGCTAAATTCAATAGAAAAAAGTAAAAAAGATAAAACAGAAGGGCGAAAAAACGGGGGGGGGGGGGGGGAAGAAAAAAAAAAAGAGGGTAGCCCCGGCAGGGACTCGAACCCTGGACCCCTGCCTGGCATTGCTGCACGATGGCAGGAGCAGTGACCACTATACAACCGGGGGCGCCGATGGTCAATGAGCGATGGGGATCCTTATACCTGTCCACAGGACTGGTTCAGTCCCGTCCACCCCGTGGTTCCCATGGAGACGTAGAGTGGACAGTGTCAGTGACCTATCCTCGCGCGCCGGCCAGTTGGGCTTCGTGGTCACTGCTGCTGCCTGGTGTGATACTGCGGTGTGGGAGTATAGGGTTCGAGTCTCTGCCGGGATTTTTCCGTTTTGACTTTGAAAAAAGAAAAAAAAAACGTTTTTGCGCTTGCACAGATCGCCAACTGTCTTGTGTTCTGAAACATGCACGAGTTGCTTTGGTTATCTTCTTTCTTTTCATGTCAGTTGTTCTCAATTTCTTACTTTCGGTTGTTTTTTTCCCTTTCTTTCTTCTCACATCTTTCTAAAACTTTCTTTTTTTTGTGTTTCCTTGTTGTTTGTTTTTTTTTCTCTGCGTGTGTTTGGTTTGGGTTTTTTTGTGTTTCTTTCTTCCTTTTCATTTTTATATATATATATATATATATATATATATATATATATATATATTATATATATATATTACGTTGTCGGTACTACTCAGTTTCCATCTTCCTTTTTTTTTCTGTCTTTCGAAATTTCTTCCCATTGGTTTTTTTTTCATTCTGTCTGAAATCCGTTCTTTGAGTCTTCTGAATAGTTTTCTTTTTCGTGTTTTTTTTTTTTTTTTCAATCTGTCAAAAAAATTCCGATTTGTGAATCTGGCATTTTTGAAAGAAAAGTAGGTAGGCATCTCTGTCTCTCTCTGTCTCTGTCTGTCTGTCTGTCTGTCTGTCTGTCTCTCTCTCTCTCTCTCTCTCTCTCTCTCTCTCTCTCTCTCAAAACAACCTATTAGTGCTGGGAGCTGTACAAAGCGACGAATTCCTTTTTGGTCGAGGCCAAATTCAGAAACATGGAATGGAAGGGAAGGATGGAACTGAGGACGAAGAGAGTTAAACGACAAAAGGAAAAGCGGGCTGGCTCGGGTACGTCTGAGAACAAAGAGCAGACAGTTGACCACTTGTGCAACTGCCACGGACAATGAGGAAATAGATGAATTAATGAATAAATAAATAGATAATAGATGAATAAATGAGTGAATAAATAAAATGAAATATACAAATATATGAATAACAAATAGATACACGAATAAACAAATAAATGACTAGATAAATAAATAAAAAGATAAATATATAAATGTTTAAAATCGTGAGCTAAATTCAGTAGAAGAAAGTAAAAAAAAATAAAAGAGAAGGGCCAAAAAACGGGGGTAAAAAAATAAAAAAAATAAAGAGGGTAGCCCCGGCAGGGACTCGAACCCTGGACCCCTTCCTGGCATTGCTGCACGATGGCAGGAGCAGTGACCACTATACAACCGGGGGCGCCGATGGTCAATGAGCGATGGGGATGCTTATACCTGTCCACAGGACTGGTTCAGTCCCGTCCACCCCGTGGTTCCCATGGAGACGTAGAGTGGACAGTGTCAGTGATCTTTCCTCGCGCGCCGGCCAGTTGGGCTTCGTGGTCACTGCTGCTGCCTGTGTGTGGTACTGCTGTGTGGGAGTATAGGGTTCCAGTCTCTGCCGGGATTATACTTTCAGTTTTGACTTTGAAAAAAGAAAAAAAAAAAACGTTTTTCCGCTTGTACAGGTCGCCAACTGTCTTGTGTTCTGAAACACGCGTGAGTTGCTTTAGTTATCTTCTTTCTTTTCATACACTTGATCACAACAAAAAACACCAGTTCTCTGCCAAATTTTCGTCTTTACTTGACTTCATCAGGACTGTCACCTTGGAACACCTAGTAGTCCTCCTTTGACGTTTATCGTGTCATACGTCATCGTCTATACGTATTTATTGGTCTCGCGTTTATGTCGTCAAACCTGGAAGATTTTTGTTCTGTTTCTTCCTTTCTCTCTCTCTCTTTCTTCCTTTCTCTGTTTTTTCTTTCTCTCTCTCTCCCTTTCTTCCTTTCTCTCTTTCTTTCTTTCTTTCCTACTTTCTTTCTTTCTTTTCATTCTTTCAAACACACACACACACACACACACACACACACACACACACACACACACAGAGTTTGTCCGAGTGGCAGCAGGGGAAGTATCGTGGACACCACCTGAGCTCTAGTCCCATACATTTAGGCCGTCAGGGTAATTTGTTTTCAGTTTGTGGCGCCACAATCGTTCCCTGACTTTGCGTTTGCACGCATTCTTGGAGTGGCACTGTTCTATTGCAATAACCCTCATGTCCGCCATGGAGTGGTTGTTGGCTTGGAAGTGTTTGGCTACCAGGGTTTCAGCACGGCAGCCTTCCGTTTCTCTGGTCTCTTCATTTTTTATGTTTGACCTGTGGCCATAAAAGCGTTTCTTTAGTGGCTGTCCCGTCTCCCCAACGTACTGCGTGTCCCACAGCGTGCACAATTGATGAGGTACACCACATCACTGCTGGTGCACGTCAGTCTATGGCGTACCTGGAACACCTGACCGGTGCGGACACTGGTGAACTGTGTGGTCTCTTGCAGATGTTCCCCGCGCAGAGGACACAGCTCTTTGACTGGCACCTGTAGCAGCCTGCAGGCCCTGGGGACACTGCCACCTGCACAGGGGGAGGCTGGGAGGGCATGAGCAGACTGCGCAGGTTTCTGCACTTCCGCTCTCCTACCATGGGGGCTTGGGGGATGGCCTTTCTCATCCTTCTGCTGGTATGGAGCGTGGGCAGGAGTTCCCGTAGCCACTGGGCAATGGGAGGGTGGGCGGGGTTGTGTGTAATTATGAAGGGGATGCGTCCTGTGGAGTTGGTCCTGTTCCTGCACGTGAGGGTCTGCTGCCTTGGTATTGCTGCTGCCCGGTCAATGGCTTTTTGCACCAGGCCAGGTGGGTAGCCCCGCTTCACAAGACGGCCCTTCAGTTCCACACAACGCTTGAAGAATACTTCCTCCTCTGAGCATAGTCTCCTCAGTCGGAGGCTCTGTCCGAAGGGAATGCCGCGGACGCAGTGGCGTGGATGGCATGAGTTGAAGGGGAGGGACATGTTGGCGTCTGTTTCTTTGATGTGCACATCCGTGGTCAGTTTCCCATTGGTGATGCTTATCTCCACATCCAGGTAGGGCACCCTGGACCTGCCGTAGTTTGAAGTGAACTTCACACTATGATGCTGCTGGTTGAGCCATGCTAGGAAGTCTTTAAGGCAGTCCTCCCCCTGAAGCCACAGCATCAGCACATCATCGATATAGCGTCTCCAGTGTCGGACCGGGATCTTCCAGGGGGAAGAGGTCAGCAGTTCTTTCTCTAGCCACCCCATGTAGATGTTAGCGATGGCAGGTGCCATGGGCGTGCCCATCGCTGTCCCCTGTACTTGCCGGTACACCCTCCCATCAAACCTAAAGACGTTGTTTTGTAGAATGTGCATGATAGTCTGCTGTAGGAGACGGACGTTCGGGATAACGTCTGAGTCATTCTTGTGTTCTCTGAGCATAGCCTTCAGCGACTGAGGAACCTCTTCATGGGGAATACTGGGGTATAGTGCCACCACATCTACTGTAACGACAAGGGCATCATCAGGAATGGGTTGCTGGTCTGTATTCCACTCCTGTAGGATGTTCAGCAGGTGCGTTGTATCCTTGAGATACGAGGGTAGTCTCTGAACGATGGGTTGGAGCCAAAAGTCCACCAGTTTGGACTTTCTTTTCATGTCAGTTGTTCTCAATTTCTTACGTTCGTTTTTTTTTTTTTTTTTTTCCTTTCTTTCTTCTGACATCTTTCTAAGACTTTCTTTTTTGTATTTCCTTTTTTTTTCTCTAAGTTTGTTTGTTTGTTTCTTCCTTTTTCATGAAAAAAAAAGTTTTCGGTACTACTCAGTTTCCGTCTTCCTTTCCTTTTTTTTTTTTTTTTTTTTGATGGTCTATCTTTCGAAATTTTTTCCCGTTTTTTTTTTTTTTCAGTCTGTCTGAAATCCATTCTTTGAGTCTTCTGAATATTTTTTCTTTTTTTTTCGTTTTTTTTTTTTCCAGTCTGTGCAAAAAATTCCGATTTGTGAATCTGGCATTTTTGAAAAAAAAGTAGGTAGGCATCTCTGTCTCTTCTCTCCTCTCTCTCTCTCTCTCTCTCTCTCTCTCTCTCTCTCTCTCTTCTCTCTCTCTCTCTCTCTCTCTCAAAACAACCTATCACTGCTGGGAGCTGTACATAGCGACCAATTCCTTTTCGGCCCAAGCCAAATTCAGCAACATTGAATGGAAGGGAAGGATGAAACTGAGGGCGAAGGGAGTTAAACGACAGAAGGAAAAGCGGGGTGGCGCAGGTACATCTGAGAACAAAGAGCAGACAGTTGACCACCTGTGCAACTGCCACAGACAATGAGGAAATAGATAAATGAATGAATAAATAAACAGATAATAGATGAATAAATGAGTGAATAAATGAAATGAAATATACAAATATATGAATAATAGATACACGAATAAACAAATAAATGACTAGATAAATAAATAGAAAGATAAATATATAAATGTATAAAATAGTGAGCTAAATTCAATAGAAAAAAGTAAAAAAGATAAAACAGAAGGGCGAAAAAAAAAGAAAAAAAAAGAGGGTAGCCCCGGCAGGACTCGAACCCTGGACCCCTGCCTGGCATTGCTGCACGATGGCAGGAGCAGTGACCACAATACAACCGGGGGCGCCGATGGTCAATGAGCGATGGGGATGCTTATACCTGTCCACAGGACTGGTTCAGTCCCGTCCACCCCGTGGTTCCCATGGAGACGTACAGTGGACAGTGTCAGTGATCAGCCAAGTACTTTTTGTGCTCCCAGTTCTTATAGAACAGGGAGTACTTTAGAATGGGAACGAAGAAATGCTGTCTGTGTGTCTGTCCGTCCGTCTGTCCGTCCGTCCATCCGTCCGTGGTCAAGATGTGGTCCACTCGCTCCAGACTAAATTATTGGTCCAATCTTTCTGAAAATTTGTAGGCATTTTCATTATGGGTCAAGGATGATGCCCGATGTGTTAGTTTACCGTTATAGCCGTTAGTAACGGCTGTAACGGCCTGTAACGGTTTTTCTTCTTTATAGAATATCTCCGAAAGTACTTGGCAGATCTTTTTGAAAATTAGCAGGTATGTTTATTATGGGTCAAGGATGATACCCGATGTTTTAGTTTACCCCGTTATAGCCGTTACTAACGGCTGTAACGGCCTATAACGGTTTTTCTTCTGTATGGAATATCTCAAAAAGTTCTTGGCCGATCTTTCTGAAATTTGTAGGTATGTTCATTGTGGGTCACGAATAATGCCTGATGTTTTAGTTTACCATTATAGCCGTTACTAACGGCTGTAACGGCCTGTAACGGTTTTTCTTCTTTTTGGAATATCTCCGGAAGTACTTGGCCGAGCTTTGTGAAAATTAGCATGTATGTTCATAATGGGTCAAGAATAATGCTCAATGTTTTATTTTACCGTTATAACCGTACCTAACGGCCTGTAACGGTTTTTCTTCTTTATGGAATATCTCAGAAAATACTTGGCCGATCTCTCTGAAAATTAGCAGGTATGTTCATTATGGGTCACGGATGATGCCCGATGTTTTATTTTGCGGATATATCCGTTACTAATGGCTGTAGCAGCCTGTAACGGTTTTTCTTCTTTTTGGAATATCTCCGAAAGTACTTGGCAGATCTTTGTGAAAATTAGCAGGTATGTTCACTATGGGTCACGGATGATACCCGATGTTTTAGTTTACCCCGCTATAGCCGTTACTAACGGCTATAACGGCCCCTAACGGTTTTCCTTCTTCATGGAATATCGCAGAAAGTACGTGGCCGATATTTCTGAAAAGTTGTAGGAATGTTCATTATGGGTCACGGATGATGCCCGATGTTCAAGTTTACCGTTATAGCCATTACTAATGGCCCATAATGGTTTTCTTCTTTATGGAAAATCTCAGAAAGTTCTTGGCGGATCTTTCTGAAAATTTGTATGTTCATTACAGGTCACAGATGATGGCCGATGTTTACCAGAATAGCCATTACTAACGGTTAGACCAGCCCAAGACGGTTTTTCCTCTTTATGGAATATATCACGCATATTCAGGATAAGCTGGGAGTACGTTCATATGCTTTGCATCTTGTTTCCCTTTCTTTCTTCTTACATCTTTCTAAGACTTTTTCATTTTCGTTTTCTTTTTTCTTTTCTTGTTTCTTTCTGTGTTGTATTTTTTGTTTCTTCTTTTTCTATTTAAAAAAAATTATTATCGATTTATTACTTTTTTTTTTTTTTTTTTTTTTTACAGGTTAAGGTACTTCTCAGTTTCCGTCTTCCTTTTCTTTTTCTAATTTTAATCTTTTTAATTTTTTTCCCGTTTTATTTATTTATTTTTTTCAGTCTGTCTGAAATCCGTTCTTTGAATCTTCTGAATATTTTTTCTTTGTTTTTTTTTTTTTTTTTTTTTTTAGTCTGTCAAAAAAATCTGTTTTGTGAATCTGGCATTTTTTTTTTTATAGATAAGTAGGAAGTAGGTAGGCATATCTCTCTCTCTCTCTCTCTCTCTCTCTCTCTCTCTCTCTCTCTCTCTCAAAACAACCTACCAGTGCTGAGAGCTGTACATAGCGACCAATTCCTTTCTGGCCCAAGCCAAATTCAGCAACATTGAATGGAAGGGAAGGATGAAACTGAGGGTGAAGGGAGTTAAACGACAGAAGGAAAAGCGTGGTGGCTCGGGTACATCTGAGAACAAAGAGCAGACAGTTGACCACCTGTGCAACTGCCACAGACAATGAGGAAATAGATGAAATGAATGAATAAATAAACAGATAATAGATGAATAAATGAATGAATAAATAAAATGAAATATACAAATATATGAATAACAAATAGATACACGAATAAACAAATAAATAAATGACTAGATAAATAAATAGAAAGATAAATATATAAATGTATAAAATAGTGAGCTAAATTCAATAGAAAAAAGTGAAAAAAGATAAAACAGAAGGGCGAAAAAAACGGGGGGGGGGGGGGGGGGGGGGGGGAAGAAAAAAAAAAAAAGATGGTTAGCCCCGGCAGGGACTCGAACCCTGGACCCCTGCCTGGCATTGCTGCACGATGGCAGGAGCAGTGACCACTATACAACCGGGGGCGCCGATGGTCAATGAGCGATGGGGATCCTTATACCTGTCCACAGGACTGGTTCAGTCCCGTCCACCCCGTGGTTCCCTGGAGACGTACAGTGGACAGTGTCAGTGACCTATCCTCGCGTGCCGGCCAGTTGGGCTTCGTGGTCACTGCTACTGCCTGTGTGTGGTACTGCTGTGTGGGAGTATAAGGTTCCAGTCTGTGCCGGGATTATACTTTTTTCAGTTTTGACTTAGAAAAAAGAAAAAAACGTTTTTGCGCTTGTACAGGTCGCCAACTGTCTTGTGTTCTGAAACATGCGTGAGTTGCTTTGGTTATCTTCTTTCTTTTCATGTCAGTTGTTCTCAATTTCTTACGTTCGGTTGTTTTTTTTTTCCTTTCTTACTTCTCACATCTTTCTAAGACTTTCTTTTTTGTGTGTTTCCTTGGTTTTTTTCTGTGCGTGTTTTTTTTTTTTTTTTTTTTGTTTGTTTCTTCCTTTTCATTATATATATATATATATATATATATATATATATATATATATATATATACTAGCAGGGGCACCTGGCGTTGCCCGGGATATGAACATTCTTTGCGATACTCACGTGACGGCAAACATGTATTAATTGTTTTGATTTACAATCAAACCCCAACCCCCCCCCCCCACCCCAACATCTTCTCACCCCTCCCCCCACACAAATACACATTCTCTCTCTCTCTCTCTCTCTCTCTCTCTCTCTCTCTCTCTCTCTCTCTCTCTCTCTCTCTTATACATTCTATTGTTTTCCGCCTGCCTCTGGCCCTTTTCCTCTGGATCTTCCCTAGTATGTCGAGATGCTTTTCTCGCTCGATTTTCCGCCTGCACTCACTGTTCCCATTCCCATTCTTCTGAATGCCCTTAATTTTGTAGGAATAGACTTTGTTTGCAGAAGTAGTTTATTTCAACGGGTCTGTGTCTAATGTAAAAATAGTGTATCAGGCTTTGCACTGTACAATCATTTTTCTGGCCCCTCTCATTCCTCCCTTTTCATCCCCCTACCCTGCCCCATCCATGTTGCAAAATTACTTACCGTTACTGGACATACGCATACCGAATTTTATCAATAGTGGTGTAAATTTAGAAAATAACGGTTTTTAACGGTCAATGTTAAGTTTTGGTTCGTGAAATTTGCATAACATTGTTCAGCGCTTAAAACTGTACGTGCATACGGAATGTTATCAAGAAGGGTGAAAAGTTCGAAATTCAGAAAATAACGGTTTTTAACGGTCAATGTTAAGTTTCGGATCTTGAAAATTGTATATCATTGTTTAGCGTTCAAAACTGCACATGTATATCGAATTTCTTAAAGAATACTCTAAATTTATAAAATAACGGTTTTTAACGGTCAATTGAAACTTTCGGTTCGTAAAAGTTGTATATCATTTTTCGGCTTTTTAAAACTGCACATGTATACCGAATTTCATCAAGAACAGCCTAAATTTTAAAAATAACGGTTTTTAACGGTCAAATTTAATGGTCATAATGACTATCTAATGAACTTATTTTGCCCGCGGGATGTTCCTGTAGGCTTATGTCAAGTTTGGTGGCGATCCGATGACTCTCGTGGCCGCCAACCTCAGAAGATCGGGTTTTAAACAGTTTTTATAGGGTTTGGTGTTTTTTTAACGGTTTTTAACTGTTATAAATAACGTTTCTTAACTGCCAAATAACGCTTCTAATTTTCGAGAAGTAGCCCTGTACCTGTGCAATGTCACAACGGCCATTTGATGAAAAGCAGAGGAAAAAGATGTCTTTGAAACCGTTTATAACATTTTTTTATAACGGTTTTTAACGGTTTTATTTTTTTAGAGATTAGCCCAAAACCATCTCGGGTCACAACAGACGTACCTGCTAAACCATCCATGTTGCAAAATTACTTACCGTTACTGGACATACGCATACGAATTTTATCAATAGCAGTGTAAATTTAGAAAATAACGGTTTTTAACGGTCAATGTTAAGTTTTGGTTCGTAAAATTTGCGTAACATTGTTCAGCGCTTAAAACTGTACGTGCATACGGAATGTTATCAACAACGGTGAAAATTTCCAAATTCAGAAAATAACGGTTTTTAACTGTCAATGTTAAGTTTCGGAACTTGAAAATTGTATATCATTGTTTAGCGTTCAAAACTGCACATGTATATCGAATTTCTTGAAGAATACTCTAAATTTATAAAATAACGTTTTTTAATGGTCAATTTTAAATTTCGGTTCGTAAAACTTGTGTATCATTTTTCGGCATTTAAAACTGCACATGTATACCGAATTTCATCAAGAACAGCCTAAATTTTGAAAATAACGGTTTTTAACGGTCAAATTTAATGGTCATAATGACTATCTAATGACCCTATGTTACCCGCTGGATGTTCCTGTAGGCTTATGTCAAGTTTGGTGGTGATCCGATAACTCTCGTGGCCGCCAACCTCAGAAGATCGGGTTTTAAACAGTTTTTATAGGGTTTGGTGTTTTTAACGGTTTTTAACTGTTATAAATAACGTTTCTTAACTGCCAAATAACGCTTCTAATTTTCGAGAAGTAGCCCCATACCTGTGCAATGTCACAACGGCCATTTGATGAAAAGCAGAGGAAAAAGATGTCTTTGAAACCGTTATAACAGTTTTTTAACGGTTTTAACGGTTTTAATTTTTTAGAGATTAGCCCAAAACCATCCTCGGGTCACAACAGACGTACCTGCTAAATTTCAAGAAGATCGGGTTTTAAAAGTTTCTTTTATAGGGTTTGGTGTTTTTAACGGTTTTTAACTGTTACAAATAACGTTTTTTAACTGCCAAATAACGGTTCTAATTTTAGAGAAGTAGTCCTGTACCTGTGCAATGTCACAACGGCTATTTGTAGAAAAGCAGAGGAAAAAGGATGTCTTTGGAACCGTTATAACAGTTTTTTAACGGGTTTTAACGGTCAATGTTAAGTTTTGGTTCGTAAAATTTGCATAACATTGTTCAGCGCTTAAAACTGTACGTGCAAACGGAATGTTATCAAGAAGGGTGAAAATTCAGAAAATAACGGTTTTTAACGGTCAATGTTAAGTTTCGGAACTTGAAAATTGTATATCATTGTTTAGCGTTCAAAACTGCACATGTATATCGAATTTCTTGAAGAATACTCTAAATTTATAAAATAACGTTTTTTAACGGTCAATTTTAAATGTTGGTTCGTAAAACTTGTGTATCATTTTTCGGCATTTAAAACTGCACATGTATACCGAATTTCATCAAGAACAGCCTAAATTTTGAAAATAACGGTTTTTTAACGGTCAAATTTAATGGTCATAATGACTATCTAATGACCCTATGTTACCCGCTGGATGTTCCTGTAGGCTTATGTCAAGTTTGGTGGCGATCCGATGCCTCTCGTGGCCGCCAACCTCAGAAGATCGGGTTTTAAACAGTTTTTATAGGGTTTGGTGTTTTTAACGGTTTTTAACTGTTATAAATAACGTTTTTTAACTGCCAAATAACGGTTCTAATTTTCGAGAAGTAGCCCCATACCTATGCAATGTCACAACGGCCATTTGATGAAAAGCAGAGGAAAAAGATGTCTTTGAAACCGTTTATAACAGTTTTTTTAACGGTTTTTTAACGGTTTTATTTTTTTTAGAGATTAGCCCAAAACCATCCTCGGGTCAAAAACAGACGTACCTGGTGAATTTCAAGAAGATCGGGTTTTTAAACAGTTTCTTTTATAGGGTTTGGTGTTTTTAACGGTTTTTTAACTGTTATAAATAACGTTTTTTAACTGCCAAATAACGGTTCTAATTTTAGAGAAGTAGTCCTGTACCTGTGCAATGTCACAACGGCTATTTGATGAAAAGCAGAGGAAAAAGATGACTTTGAAACCGTTATAACAGCTTTTTTAACGGTTTTTAACGGTTTTATTTTTTTAGACATTGGCCCAAAACCATCCTCGGATCACAACGGACGTACCTGCCAAATTTCATGACAATCGGTTGAGCCGTTTTTGAGTCTATAGCGTACACAGACAGACACACACACACACACACACACACACACACTGACTGACTGAAACCATTTACTGTCAGATTAACATAGTGTTGTACTGACATTTTAAAAAGAAAAACCTTAATGAATTAATGAGGTAACGAAAATAATACAAATAACATCTGAATGACATAAAAATCATAAAGGAAAATTAACAAGGAAACATTTAACATTTCTAAGTAACATAATAAAAATTCAGAAATTGTAACAATAAAGCAAATTACATCTTTAACTGTACTGAAAATCAACAATCTCTCTCTCTCTCTCTCTCTCCTCTCTCTCTCTCTCTCTCTCTCTCTCTCTCTCTCAGAACACCATAAAAAAAAAGGAAAGACCCCCCCCCCCCCCCCCCCCCACCCACCAAAAACACACACCACCAATCACACACACACACACCTCCTCTCCTCTCTCTCACAGACACACACTCACACACACCACACTCACAAAAACCACGCTTCCCCTCCCCCCTACTCACGTGTATGCGAGCACGCACATATATTCACTCACAGACAAACAAATAAAAACCAAAACTCTCTCTCTCGCACGCGCGCGCGCGCGCGCGCACACACACACACACACACACACACATACATACACACAAACTGCCACCTCCCCTACACACACTCAAAACATATCCACACAAAAACGTATAGACGTACGCACAACATGCTCTCACATATAAACAAAACGAAGTTCTTCCCCCCCCCCCTCTCTCTCTCTCTCTCTCTCTCTCTCTCTCTCTCTCTCTCTCTCTCTCTCTCTCTCTCTCTAGCGCGCGCACAACCTGTGCAAAAGTTTCGTAAATGGAATAATGCGACCTAGTACACGTGAGAGTCGGACAGCTATGTCATGTAACAAATTCTTTGCTCTACGTGTACATCAGACCACTAAACCAAAAAAGAAACAAACATTTAAAAAAAAAAAAAAAAGAAAAATCCGTTAGAAAAATCTGCCAAGTGGATGAGACTTGATCAGATTTACAGCCAAATTGGCTAGCCTCCACCCATTTTCTGGGTTGGGACAAAAAACACTATGCAATGTTAAAGGTAGATTTTTAGACAAAATTTTATCATGAAGACATTGAAAATACGCTTTTGTTAATGAACATTCAAGTAAAAAATGAGATACATTAAGGTTTTGACCACAGACACACAAAGGAGATGGTTTTAAAAACCTGCCAAACCAACAATCCACCCGTATTCTGTGCAATAAATTTCGATTCGGAATAGAACCTGGCGGACTTATACAATGACTGCCGGGGGCAGAAAGATCCCATCTGTTCTTCTGAATGGCAGCTTCAATGTACTGTGTTCTTCTCTGGTCCCAGAGTGCTTTTGTCAGAATATTGTTTATTTCAAGAACCGAATAAGGAATATCACATAAAACTGTATTCGATTTGCACATTGAAGCCTCTTTTGCACAGGTATCAGCCAGTTCATTCCCTCGAAGATCGCAGTGACCGGGTACCCATAATAATGTTATTTTGGAACCTCGCATCATTAACTGGTGAATTGAAAATAAAATTTCACTGACGAGATCAGGACGACTTGATGTATTTTGAACACACACACACACACACACACACACACACACACACACACACACACACAGAATTTGCCATTTATATATTAGATATATATATATATATATATATATATATATATATAATCTTGGAGACTATAAGGTTGCTGAAGGCTCATTTTGAGAAGCATTTATTTTATTTTTTCCCCATTCACCCACTCAAGCACATACTGTTAGTTAGACAGAATTATCTACTACTGCAGAGATGAATGCTTATCTCCCCCAATTTCTTCAATCTAAGACATAAGAGCAAGCTTTGTTTATATATATATATATATATATATATATATATATATTATATATATATCATGAACAATATAAAAATGTCCTTAAAAAATCTGAAAATGCTCAACCCCTTGGGGAGCAACATCTGTTAAAAATATGTTTTTAAAATGAAGTATTAAAATCTGATGATAGCAAGGCTTGAAACAAGCTTGTAGATTTTAATACTTCATTTTTAAAAATATTTTTAACAACAAAAAGAAAAAAAAAATATATATATATATATATAATTTTGTTTTTACGTTGTCGGTACTACTCAGTTTCCCTCTTCCTTTGTTTTTTTTTTTGTTTGTTTTTTTTTTTTGATTTTCTGTCTTTCGAAATTTTTCCCCTTTTTTTTTGTTTGTTTTCAGTCTGTCTCAAATTCGTTTCTTGAGTCTTCTGAATATTTTTACTTTCTTTTTCGTGTTTTTTTTTTCAGTCTATCAAAAAAAATCCGATTTCTGAATCTGGCATTTTTGAAAAAAAAAGTAGGTAGGCATCTCTCTCTGTGTTTCTGTCTCTCTCTGTCTATCTGTCTCTCTCTGTCTCTCTCTGTCTCTCTGTCTCTCTCTCTCTCTCTCTCTCTCTCTCTCTCTCTCTCTCTCAAAACATCCTATTAGTGCTGGGGGCTGTACATAGCGACCAATTCCTTTTTGGCCCAAGCCAAATTCAGCAACATTGAATGGAAGGGAAGGATGAAGCTGAGGACGAAGGGAGTTAAACGACAGAAGGAAAAGCGGGGTGGCTCGGGTACGTCTGAGAACAAAAAGCAGACAGTTGGCCAACTGTGCAACTGCCATGGACAATGAGGAAATAGATGAATTAATGAATAATTAAATAGATAATAGATGAATACAATGAAATATACAAATATATGAATAACAAATAGATACATGAATAAAGAAAAAGATAAACGAATAGATGATTAAATAGAAAGATAAATATATAAATGTATAAAATAGTGAGCTGAATTGAATAGAAAAAAAGTAATAAAGATGGAACAAAAGGGGGAAAAACAACAGAAAAAAAAAGAAAAAGAAAAGAGGGTAGTCCCAGCAGGGACTCGAACCCTGGACCCCTGCCTGGCATTGCTGCACGAGGACAGGAGCAGTGACCACAATACAACCGGGGCGCCGATGGTCAATGAGCGATGGGGATCCTTATACCCGTGCACAGGACTGGTCCAGTTCCGTCCACCCCGTGGTTCCCATGGAGACATACAGTGGACAGTGTCAATGACCTATCCTCGCGCGCCGGCCAGTGGGGCCTCGTGGTCTATGCTACTGCCTGTGTGTGGTGCTGCTGTGTGGGAGTGTTGGGTTCGAGTCTCTGCCGGGATTATTCTTTTTTTCCGTTTTGACTTTGAAAAAAGAAATAAACGTTTTTGCGCTTGTACATGTCGCCAACTGCATGTCTTGTGTTCCGAGACATGCCTGAGTTGCTTCGCTTTTCTTCTTTCTTTTCATGTTCTGTTGTTTTCAGTTTCTTACCTGCGGTTGTTTTTTTTTCCCCTGTCTTTCTTCTTACATATTTCTAAGACTTTTTCCTTTTCTTTTTCTGTTTTCTTTCCTTGTTTCTTTCTGTGTTATTTTTTTTGTTTCTTCTTTTTCTATAAAAAAAAAAATCCATTTATTTATTTATTTGTTTATTTTTTTATTTTTTTTTTTACAGTTTGAGGTACTTCTCAGTTTCCGTCTTCCTTTTCGTTTTCTAAATTCAGTCTTTTTAATTTTTTGCCGTTTTTTTTTCAGTCTGTCTGAAATCCGTTCTTTGAATCTTCTGAATATTTTTTCTTTGTTTTTCGTGTTTGTTTGTTGTTTTTCAGTCTGTCAAAAAAATCTGTTTTGTGAATCTGGCATTTTTGATAGATAAGTAGGAAGTAGGTAGGCATCTCTCTCTCTCTCTCTCTCTCTCTCTCTCTCTCTCTCTCTCTCTAAAACAACCTATCAGTGCTGGGAACTGTACATAGCGACCAGTTCCGTTTTGGCCCAGGCCAAATTCAGCAACATTGAATGGAAGGGAAGGATGAAGCTGAGGACGAAGGGAGTTAAACGACAGAAGGAAAAGCGGGGTGGCTTGGGTACGTCTGAGAACAAAGAGCAGACAGTTGGCCACCTGTGCAACTGCCACAGACAGTGAGGAAATAGATGAATGAATGATTAATTAAATAGATAATAGATGAATAAATGAATGAATGAATGAATAATTAAATAGGTAATAGATGAATAAATGAATAAAATGAATGATATAAATATATGAATAAGAAATAGATACACGAATAAACAAATAAATGAATAGATGAATAAAAAAAAAGGAAGATAAATATATAAATGGATAAAATAGTTAGCTAAATTCAGTTAAAAAAAAAACAGGTTTGAAAGAAAAAGCAGAAGGGCGAAAAAACGGGGGAAAAAAAAAAGAAAAAAAAAAAAGGTTAGCCCTGGCAGGGACTCGAACCCTGGACCCCTGCCTGGCATTACTGCACGACAGCAGGAGCAGTGACCACAATACAACCGGGGCGCCGATGGTCAATGAGCGATGGGGATCCTTATACCTGTGCACAAGACTTGTCCAGTCCCGTCCACCCCGTGGTTCCCATGGAGACGTACAATGGACAGTGTCAGTGACCTATCCTCGCGCGCCGGCCAGTGGGGCCTCGTGGTCACTGCTACTGCCT
>CM065720.1:37070872-37078372 GCA_033310375.1 Conus canariensis
GTAAGATAGAGTGTATGTGTGTGTGTGTGTGCGTGCGTGTGTGTGTCTATGTCTGTGTGTGACAGTGTGTATGTGAGTGAGTGTGTGTGTGTGTGTGGTGTGTGGTTTGTGTGGTGCGTGCGTGTGCGCGTGACAGTGTGTGTATGTCTGTGTCTGTGTCTGTGTGTGTCTATGTGTGACAGACAAGAAGGCGGGATAGAACTGTAGAATTTTTGTATGAGTTGCTTCCGGCGGTTTAGTAGGAGCACTTGTAAGGGCATGTACATTACGCAGATCCGCAGCTTTAGTGTGTGTGGGTGTGTGTGTGTGTGTGTGTGTGTGTGTGTGTGTGTGTGTGTGTGTGTGTGTGTGTGAGTCGCGCGCGTGCACGTGTACGCATGCGTGGACTACATACTAAAAGAAAAACAAAGGGAGAAAAAAAAAATTGCTGTCTCATCGAGCAACAAAAAGGCAGTGCCAAAAACATGGACCCAAAACTCGTACTGAAACACGATATGGCATGATTACGATGTATATGGATGTTCCTAGCCCCTTGTTGAAAGGTCTCCGGTGTCAATGATGATGGGTTTGGAGGCTCAAGGGCCTTGGGTAGGGTGTAGTGCAAAATGGTTACAAGGACCGTGTTGGTGTTTTGACTGTATGCAATCTGGACACCCGCTCTCTTATCAGTTCCATGCCTATAGTCACTACAGCCGTGCGTTTGCATGCTTGTCATGCGTGTACACACAAACACGCGCGCGCATTGTATTTAGGCTTACGAACATACAAAGTGCAACACTTCTTTCCCAGTCTCCTCTCTCTCTCCCTCTCTGGCTCTCTCCCTCCCCCCCCCCCCTCTCTCTCTCTCTCTCTCCCCCCTATGTTTATACCTATTCACTCCCTCCCTCGCACACAGACACGTACATCACACACACGCACATGCGCAAACACGCAGACACACACAGTTTTCAATCACACTCATATCCACATCCATGCATGCCAATACACATACTTGTGCACATTACACGTACACATACATATACAAATGCACCGTGCCATACTCTGCTATAGACACACTTACAGGCACACCGTGGTACACACACACAGACACGGACACGCGCGCGCGCGCCCACACACACACACACACACACACGCACACACGCACACACGCACGCACGCACGCAGACACACACACACACACACAACACCACACACACACACACACACACACACACCGCTGGTGCTTGCACGTGCTCATGCAGACACATGGCATTTCGCACAAACACGCGCAATTTCTATCTCCGCCCCCCCCCCCCCCCACCCCTCCCAACCATCACCCTATCCCGGACATGTTAGAGCATGGAAGCAGTCCAGGGTCATGTAGTAACCCAGACTACACAAGTACTTGAGGGACACCCGAGTCATCACAGCTTTACTGTCTCCAGTGAAGTGTACTGGAATGCATAGCTCTGAAGACTAGTCCCTCTGGGAGGGAGGGAAAGGGATGTGTGAACTCACCATGGCTTTTGGGCTAGAACGATGGTGAGCTGCGCCAGTTGTCTCCACTGACAGTCTTTGAGTGTGGGTTGCCGCAAAGCAAAGGTCTTCCCGGTCCACACAGCCACGTTGTCTGTCTCCATCATTCTCTGTCTGCCTCATCTCCTCATCCCCTTTGTTGGCAAGGTCCCGAGCTCACCTGAATCGTTTTGCCGCCAGGTGAACTAAGATTCAGTGTTTCACAGTACCTGCTGGTTTTTTTTTGTTTTGTTTTGTGTTTTTTTTTATTATTTTTTTTAAATTTTATATACAGTCAGACTCTTCACAGGTCTGTTCCTCGAAGGATGGTCTTTGAGAGTCCGTTTGGTCTCGTCATGTGTCCACGCGACAGCCCTAATATGGGCCTTTGCGGTCGGCTGGGCTATAAGCAACATTACCTAACCTTACCACGCCACTTCAGCATACTGTTTTTTTTTTTTACTTGGGTCTACAGGTCTTCACTGTCACTTGCACGCTACTTTAAGGCTGTGCTGACTACGTCATTGGTGACATGGTCAGTTTAGGAGATGACGAGAACTCTCCTGAAGCATCTCATCTCCTGTGCTCGATGCTTCCCTTCTGCCGTCAGACACTATGGTCTGCGTGCATGCAGGGAGGTGGGGAGGATAAGCGTAGGCAGAGGTTTGGATAACACGTTACACATAGCGTGCACCTTCCCCGAAGTTGGAGTATGGTTGCCTTAATGGCGAGATAAAAAAAAAAAACTCCACTCCGTTTGCTGGGTAGCTGGGGTTAATCTTGCCTGTCTATACGGGAGTGTCCGCTGGAGTATCAGCCTGCGTACGCGAAAAAAAAAAACCAACAAAAAACCTAGCATGTTGATTACAACCCATGCTATCTTTTTTACGGTGTCGTTTCCTTTTCCAGTGATCTCCTTGCTTCTGTTCTCAACTGTTAGCCTTTATCTGGTTTAACTGGGACAAAATTCCTAATTTAGCCTTGTATCTTTAGTGTGTCTTGTCCATTGACTATTCATGCTTTCTCGGGTCTTACAGCGTAAGACAAGTTCCGCTATCATATTCAGATAACCTCGTTTGGATCTTTTTCTTTTAGGGGCCTTTCAAGGTGGTTCTGAAATCGGAATTCTCTTTTAAGGAATTTGGGGTATCGTTAATCTGCCACACAAATTGTGTGCGTGTGTGTGTGTGTGTGTGTGTGGTGTGTGTGTGTGGTTGTGTGTGTACAAAACTATAAATAGATAGGTAGGTTTTTGGTTGGTTTTTTTTTTTTTTTTTTTTTTTGGGGGGGGGGGGGGGGGGGGGTCTGTGTTTTGCAGGATTTTTTTTCTTTTCATAATTGACATGATTGCTAACAAATGAAAATCAAAGGTATTTTAGAATAATTTGTAGGAAGGACTTCGGGAGCTTAATTCTAGGTACATACAGGCCATATATTCAATCATCATTTTACTGACAGGTTCATCGAAAGATGAACTTTCCGACAGCGCTGTTTCAACAAAAACTGATAAAATTTTGGCAATCTTAGATCTGATTCTGATATGGGGCGAGGCACAGAAAGCTTACACTCTAAGATATTACCTCTTCCGTGAATTATTGATCGCGTTACATAACGTAATCGAGTTACATAAAATAACAATCTATGTCGAACGTCGTCCCGTATAAAAAAAAAAAAGAAAGTGATTCTTGGGGTTCCTCCAGTCATTTTGTATACCTTGCAAGAAAATCTAGAATAAACTTTAATCGCTGTCTAATCTGGATCACTGACAAAGTGAATCCCAGGCCACTGATTAAACTTCAGGAAAATTTAGTTCATATTTATCAAAGACTAAACCCGTTCAAATACTAAAAGCTCGTTCGTTGAATAAACAAACGCCTCGGGCTGAAATGTGAATTATGTCATTGCGGGTTGGCTTGAAACTCTATGTTTGTGTGTTGTGGTGTGTGTGTGTGTGTGTGTGTGTCGCGCGCGCGCGCGCGCGCGCGCATGTGTCTCCCTATCCCACCTTTCCTGTCTCCTTGAAATGACCTTTCACATTTTTTGTTTGCTGAACAGTCAGCATTTCCTGTCAATATATTTGCTGTCTCCGTGAAAAATGGGATACAATTTCGTTTTGAATATATAGAAAGAAGAGAGCAGGGCAGAGGGGGGAGATCGGAGAGAGAGGGTGGGGAAGAGGAGGAAAAGAAGGGGGAGTGTGACAGGGGGAAAGGGGGGGAGGGGAACTTGGTCCAAGTTATGATTGTGGGGCATGTTGGGCGACAGTTTCCCGAAATTGTTTTCAAGGTTCATCGGTATTGTATGAGGGAAGCGGGGGTGGGGGTGGGGGGGGGGGGGGGGGTGTTATTGTGGTTCATTTCACCGGCAGTGATAGATAGTCTGCAACGGTTGGTGGAGAACAGACCTCAACGGACTGGCTGAATGGCAGCCGGGTTTGGCGGCAACAAAGGTAAAGCCAGCTGCTGACTTTTGTCGGCTGATCCTTATTGACAGTTCCTGAACTAACTGCCGGGGCTGAACTGGTAAAGAGTTAAATAACCGTGCCATGGGAAGTTCCTTATGTCCCTGAGTCAGGGTGATTTGTGGACTCGCTGTGTGTTTGAGTGGGGGTCGCTGTGTGTGTGGTGAAGTGGAAAGTTATAGAACTGTCGGTTGTTGGGTTTTTTTGTTTGTTTTTTTTTTAATCTTTTCGCTCCGAGATTCGGACCAGTGCTTATGTTGTCATCGTTTGGGCTCTGTCTGTCAGTCTGTCTATCTGTGTGTGTGTGTGTGGTGTGTGTGTGTGTGTGTGTGTGTCTCTCTCTCTCTCTCTCTCTCTCTCTCTCTCTCTCTCTCTCTCTCTCTCTCTGTCCACGACGTATGCTCTCAGTTCACGTTCTTGATTTTAATCATTTCCTTATTTTCAAAGTTCTCTGCAAACTACTATCTTTTCAAAGGTCACCAGCATGACATTCATTACACCACGTCTTTTTGCCACCACACAATTACAGCAACAAATGTCACCGTCAATAACTTGGTCTTCTCCAACTCTTTGCTGGCAAAAGATAAAAGCCTGCGGGAAGACCAACCGATGACAGAAGTCTTAATTCCCCAAAACACTGGACAGAAACATATATCAAGTCGATGCATTTATTGCTTCTCCGTAACCCCAAGTTCCCTGGCAACTGGGTCATTCTGCCAGTGTGGCCGAATCCTTTAACAGGTGATAATCAGTCACGTTCACCTCCGCAAATCGATCTTGCTTACACGCTACTCTTAGCTGACGGGGCCAGTCTTCTTGGGGTTAAATTAACGGAGCCGTGTTGTTGGCCCACATAGAAAGCGAAACCTTCTTTGATGCTTTTACCGGGGGACGTGGTGTGGCCTTTCTTTCTGGAAGCTAGAGACGTGGACAGTGATGTGGGATTAGGGCCGTTGGCCGTGTGCCCTGTTCGGCCTCAAACTTTGAGAGACGGTGAATGTTTGAAAGCCCTGAGAGAAGTCACATAGTCTGTACTGCACCACACGTGTTTTGGAGATGTGCGGACAAGGTGGAAACTAACGTGTCGGGTCTTGCTCGATCGATGATTGGTTCGTGTAGGAAAGAACGGTATGAGCTGGTTGCTTCACTGTGTTTGTTTCAGAAGGAACTGCCAAAGCTACAAAGTTAGCTTCTCAAGTCTGTTAGTGTACAAAAAAGAAGAAAAAAAAACTGTGGGATCTGCTTAATTGTATCTGCTAATAGAGCTGCGGGACCTGCCTAATTGTGTCTGTTAATTATAGAAAGAACTGCGGGAAATGCTTAATTCTGTATATTGAGTCCAGAAAAAGAACCATGGGAACTACTCAGATCAATCAGCTCTAGAAAGAACTGTGGTAACTGCTTATTTCAGTATGTTCCCTTCAGAAGAAACTGTGGGAACTGGCTTCAGTCTGTTAAATTCAGAAAGAATGGTGTGAGCAGGTTATTCCAGTCTGGTAATTCAAGAAAGAATGGTTAGAGCTTAAAGTTTAGACGTAGAAACTATCAGGAGTTCCTTTTTCTCTGTCTGTTAATTTCAGGAAAGTTTGAGCTGGTTACTTTATTGATTTCAGATTTAAAAAAAAAAAAAAAAAAAACATTAGATCCGTTAACTTAAAGTTACTCATCATGCTTACTTCAGAATGATATGCAGAGGAAGCTGATTACTTCAATTTGTTAATCTGATCAATATTTCTTTGGAGCAGGTTATTTTATTTTAACAACTTCAGAATATGAGAGCTGGCCACTTCAGCCCGTTCTTATTTCTTTGAATTCATGTTATTTATTCCTTTACTTTCATTCATTGATGTAATATTGTACTTGAATTCTTCTATCAAGGGAACAATCAGTCACACAGACTTCGCGACTAAGCAGTGGTTGTCGTCAGTACGGCTTTCGTAGGCGGCGTTATGCGTGTGTTGCATTTGAACAGGCATCACCGAACACCGCAGGAAATCGACAGTAATGCGGAGTCTCCGCAGGCTGGTTGTCTCCTGACGATTTCATACTGCTTCCTTTGGACTGCTCGTGTGGGGGCTCAGCAGGACGAACTGCAGTGTGGCTGTGTGTGTCGTTGGCCGGTATAGGCGGCGTGGGAGAAATGCCATGGAGGGAGGGGGGGGGGGGGGGCACCGGCTGAAGATGCGACGGCCGCAGAATGAATAGTGGGTATGAAGGCTTAGGAAGGAGGGAAGAAGAACTGGGAGGCGCTGGGGATGGGGGGGGGGGGGGGGGAGGGGATAGGGAGACGAGCAACAGACGGTCAGCACGTAACGACTTCAGAAAAGACTGTAATGGGGTTAAGGATCACGATGAAATCTACCGTGACGTTGAAACGGCGCAAGGCTGCGTAAGTGTGCCAGCATTGTTTTAAGCTCTTCGTTCATGTTTACAGTAAAGTCATATCCTCTTTCCTGAAAACCCCGGAATGTTCTAGACCAGGAAATGTGCAAAGTTTCTGCTAAGTGTAAAGTTGTTGTTTTTTTTCAACCTGATGATGGTGGAACAAAACAAAACTGGATTTTGTACACACACACACACACACACACACACACACACACACACACACACACACACACACACACACACACACCTTAAATCGACATTTTGACCAAACGCATAGGATGTAATTCGCTGATTGTTCAAGCATATATTTGAATACGCTTAAACATGAGATTAAACCGAAATTCAAATGTGCTGACATCCGCTGATACTGTGAACAACAATATACAGTCAGTATCCAGAATTGATCGGCTATGCCAAAGGTAAAAAAAATGCATGCCCTTGAAGTGTAAACTATTGGGGGGGGGGGGGGGGGGGGGGGGAGAAAGTTTACCCAAACCATTCCCGAGAAAGGACTGAAATGAAAAATGTCCCGTCACAGTTTCATGGTCACTAGAATGTCGTAAGCCGTGCAGTGGTATCCAGACCAACTGTTTGTGTGTCAGCCCAGTGGGTAGTTAGTTGATTTGAGTGCTGGTTGTGAATGCAGGGCATTGTTTAGTGTCAAGTTTTCGTCCACCGCCGACAGGCCCAGAAAGGCAGTGCCAATACACGGAACGAGAGTTACAACAGTTGGCCAGTTGATTCGATACAATACATAGGCCGTACCCGGCCATGACAGCTCTCGACAGTTACAGTTTATAGTTGGTGGAAGAAGTTGTGTTACTTGTACAAAGAATATTCAGTGCTACGTTCGCTCGTAGGCACGCTTAGGCACACACGCGCCCGCGCGCGCGCGCGCGCACGCACGCACGCACGCACGCACGCGCACACACACCACACACACACACACACACACACACACACACACACACACACACACACCACACACTGAATGACTGAAAACCACTTACTGTCAGATTAACTCACACACACACACACACACACACACACACACACACACACACACACCACACACGTTCTCCACTTGGTTCATAAAGACTGCGTCCGTAGGAACTGAAGTCTGACACCGCTGCCGTCTCTCTCTCTCTCTCTCTCTCTCT
>CM065720.1:37088372-37110872 GCA_033310375.1 Conus canariensis
ATGGATCACATATGCTGTTAGTGAAGGGTTTGATGTTTATAATATATCGGCCTATTTTTTTGGTTCTCATTTTCTTTTTCTCCCCCCCCCCCCTCCTTTTTTTTTCTTCTCTATATCTCAAATCTTTGCCAAGTCATTAATGTAATGACGGAAAATTGTTAGCCTGCAGTTGTTTTCCCCCACTACTACTGAATTGTTCAGCATAATGGAGAGAGAGAGAGAGAGACGAAGAGAGAACGAGAGAGAGAAGAGAAGACACACACACACACACACACACACATACACACATATATATTATAATATGTGTGTGTGTGTGCGCGCGCGCGCGTGTGTTGTGTGTGTGCGCGCGCGCGCGCGCGCGCGTGTGTGTGTGTGTGTTGTGTGTATTTCTCCGAATTCTGTAATGTTCCATGCGGTTAGTAGCTGATGAAACCGTAGTTCACCTTAGAAGAAGGCAATCAGAATACAATCCTTGCATGTTTCAATTTCAGACGATCAACTTGTTCGTCTTGTTACAGGGCACACGAATGGAGGAGAGGGTAGTAGTTGGTGAGCTCCACTTCTGTTGGCCTGAAACGCTCAATGACAATGCGTTTCTAGACCTAAATTTGTGTGGAGTTCGATCATGAAAGGGGGAACTGATCCCCCCCCCCCCCCCCCCCCCCTCCCACTCCGGAGTTAATCCCGCGCATGAGTTAGCATCAATATTGACAATGAAAGCGCCTCGTTGTGTCAATACCCCGAACTAGCCAAGTCGGAAAACTGAAAATTGGGTCACGCAGTTTTATTTATTTGTTTTTGTTGCCCCCCCCCCCCCCCCCCCGCCCCTTCATACATGCTTTTCCCCCAGCCTCTAACCTTCGCCCGCAACGCCCCCCCCCCCCCTTCCCTTCCCCATCCCCCCATTCATATCTAGAAAAACCAGGGTAAACTTGTCACGTGGTAGTAAGGCGGTAGAATTCTTTCTCTTTTTGTTCATCTACTTTTTCCTCCACCTCCTCCTTATCCTTCTCCTCCTCGTCCTCCTCCTTCTTCTTCCTCTTCTTCTTCTTCGTCTTCGTCTTCATGTCTAGTCTTTTATCTTTTTTGTTTTTTTCGTTAAACGTCGTTAGACTTGGAAACTGATCCTCAGGGCGGAATGGTTGGTTTACCTCAGTGTCTTCAAGGCCCGTACGGCTTCTCAAGACTTTGTATGCGTGTCGGCCATGTCTCCTCTGTAGAGGGAAAGCTGCTAGCGGATGGTGAGGTCAACGTCTGTTGGGCCTGGGGGCTGTGCTCTGTGGCCTGGTTTGCTTCTCCACAGGAGCAGCCAGGGGACGGCACGAGGTCGAAGCGTGTTTCAGCGGTTGCGCCATGTCTGCAGGCGAAAAATGGTGAATCCCTGCCGGGTTACTTCCCTTGCTTCACGATTGAAGGCAGAGAGGTGGCATTTTCTCTGGTCGAAGGAAGCCCCTCTCATTCAGTCTGTCTGTCTGTCCCTCTGTCTGTGTCTGTGTCTGTCTGTCTGTCTGTCTGTCTGTCTGCCCCCCTCTCTCTCCTGTAAACGAATGTGAGTGAGTGTGAGTGAGTGAGTGAGTGTGTGTGTGTGTGTGTGTGTGTGTGTGTGTGTGTGTGAGAGAGAGAGAGAGAGAGAGAGAGAGAGAGAAGAAAATTTCTCAACGTTTTACAGGTCTAAAGAGAAAGACGTGAACATGTTGTTTTTTTTTCTTTTAAGAAAACAGTCGCTGAGATTGAAACGTGAACCAGTTGATGTTTTCTGTCAATTTCACGCCATTTTGTGTCCTCCGTTTTGAAACAAAAAGAAGTTGTCGTTGGGTCTGTGTTCGCAAAATTCTGACTCGGACACCTCGAGGAACCACAATCTTCAGACCGAGTGGACGTTATTATCTGATACCCCCTGCAGCTGTTAGTAACATTCAGATAGGACGTCCACACCGAAACAAGATGGCGTCTGTCATGTCGAGCTCCCGCGGGACTTGAACTCGTAATGTCTGACGGTGAGCTCCGACGGATGTTCATCATCTTTGTTTTGCCTTCCTCTCCCCATTCTCCCGCCGCTGCCTCCGTTTCTTTCTCACCGGACCCCCTCCCTGTCCTCCCCCTCCATTTCTGTCCTGTGACCATATTGTTTGGAGGCCACGACTGCAAATGCGAAAGCAGTTTTTCCGACCATATCGTTGCCTTGGGCCAATGAGGATGAAATCGGTCGATCGTTTTATGTACAGACTGACATTCCACAGTCGTCAGGGCAAACCGCCTGAAGAACGTTCTATAAGGTTTTTAGAAATCGGTGAGTGTTGGAACAGATACGATCAACTAGAAATCGCACAACCGATGATCTAGTTAACCCAGATTTTCACAGTGTCCTCAACGGATACTGTCAATTGGATTTTCACAACGATCAGAATACAATTGTTTGCATGGCTGAATGGATTTTACTTAAAACATTCCCTGGAGGAAAATAAATGAAGGGGAAGGGAGAGAAAACACGAAAGGGGCAGAGGAGAGAGGAGAGAGAGAGAGAGAGAGAGAGAGGGAGAGAGGAGAGAGAGAGAGGAGAGAGAGAGAGAGAGAGAGAGAGAGAGAGAGGGAATTATTTATGGGGCATATTTTTTATTCAGATTAGTGGGGGACAACAAGAGCAGGCCAACGATTCTCCAGTCCTTTGACGTTTGACTCGGCAAAGATTTACAGATACAAGAAGGGGTGAGAGGAGGAGGCAAGAAAATGGCGAAGAGGGAGTGAAAGTGTGAAAAAAAAAAACCAAAACATTTAACCTTTGTCTAGCAGCGTATGACGACCGGGCTGTTTTGAAAACAGAACTGTTTGCAACGCATGTCCAGAGTTACATTAGCCTCCAGTGAAACTTGGTTAGCTGTTTGTCCATCCTTGGTAAGAAAGGGAGATGTGCCACCTGTAGTTTTGAGTTATTCTGACAACTAAGGGAAGAGAAACAGAATCAAATGTGCCACCTACGATTTTGAGTTATTCTGACAACTAACGGAAAAGAAACAGAATAAAATGTGCCACCTATAATGACAGCTAACGGAAGAGGAACACAATCAAATGTACCACCTATAATTTTGAGTTAATCTGACAATTAAGGGAAGGGAAACACAACCCAGTGTCCTCCCAAAGTAACCATTGAAGTTCAGAATTCATGAACAGGAAGACGTTACCGTGCGCAAATAAGTTGAAAGAAAAAAAGAAAATACTCCATATTTGAATTCTGCATCGGTCGTAACCTTTCTACACACACACACACACGCGCGCACGCACGCTCGCTCGTTCACTCGCTCACTCGCGCTCGCTCGCGCGCGCGCGCACGCACACACACCGCACACACACACACACACACACACACACACACACACACACACACACACACACACACACACACACGTGTTCCCTCGTTCGTAACTTATTTTTAAAAACAAAAACGTGAACCAAACAGTCCAACAAGATGCACGTGGTTACACCCTTCCATTCACAGTTTTTTTTGGGAACATGTGATCACTGGGATTACCGCTTCTACGCACGTTTTATGTTCGAAGCAAGAACACATTATTAGCAATCACCGTCGTCGTAAAGGTGTGGGAGTTGATAATGCGTTCTATTTTCTTTATATTTTTCTTCTGCCAATTATTGCCACCTGTTCCCCAGGGCAGCGTACCCTGTGACCTTCCGCCACCGTGTGCGGTCTCACCTTTCCCCAGGTAAACACACACGCAGACCACGGTGGGTTTCATCGATTGACACGGCGTACCCTCCCTTTTTTCTTTCCATTCAACTTCAGTGTGTTTGCTGCCGTGATCTGCAGGGTCTGGAGGAGGTCTCAGGCCTTATGGTGGGTGATGGACCAGAACTTTAACCTCTTCAGCTCCGAAGTTGTCAGAGCGTAATCATGATATCGAACTTGTATTTGACAGCGACCCCTTAACCATCAATCCACCTTCCCTCGAGGTTGTCAGCGTGCGGTGGAAATAATATGGAAACCTGAACCTGCCGGAACACCGCCACCATCGCCACCCTTTCCCCACTATCCGTCGTGTCTGTGTGGGGTAATGATGATCATGTGAAACTAAAAATGTTTAACCCCCCCCCCCTTCTCCTCTCTCTCTCTCTCTCTCTCTCTCTCTCTCTCTCTCTCTCTCTCTCTCTCTCTCTCTCTCTCTCTCTCTGTGTTTCGCAAGGTTGCCAGTGTGGGACATTATGAAATGAAAGTTTGAAATTCACCGGAAATTGTCAGTGTGGAATAATATGAACTGAAAGTATGAAACACCCTCTGAAGTTGTCGATGTGGGTTAGATTGAAATCTCTCTACGGTTGTCAGTGTGGAGTAATATGCTCTGAAAGTTTGAAACTCTTTCTGAGGTTGTCAGTGTGGAGTAATATGAAGATTTTAAACTCTTCCTGAAGCTGTCAGTGTGGAGTAATATGCACTGAAAGTTTGTTTGAAACTCTTCCTGAGGTTGTCAGTATGGAGTAATATGAAGTTTTAAACTCTTCCTGAAGCTGTCAGTGTGGAGTAATATGCACTGAAAGTTTGTTTGAAACTCTTCCTGAGGTTGTCAGTGTGGAGTAATATGAAGTTTGAAACTCTTCCTGAAGTTGTCAGTGTGGAGTAATATGAACTGAAAGTTTGAAACTCTTCCTGAGGTTGTCATTGTGGAGTAATATGAAGTTTGAAACTCTTTCTGAAGTTGTCAGCGTGGAGTGATATGAACTAAAAGCTTGAAACTCCCTCTGAGGTTGTCAGTGAGGAATAATGTGAACTGAAAGAGTGAAACTTCCCCTGAGACTGTCAGTATGAAGTAATGTAAACTGAAAGTTGAAACCGCCATGAGATTGTCACCGTACAGTGAGGTTATTTGAAACTCAAAAGTTTGAAAAATGGAATTCCTTATTGTCGGGTTGATTAGTTAATATGAAACGTAAAAGTTGAAACTCCCTCTTCCCCTGCCCCCTCACCCCTCTCTGTGTCCCCCCCCCCCCCTAATCTGAGGTTGTCGCCAGTGTTGGATCGATACAAAACAGTTTTATTTGTCGGTATGTGCTGAAATTCCCTCCATGTTGTGAGTGTGGTATTGATGTGAAACTATATGTCTGAAGTTCCCTCAGGATTGTCAGTGGGACTTGACTGACACTAGAAATTTGAAAAGCACCTCCTCCTCTCTTCCATCCCTCCATCCCTCCCCCCACCGAGGTTTTAAGTGTATGGTTAATGCAAAATAAAAATCGCAGACTCTTCCGAGACTGTCAGAGTTTGGTGAATATGAAACCAGAAATCTGAAACTCCTCCATTATTCTTATTTGAGGAGGATTTAAAACTGAAAGTCAGAAAATTGTCAGTATGGGGATGATAGGAAAAACTTACAGTTGGACCCCCCCCCCCCCCCCCTAGAAGTTACTAACAGTTTTAAACTCCCCAGTAAGATACTAACAGTTTGACCCCCCCCCCCCCCCGCCCCCCCCCCACCCACCCCACCCACCCCCCGTGAGGTAATAACAGTTTGAAACTCCCCCCATTAACATGGTAACAGTCTGAGACTCCCTCAGAAGAATACTAACAGTTTGAAACTCCCTCAGTAAGACACTGACAGTCTGAAATTCCCCCAGTGAGATACTAGCCGTTTGAAACTCCCCTAATAAGAAACAGTCTGAAACGCCCCAGTAAGATACTTACAGTCTGAAATTCCCCCAGTAACATACTAGCAGTCTGAAATTCCCCCCAGTAAGATACTAACAGTCTAAAATTCCCCCCAGTAAGATACTAACAGTCTGAAATTCCCCCTAGTGATATAATAACAGCCTGAAACTCCCAACAATAAAACAAAAAGTCTGAAACTCCCCCAGTAAAATACTAACAGTCTGAAACTCCCCCCAGTGAGATAAGAACAGTCTGAAACTCCCCCAATAAGATAAAATCGTCTGAAACTCTAACAGTCTGAAACTCCCCCATCATTGTCAGTGCGCGGTTGACATCAAAGTAACAATCAGAAGATGCAGGTTTAGTTTCTGTTGTCACTATATATGGTAAGACTTGTAGAATCAGAACATCTGATGCACCAGGTACTAGGTAGAACTGCCTGTCGTCACTCGGGTCACGGTCGGCTCACAGATGTCTGAGGTGTAGACTCTTTATCAAGGCGGAGGAAGTGTAGGGCTGACAGATTGATACGCTCGTGGTTGTAGATCATCATTGAAGTGGGAAGCTTCAGCGTTGCCAGGTACGGCCTCAACACGGAGGAAGCGCCGCCGACATAACGTGTAGCCGGGCAGGAAGCGAACCGAGGGAACCTGTGTGTCGTCCGTCCGCTGACAATCAAAGTTCTGTCGTTTGTGGCATAGCTGACCACGGAGGCTGTGTATCAGAATTGATGATAAGTTGAAATCGGAACTATGTACAGCACACACACACACGCGTGCGCGCACGCATGTGCGTATGCACACACATGCACGCTTACACACACACACACACACACACACGCACACACACACACACACACACCACGCACGCACACTCACACACACACGCGCGCACGCACGCGCGCACGCACGCACGCACGCACACGCACACACACACACACACACACACACACACACACACACACACACACACAGGGGGGTCAAATCTAAACCGAAGGTAATTATCGACATTAAAAGACTGATCTGATTTTTTTTTTCACCGCACAGTACACATATCACTTAAATCGAACGAATCAAAATGGGCAAGAAATGGATGACAGCATAAAGACGTGTTACCTGCAAACATTGAAGACAGGTCATTATGTGTACTGACTTTTTGTTGTTGTTGACAAAGCCATAAACTGTACCAAGACAGAGACAGAGGGAGAGAGAGAGAGAGAGAGAGAGAGAGAGAGAGAGAGAGAGAGAGAGAGATTCAAAAGGTATTGTTTACACTGTATGTTCAAAATAATATTGTTTTTCTAGCACGAACCTATAAACGACGAAGGGGGGAGAGAGAGAGAGAGAGAGAGAGAGAGAGAGAGAGAGAGAGAGAGAGAGAGAGAGGAGAGAAATCGGATTTGTCATCAGAAATCACTCAGTGCATCAACCCTTTTTCCCTAGCTGTGCCATCAAGGCAGGCCGTGGGTGTTTGTTGCATCGACAGCAGAAGATACAGGGCAGACTGCATGAAGCAGCGGTGTCCTCTTCTGCGTTGACTCTTCTCACCGCTCGGCCCAAGCACCGGTCAACCCTCGCGCCATCCACCTGCCAATATTTACGGAGCATGTGAAGCGAACCTGAGAAAGAGCTCTGACCGAAACAACGTGGAGGGTGATTTGTTTAGACTTTGCACTTGCTGAACGTTTGGGGAGGCATGTCAGCTTGTCAACGTGTCTGTCTGTTTGTCCACGTAAAGTGTGTTGAGGAGGGAAAAAGAAGGCGGGGTGGGGGAGGGAGACGGTGGGAGGTCGGGGAGGGGAGTACCATTTTGGACATTCAGGATCATTTTGTTAACACCTTTTGACCGGTCGACAGCCAACTGCAAGAAAGTGACTGTGCGAGCGTGTATATTTGTCGATTTTGTGCATAAGAATGCAGGCCAAAAAGCAGAACGGATATCTGTTGTTGAGGCAGATTTAAGTTGATTAACTGTGCGTGACCTTTTCTTAAATGTAGAGATGCAAATCATGTAAGTGTCTTTTGTTTGTTATGGCAGTTCTTTCTCATATGCCTCAGAATTTATGGTCTGCCCCTCTCTCTCTCTCTCTCTCTCTCTCCTCTCTCTCTCTCTCTCTCTCTCTCTCTCTCTCTTCTTTGTCTGCCTGTCTGTCTATCTTCTGTCTCTCTCTCTCTCCTCTCTCTTCTCTTCTCTCTCTCTCTCTCTCTCTCTCTCTCTCTCTCTCTCTCTCTCTCCCCCCCCCTTCCTTCCTGGATATTCATTATTAGCTGACAGTGATGATATTTTGCAGGATATGAAAAATGAATTAGTGAATCGCACGATCTGTCGAAAGAAGCTCAAACTGCACGTGGGAAACTAAGGAGTCATGAAGCATCACTCCTGGAGGAATCGACTGAAAGTGTTTAAAACCTGCTCATGGACAAGTTAGACTTTTTAGTCTGATACTTTTAGATGCTTTATTTTGCATACAGATTTTTTTTTTCTCGAAAGTTGGTGCGTAACTATTACTTTCCACCTTGTGAAGAAGTAACGTAAATAATCCTAAGAGTGCATTCCACTGTCCGGCAGTAGTGGTAAAGTATGTGGCATTATTGTTGGTTGTAGGCTTCAAGTCTTAGAAATGATGGATAGATGGAGGCACAGTTCTAAATATACATCAGACTTTACGGAATTGTCTGTTCTATTACTAGGTGATGATGTTATTTTGCTGTCAGGAACAGTTGGTTTACAAACGCAGTTGAATAATTTGGAGAGAGAGAGAGAAAAAAGTCAGCTGGTAATTCAAAAGTTAATTTAGATAAAAGTGATGTTATTATCTTTAGAAAAGTGGGCTATCCACCAGCGATGAAAATGTGGGCTAATTGCGGTGATGATTTGCCAGCTGTTAATGTTAAAACCAGAATTGTGTTCCCTTCTCGTTAAAGTTTGTGGCTGCCTGCAGGAGAACAATTTACACTCTGTTACATGCTATGAAAAATAAGTTTTTGTTGAACAATAGGTCTCCGGAAGATTTCATAATTTTTTTTCCATATATTTAGATGTGGCTTATTGTACACTATGGTTTAGAGTTACGAAGTTTGGATAAGAAAGCTATTGCGCGACACATTATTTATTTGGACGTGAAAGATGTTGGAGAGTTCAAATGGAAACCCTGAGTGACTTGGGTATGGTGAAATACTTAGACATCTGATTTACATAAACTCTGCCGTGAGATATATTCGCTATTGGTTCGAATGATTAAAATGGATAATGGTCAACATCCACAAAATAGTAATGAAATGCTGGATGATGTAAACCTATAAGGTAAAAGCACGAGTGTGACAAATACATGTGGATGTCTTTTGTGAACTTCGGCTTTGGTTATACTTGGTCTCACCAGGGAGTAGGTGAAGAAAATGTGCGCAGACTGAAAGCCAGTGTTTATTGTGTGCAGGTGGCAATCATTGGGAAATTAATACCATACTAATGAAAGTTTGATTTTGTAGATAGATGTTTTACTATACACATTTGATAATGACATCTCTTTTGTTCCATGTAGACAGACATCATTATTTTGACAAAATGATCTGGTCTTTCCGAAATGGGGCCGAATAGCTCAGCTGTCAAAGCGCAGGACTCGTAATCCTGGTGATCGTAGGGTCGTGGGTTCCAATCTCCGCAGGACCGTTTCGGTACAGGGGCATTTTCCCTCTAAGTTCAGAGTGGTTCTGATTCAGCTTCTTAAAGATTCTTTAGAATGAGCTTATAAACCGAAGTTCCGTGTATGAACGCGCGCATAACATCTTGCACGTACACATGAACTCCCATTACCAACTATTGGGTGAGAAGGCCAGTTTGGTCACAGGTGTGGATAACTTGTGTGACATACATAGCATTCGCCGAACGAATGTAGGAATGGATGAAAAATTGAGTAATTGTTGTTGCACTGAACGACATGGGAAACGACTGAACGTAGCGTCAGCAGGCAGATCTTAAGTCGGCTCTACTCAGGTAGGCAGCCCGTTGTGTAAAGGAAAGCATGGATTGGAAAACGCGTAGCACTGGGTCTCTGACCGAGGATTGGCGCTAAGTAAGTGTTCTCAATAAACATTAATGATATAAACCGAGGTTCCGAGTGTGAACGCAGGCGTAGCATCTTGTACGCATGTAAAATCCCATCACCAGCTTTCGGAAGAGAAGGCCAGTTTGGCCGTTAGTGTGGGATGGCACGTTACACATAGCATGGATCATGTGTGAAAAATCGAAAGAATGGGGGTGGGGTGGGGGGGTGGAGTGGCTGAAGTAAATTGAATGACGCGTGAAACGATTTGATTTGGTGTTAGCAGGTAGCTCTTCAGTCGGCTTAACCCAGGTAGGCAGCCCGTTGCATGCACGAGAGCATGGATTGTGAAGCGATTGGAGCTTGTCTCTGATCGAGGATATGCGTTCAGTGAATACTCTTAGTAATAATAAATAGTAATCAATCATCTACATATGAATCTCTCTCTCTCTCTCTTCTCTCTCTCTCTCTCTCTCTCTCTCTCTCTCTCTCTCTCTTAATGGTCATGGGTTCTCTCTCTCTCACGCACGCACACACTCACACACGCACACGCACACACACACACACACCACACGCACACACACACACCACACACACACACAACACACACACACACACACACATGCTGACCAAGACAAATATCGCCGTTCCACAAATGCAGGTGCACGATAGCGATAAGTGACAATGAACGTACTCTGTTTCTGCCGTCCCCAGCAGACGCTATGACATTCAGAACACAATCTATCGGCACCGATCAAGATTTGCACCTGGCTGAACTGCCAGATACGTGGCCGTCGTTAGAGAGAAAGAGATAGAGAAAAGGTGAACAAACACCCAGACTGTTTGAACTGTCTGACGGTGTACTGGATTGGGAAGAAGTGGGAGCTGACAGAGTGGTGATGTTTCCCTTTATAGTGGAGCGTCAAGGTAAAGCTTGCTGGGTTTGTTTGTTTTGTTTTTGTTTTAACTTTTCCCAAATCTACATCAAGATTAAGTGAACTTCACGTGCTACCTCCTCACCAACACACACGCTTGCACACACATACACACGCTTGTGCAACGTTCTAGTTCAGCTGTAAGCATCCCTTAATGTACATATATATTTTCTAAACAGTTTAATTCGGAACTTAGATTCACTCACCAAATTGCCTTACATGGGACACAAAATGGTAGTGTGCCAGCATATGAACAACACTTACCTATGCTAGAAACGAGTTGAGTCTTGTCAGGATTTATAGCCTGAAAGAATGAATTGTGATATACTACAGTTGTGAATTTGACTGCTAAGTTTATGCTTATTGTGATTGAAATAAAGTTTCAGAAAATGTGTTACAGGTTTAGCACTGTTGGGTATGCATGGTGTATGTACATGTTGGCTAAACACTAGAACTGAAGGTGATGGTTACATTGAGTACCTTATGTTGCAGTGTGTGTGTTTGTAGAGCATTGTGGTCGCTTGAAGGGCAGGGAGGATGAAGTGAATATATGAGAAGAAAACAGGAGAGTTGAAAACGGTACTTACCCCCTCAGCACCCCCACGCCCGCTCCCGAGGATATTCGAGTATTGTTGAATCAGGTCCTTGAAAGAAAAATAAGTCTGAATTTTAACAGGACTGATGTTAGGTGGATGTGGTCCTCTGTATGTGTGCTTACGTGCATGTATGCAACATCTGTGTATGTGTGTGTGCGTTGTGTGTGTGTGTGTGTGTGTGTGTGTGTGTGTGTGTGTGTGTGTGCGTGTGCACGCGCGCGTGCGCGCTGGTTATTGAATTAATTGCTTAATTGTTGCGAACTATGATGTCGCAAACTGAATTCATGCTTTGTCTTTAATCTTCCCACCCCATTTCTCCCCTTCTCTCTCTCTCTCTCCCTCTCTCTCTCTCTCTCTCTCTCTCTCTCTCTCTCTCTCTCTCTCGGTCTCTCTCATTCTCTTTCCTTCCCTCTCCTTCCACCTCAATCAGCTTTACCGCCTACGTGTGTCTGATTGATTTGACGAAACCTGTTTGCTGGGTGCCTGGGGGCCGAATGACGTCAATGGAGGTCAAGGCCGACCTGGCGGTTGGCGATGGTGTAGACCAGACGCCCAGAACTGCTGGTCTCTGTTTACAAAGGCGTGCGTACTATCCACGGCACCACTAGGGGGCCTGAGTACATCGATTCCAGGCAGCATTCGGCACCCTGGCTTTTGGAGGGTTGGGCGAGGGTTGGGAGAGGAAGGAGTGTAGCTGCAGAGGAGGATGAAGGGGGATGGGGGGGGGGGGGGGGGGGATTAGGCGGGGAAGGACGGGAGAAAGGAGAGAGGGCATGGTTTTGCGTGGGCTGAAAGGCAGTACGGTAGGAGTACGATTGCGTTCCGGTTTCTTTAACGTGTGCACCTACCAGAATGAGGGGGGTAATCCATACCGAGACAGCGGGGGACGGGAAGCTATCCGGATAGCGCTTTCTGTACGGACACTACTACCCAAAAACAGCATGTTTAAATGAGCAGGAAAAGGTAAGTTTTCATGTTGGGCACTAACGGGCGTTTGCCTGGCAACAGCTGATTGCCGACCGCCGTCTTTTGCCACTGTGTGAGCTCGGCTGAATCATGTACAGTGATAGAAAACGAATGGAAGAACAAGTTGTCAGGTTACTCATGTTGTATGAAGAACAAGTGATAGAAAACGAATGGAAGAACAAGTTGTCAGGTTACTTACTGCATCCCCAGGTTAGGACTTGGGACATAAGAAACTGAAACCACGTTCACTGGCTTTGACAAGAATTCACTAAGGACCACAATACCATGTACCTGTAATTCACATTCCAGCTGATCTTCCTAATACCATCGAGAGCATGGGGGAGGGGGTGGGGGTGTGGGGCTTGAGAGAGAAACCAGCTGCAGCTATAAGTCTGATAAGGATGGGAATGGGGAGGGGGGCGTTGATATTGTTCGTCAAACAAGGTACTGGCACACTGTCAAAAATCAACTTTGGGAAAGCTTCAGCCAGCAGGGGCATGTTTTGTGACTTACCAAGTGATAGGTTGAGAGACAGAACACACGAGGACAAAGCTGAGTGAGAGAGAGAGAGAGAGAGAGAGAGAGAGAGAGAGAGAGAGAGAGAGAGAAATAAAAGATGATGAATGAGACTTAGAAAAAACAACAGATTGTCAGTATCATTTCTCCCTTCACCAGTTTATCAAACGTAATGACGCGCGCGTAGACTGCGTCTCTCTCTCTCCTCTCTCTCTCTCTCTCTCTCTCTCTCTCTCTGTCTGTCTGTCTGTCTGTCTGTCTGTCTGTCTGTCTGTCTGTCTGTCTCTCTCTCTCTCTCTCTCTCTCTCTCTCTCTCTCTCTCTCTCTCTCTCTCTCTCTCTTATACACTGTTATTTAGCTTTTAATGTTTGGACAAAAAAATTAGTGGAACATTGGCAATATAATACACGGTTACGAAGGGAAAGAAAACTACTGTGCCGAATAAAGGTTTTTAATCAGATGTAAACATCTTGAGAATAGTTGACGGCCAAATACACTATTTTATTATATTCGACAGAAATATGGGGAATGAATAGACTAAAACATGTTGAGAGTTCATCCGTTGGCACGTAAAAGAGTCATAGCGTTACTGATAAGGACATCGAATGAAGTAATACGTGGTGACGTGGACAGATACATAGGCCCTACCTGCTCACTGCCAACCCCTGCAGGATTCTGTTAGGTATTGGTTACAGCTGCTACGTATGAACCCAAACATGCTAGCATACTCATGGACCCTAACATGCTACCATACACCCATGGACCTTATCATGTTACCATGCGCACGGACCCGAATATGCTGTAATACAATACTAACCATGTATTGATTGACATTGATTGGAAGGGAGATAAATGCTTGGGCGTCAAAATTACAGACATCTTAAATGTAACTGGTATCAACCGTGTTTGGTTGCAGTAAGATGTTGGAGACGTTTACGCGTTGCTGTTGGGTTGTTGTTGTTGTTGTTGTTGTTGTTGTTGTTTTGTATTTAAGCAGACATTCGTGGGTTTATATATTCAGGACTGGTGTGGAACTATGCGAGACGGAGACAGGTATGAGATTACAAATCCTTCAAACTTACTTTTCAAGAAGAAAAGTACACTAATCGCACCTGCTGTTTCTGTATTGCCATTGGGCAAGTAAGATCGTGTGTTTTATTCTGTTGCTTTATACTACTGTACATTGTTCCAGTGTTAGTGATAAAGAAAAGACATCTCCGCTTTGTGAAACAAAGATGGAAACGAACACGCATTTTCTGTTCGTGGTCAATAAACACAGATACAAGAGCAAAGTTTTGAAGCAAGTTTTTCGAGCACAGCACTACCTACAACACTCGCCCCATCAAATAGTGAACTCGTACAACATAATCTGTCTTGTGCATATTCCATACGGTCAACGGGAGGAAGAAAATATGAAGCATGAACTACAGTGCTGTTCTTCCTTTCCATCGAATCTCGTCTGTCAGTTGAACGTTCTATACGATTAAGAACAAGAAATCGTGTTGAAAAATACAGATACCTTTTGAGATGGAGACACAATGTTCTGAGTCATAGACTCTCCGTCAAACTAATTTCCTTGTTTGTTCTACAAAGACCAGTCCTCCTTCTGTTGCTTTTAAGGTTATTGGCTGGCTTAAGTCGAGTTGTCAGTAATGAAGCATCATAGTTGTTTGTTTTTTTTCATATAATGTTAATGATCCGACAGTGTGTGTGTGTGTGTGTGTGTGTGTGTGTGTGTGTGTGTGTGTGTGTGTGTGTGTGTGTGTTTTTATGATATCAGTATCCTGTTTAAACGACGATCTCCCGCCCCCCCCCCCCCCCTTCATTTTTCCCCCATCCCATTCCCGCATTTTGTCCCTCATCTCCCACCACGTTCGACCTACATTCTAGGTTGTAGATCATAGTTTGACTTAGTTCTCTCTCTCTCTCTCTCTCTCTCTCTCTTCCTCTCTCTCTCTCTCTCTCTCTCTCTCTCTCAAGACTGCGCTTGTGCACACGCACACACACACACACACACACACACACACACACACACACACACACACACACACACACACACCGTGCATATAAATCATGTCATACTTTCCAGTATTGTGCATGTTGGCCAGGCGAAATAAGTCCAACATGACTTGATATAGCCGAATCAGTAACTAACCTGCTAATCGGAAATCCCCACATGCAACTACAGATAGAAACTGATCGTCTCCTGAACTGATTAATCACTCGAGTGCCTCTCCTCTCTCTCTCTCTCTCTCTCTCTCTCTCTCTCTCTCTCTGTGTGTGTGTGTGTGTGTGTGTGTGTGTGTGTGTGTGTGTGTGTGTGATTAATTAACATTCACTAGTCCCCGGTACGTCTCCCCCGTCCCCTTGCCTGCCGTTGTCTTTCAGATTAATATTCAGTGGTCAAGACTTGACCGGGGTCTGAAGAATAGATAAATCATTTGGAGATGGAATGTACACGAGTGACGAGGACTGCTTCGTCTTCATGTGGGTTTATGAATTTTTCATGTCAGTTTTCGTCTTTCTGTCTCTGTCTCAGTTTGTCTGTCTGTCTGTCTGTCTGTCTGTCTCTCTCTATCTCTCTCTCTCTCTCTCTCTCTCTCTCTCTCTGAATCTGTCTCTCTGTCTGTCTGTCTGTCTGTCAGTCTGTCTCTCTCTCTGAATCTGTCTTCCTGTCTTTCTGTCTCTCTCTGTCTCTGTGTGTGTGTGTCTGTCTCTCTCTGAATCTGTCTGTATGTGTGTGTGCGTCTGTCTGTCAGTCTATCTTTCTGTCTGTCTGTCTCTTTCTTTCTCTCTCTCTCTCTCTCTCTCTCTCTCTCTCTCTCACACACACACACACACACACACACAAACACACACACACTCCACACACACACACACACACACACACACACACACACACACACACACACACACACATACACACACACACACACTGGCACCTACTATGCAACTGAATCTGGACGGGGCAGATTATCCGGTAAAATATTTTGACACTATCTGTATGATCTGAGCGACACGTGTCTAAACAAACAAGTCAGGTACGGTCAACTGCGTGTCTAACCTCACATCGTCTTTGTGCCGGGCGTGCGAGCGTGCTTGAGAGTTCGAGACGGAGACAGACCCCTTAGAGAAGCAGAGAGAGGTGATAGATTGATGTGAACTGAGAACACAAAAAAGGAGTGTTGGAAGGGGGCTGGGGGTGGGGTGAAGTGTGTGTGCGGGGAGGAAACGGGGTGGAGGGTGGGGGTGGGACGGAAAGATGAGGAATATGATCACTTTCAGGGACTAGTTTGGAAAAGGGAAAAGAAATATTGGGGAAGGGAAGGTTGAGGTGGGGATGGGGTGGGGAGTTTGATCGCTTGCAGGAATATGGAAAAGGAGTGTGTGTGTGTGTGTGTGTGTGTGTGTGTGTGTGTGTGTGTGTGTGTGTGTGTGTTAGACACACAGTCTGTCTGAGAGAGAAAGACAGGCAGACAGACAGAGAGACAGACAGAGAACATTGAAAAGGAGGAACGTTGGAATCTGGGAAGGTGATTGAAGTGATTATCTATGATAAAATATGAACAAGGGGAATAAGTGTTTAAGTCACAGACAGACAGACAGACAGAGAAGGGTGTGAAGAAAGAGAACGAAATGGAACGCCAAAGGGAGGGGAAGAGACAGACACGGGAGAACGTGCAGAAAAAGCGAAAAGAACAACAAAAACGCATGTGTGAAGAAAGATCCACCTCGGTGAGCCCCCACGCTTTACCCCATCCCCCATTTCCTCCTCCTCCTCCTCCTCCCAGGCAGAAATAAACACGCCTGTCGGCATCTGCCTGTCTTGACCCGGCGATTAGTGACAGTCTTGGAGGGAGAGAGGGAGACACTGAGACAGCAGATATCAACACTGCACAGAGATTATCGGTGGCGACAGAGGCATGACAGTAGCCCGGCGTTCACAGCGCAGCTTGTAACAAAGCCAACGACAAAGGTAAAACGTGAAGCCGTCAGAAGTCTAGGCTTGTTGTTACCACTGTTTTCCTGTTGTTGTAGTCGAATCGCGATTTGTCACATATTACAGTTTATCATTCAGCGACCAACTTGCGACCGTCATTTATTCACTTGAGTTAATTATGCACTTTTAACGGCTCGTCATGTCGCGATTAGTCGCTTGTCACGACTTGTCACTCATGACGAAAGTAATTTATGGCTCTGTTTGGTGTTTGTGACGTTTATTTTCCATGACGTAAGCCTGCATCCCAGTCGTTACTTATTAGTTGATAATGATAACGAAATTTCAAAAGAGTAATAATCACATCGCAATTTGCAAAGTGTAATTATTACATCGCGATTTCTCGGTGAGCGATCGAAAAGTAATGCTTGAATATGACAGTTTGACGTTGGGTTTGATGTCTGATTCGTTTGTTTTCATCGATAATGACTGAAGGTTTAGAGGATTGTAGCGCATCCATTTTTTTTTTTTTTTTTTTTTCAATTTTTAATTTTCAATTACTTTTTTTTTTCTCTTCTTTTGTTGGTTGGTTGGTTAGTTTTTTTTATTCTTTTGTTTGCTTGTTTGTTTTTTCTCAGTCAGCTACCGAGTTATGATACCATGCTTTCAGTTTGACACTCGTGTCTGTAATGTTGTAGTCAATTATTCTCATTAGTTGAAAACTGATTAGGAACTTGTATAGTTTTCAAAATAAAACAAAACAAAAGCAAAAACGGGAAAAAAGCGAAAACAACCACCCCCCCCCCCCCCCCCCCCCCCCCCCCCCCCCCCCCCCCCACCAAAAAAAAAAGCCGCCCATAATCGCAAAAACAGGCATTCTGTTCATATCATTTCACTGAATGTCTCGTGTCTGTCTGGCCCCCTTTTGACATACATTTCTATGCAAGCTTTTGCAGACCCATGTACGCGCACACGCTATTCACACACACACACACACACACACACACACACACACACACACACACACACACACACACACACACACGAGAGAGAGAGAGAGAGAGAGAGAGAGAGAGAGAGAGAGAGAGAGAGAGAGAGAGTACTACCATTACCACCACACCGTTATCTTATCATTATTATCATGATTTAGTTTCTCGTGTCGCCCTTAATACTGAATCGTAAGGGGGAACGAAGATTACATGGTAGGATTAGGGATTTGGAGACGGGGGAAGGGGAAGGGAGGGGAGGAGTGGATTAGAGGATGTTGGTGATAACATGTGATGTGACATTGCTGGTCGAAGCACACGACGGGTTATTTTGGGCCAGTGGAGAGACCAAGCAGAGAGACGGCCGAGTGTGCGCGTGTGTGTGTGTGTGTGTGCGGAAAGTTTCGGCGGCTCACTCTCTCGCTCTCACTGTCTCTCTCGTAGCTCGCACACCCTCCCCAGCAGGCTCTGAACTCTGTGTTGTCATCGTGATCCGTCGCGTCACCTTTCGCCTGTCTGATCAGGTTGTGTGTGTCGTGTGAAGTTTGTTGGACGTCTCTGGTGGTGCCAAAGAGATGTGAGAGACAAAACACGGGATGTCGTTTTGGCTGTGTCTCACTCCATATGACGTGATTCATTCAGACGGCGGCTGTCCCTTGTGAAATCATTTTTATTTTATTTTTTTCCTGTTGGAATAATCGAGTTTGATAAAGCAAGTAAGTTCTCGGTTATCTTTTTAAAATTTTATTATGTGTGCACCCGTGTGTGTGTGTGTGTGTGTGTGTGTGTGTGTGTGTGTGTGTGTGTGTGTGTGTGTGTGTGCATGCGCGTGCGTGCATGCGTGTGTATAAGTGTGTGTGCGTGCGTGCGTGAGTGTGTCGTGCGCGCGCGCGCGCGTGTGTGTGTGTCTGTGTTCATGCGCTGTGCGGAATAGATGTATGTATACATACACAGGCGTAGAATAAATACACGTGTGTTTGTGTGTTTATCATAATACGCAAACCTTACAGCGTTGTCAACTTTTCCCTTGGGGAAGAATGGTTTCAGAGAGGGGGGTTGGGGGTGGGGGGGGGGGGGGGAGAGAACCATGTGGGAGAGAATGTTCTGTAATCGAGCTAATTATACAAACTCAGTAGTCTCGTTTCTTTCATTGTCCAACGTGTCGAGTCTGCGCTGTCTCTGCAACGACTAACAGTACAGAATTCCCCAGCTGGAGCAACCAGGAACGTCCGGGGCCCACCCAAATCGGAATAATAACACAGATGATAAACGCTGCTGTGCAAACGACAACAGCTAATGGATGATGTGACATTTTGCCTCCAGCGGCTTCGGTGACAGGGAGCGAACCCCACCGATTTTCCCCCGATTTTTTTTTTTTTTTCAATGTCATGGGCTCTTTCGCCTTGACCAAGTTGATGATTGTTCTGATGTTGTGTTTGTTTTTCCTGTCAGTGCTTGTATGTTTTCATTTTGTGTTTGTTTTTTCCTGTCAGTGCTTGTATGTTTTCATTTTGTGTTTGTTTTTTCCGTCATGTTGTATGTTTTCATTTTGTGTTTGTTTTTCCTGTCAGTGTTGTGTGTTTTCATTTTGTGTTTGTTTTTCCTGTCAGTGCTTGTATGTTTTCATTTTGTGTTTGTTTTTCCTGTCAGTGCTTGTATGTTTTCATTTTGTGTTTGTTTTTCCTGTCAGTGCTTGTATGTTTTCGTTTTGTGTTTGTTTTTCCTGTCAGTGCTTGTATGTTTTCATTTTGTGTTTGTTTTTCCTGTCAGTGCTTGTATGTTTTCATTTTGTGTTTGTTTTTCCGTCAGTGCTTGTATGTTTTCATTTTGTGTTTGTTTTTCCTGTCAGTGCTTGTATGTTTTCATTTTGTGTTTGTTTTTCCTGTCAGTGCTTGTATGTTTTCATTTTGTGTTTGTTTTTCCGGTCAGTGCTTGTATGTTTTCATTTTGTGTTTGTTTTTCCGGTCAGTGCTTGTATGTTTTCATTTTGTGTTTGTTTTTCCGGTCAGTGCTTGTATGTTTTCATTTTGTGTTTGTTTTTCCTGTCAGTGCTTGTATGTTTTCATTTTGTGTTTGTTTTTCCGGTCAGTGCTTGTATGTTTTCATTTTGTGTTTGTTTTTCCGGTCAGTGCTTGTATGTTTTCATTTTGTGTTTGTTTTTCCTGTCAGTGCTTGTATGTTTTCATTTTGTGTTTGTTTTTCCGGTCAGTGCTTGTATGTTTTCATTTTGTGTTTGTTTTTCCTGTCAGTGCTTGTATGTTTTCATTTTGTGTTTGTTTTTCCTGTCAGTGCTTGTATGTTTTCATTTTGTGTTTGTTTTTCCTGTCAGTGCTTGTATGTTTTCATTTTGTGTTTGTTTTTTCCTGTCAGTGCTTGTATGTTTTCATTTTGTGTTTGTTTTTCCTGTCAGTGCTTGTATGTTTTCATTTTGTGTTTGTTTTTTCCTGTCAGTGCTTGTATGTTTTCATTTTGTGTTTGTTTTTCCTGTCAGTGCTTGTATGTTTTCATTTTGTGTTTGTTTTTTCCTGTCAGTGCTTGTATGTTTTCATTTTGTGTTTGTTTTTTCCTGTCAGTGCTTGTATGTTTTCATTTTGTGTTTGTTTTTCCTGTCAGTGCTTGTATGTTTTCATTTTGTGTTTGTTTTTCCTGTCAGTGCTTGTATGTTTTCATTTTGTGTTTGTTTTTCCTGTCAGTGCTTGTATGTTTTCATTTTGTGTTTGTTTTTTCCTGTCAGTGCTTGTATGTTTTCATTTTGTGTTTGTTTTTCCTGTCAGTGCTTGTATGTTTTGATTCTTTTGTTTGCTTTTTCCTTTCAGTGGTTGTAACGCCACTTGGATTGTGTATGTGTATACGTTACAGTGAAAGTATCTAACCAGGGATTTCATGAAATCTCCGGTTCTTTGAAGGTAAGGTAAGGTAATGTTGCTTATAGCCCAGCCGACCGCAAAGGGCCATATCAGGGCTGTCACCGCGTTGGAGTCAACTCACAAGTAATTCATTCACACAACTCTTTAAAATACATCTTCTAAAAACCCACCCGAAATTTTGCTAAAAAAATCTTTCCACTATAAAATCTCAGATTAGATGAAAAATGTTAATCTCTTTCTAAAATTCAAAGATCGCATCAGGTGGAACATCTCTGAACAAGGTTTTCATGGAATCTGCTGTAAAATGTTTGTGTCTCACATCATGCAAGTCCCAACACTCTAAAGGAATATGTTTCATTGTGAGTGGTACATGACATGGCATGCACCACGGAGCTTCTTCACTCTTTAAAAGGTACGAATGAGTAAAATATGAATGGCTGGTGTGTAGCCGGCATGGAACCGTTTCTTCTTTGCGACCACCAGAGGTAGATGAGAGGAACTCTTTTAGGTTTGGACGGATCTGAAAGAGTTTGTTATCCGTCTGTGTATTCCAGTCCTCCTGCCAGAGGTCTCTGACATAATTATTAACTTTCGGTTTAAGATCTGTGATTTGTGATTCTTTGAAGGTTTTGATCAGAAAATTACTTTTTTGTTGTCAGTGGTACTGTTGAATCATCTTTTTCTTTCTTCATCTTTGACACAAGAACTACGTACAGAGTGAGGATCTTTCCATGCATGGACAAAAGATAATAGCTGTACCTAATTAGATGAGATTTTCTTTCCGACATGCATCCTGTAAAGACACTGATTATTGTTTTCACTGAATATTAGGTGGATTTTAAACGGAAGGAAACTAAACGAAACTGTGTAGTCTTGATTTATCGCTGACTATCCCTTGAAAAACAAAATTCAGTAATTTGATGTCATCAGTGACTAAATCCGAAATCACTAAAAAATTTCCCAGTCAGGTATTTCATGGTTGCGCACTCTGACCGTAATATATGTACATCCATGTGAGGCGTATCTATTTCAAGATGTGTCGTCAAACGAAATTCGGGCTGACGGTAAGCTGCCTTCAGTCATACTCTGCAATCAGGAATCAGTTATGATTCGTGCGTACACGCCTCTAGTGCCTTGACGGCTATTAGCCTCAAATGAGACTGCATAAACGAAGTTACTCTTGTTCTTTTCAAGGTTTAGGTACTGTTCACTGGCGTGTGCACAGCTGATGGTATACAGAAGATTCAGTGGTTGGAGGTGTAGGCTGTCATACAGCCATCTCACTATGGCTCGTCAATACGAATTCCCTTCTGGGCTGATGATCATACTGATAGCCAGTGTGGACACTTCCGTGCCTAAATCTGTATTTCTCACCTCTGCCCGTCACTGTATAATTATCTTATTTTGTTGACGCGCGCGCGCGCGGGCGTGTGTGTGTGTGTGTGTGTGTGTGTGTGTGTGTGTGTGTGTGTGTGTGTGTGTGTTTCTCATCTCTGCCCGTCACTGTATAATTATGTTATTTTGTTGACGTGTGTGTGTGTGTGTGTGTGTGTGTGTGTGTGGTGTGTGTGTGTGTGTGTGTGTGTGTGTGTACGCCCGTGCATCTGCACGTAAGTGTCCGCGCGCGCGCGCGCGTGTGTGTTTATCACAAAAAAAGCTGTATAACTAGTCTTCGATTTCGGCTTAGTATCCAGTGACGATTTACTGACCGTAAGCTCAAGAGCAAAACTAACGTGAAAGAAAACCATTCGTCGACTCTTACCAGAAATAAAGTCAACGAGTCACTTGAAATTTGATTTTTTTTTTTTTTTAATAATTTTTGGATTGTTCTTAAAGCCCAGGACAGTAACTTATCTAACTTCTTTGTTTCTCTCCAATTGCAGCTCTGATGCCGTGATTTCATTGCTTTGATAAGGAAAACGAAGTCTCCTGCAGCATGACTGTGCGTGTGATTTGCTTTCCCCATCGCACACCGCGCCTCTCACCTATGAACTATTACCTCTTTTTT
>CM065720.1:37115872-37135872 GCA_033310375.1 Conus canariensis
AGCTTTGCTGTTCAGACTTTGAAGAGAACTAGTTTGTCTTTCTGTTCAGAGTGAACGAAGTAGCAGTCGTTAGTACTTTCAATTTGTCTGAAGCTGCTTTGATGTTTGGATTTGGAGTAAACAAAATATCATTGTTAAAAATTCGGTTCAGAAGTCACGCCTTCGGGCTGATAGAGTTAGGGAAAATTACAAGATTTTTTGTTACAGCCATTTTAAAGGATCTTTTTTCTGGCTGGCTTCAGTTGTTTAAACTTCAGTGTGTTGAGACTTCGATGGCTGGATAAAGACATCTACAAGTAAAAGCTGAAGAGAGAGAGAGAGAGAGAGAGAGAGAGAGAGAGAGAGAGAGAGTTGTGGGTGGATAACCTCTCACTATCAGTAGACAGACCTGTACAAATGCTCAGGCTGTCTGGTTATCTTCGACAAGATTTGTTGACGAGGAGATTTATCACACATGTTATCAGCAGCGGAGCAGTTGGCTCCAATCTGTAAAAAGACGGAGAGAGGGCGAAGAAAGGAAACGAATTTTAACGAACTCGGCTTTCACTTCTGTGACGCTTATCTTGTCAAGAGTGTTGTGACACAAAAGGGGGACAACTGACCTGTCGTCTATGGCCGTACGAAGTACGAACCTTGTATCCGCAGTGAACGTAATTCAATTCAGTGTCACAGATGTGTTCGCGGTTGAATATAAAAGTAAACAAGAGGAATATGAATACATATGATAACCTCAAAGAAACGACGCTGCTTTTACTTCAGATCGTTGACTGATTCTGTGCAATCTACTGAACACCTCAGAGTTGTGTGTGTGTGTGTGTGTGTGTGTGTGTGTGTGTGTGTGTGTGTGTGTGTGTGTGTGTGTTTTGGGGGGTATATATTTTTTTCGCATATATGTACTAGAGCCTCACATCCTGAATGCAGTTACTGCATTATTGTCACATTTTCTGAAAGTATAGGGAATGTATTCCGAACGCAGAATGCTTCACAAAACGGTCGTGTTGTTATTTCTCTCCCCCCGCCCCTCCCCAAACTCCCTCATTCTGTCCACCATCCTCCCAGTCAATATCACATGTCATCGCATTCATTTGTTGCAGTTTTATGTTCTCTGATGTTGATAACTAAGCAGAATTTTTTTTCTATTCTTGGGCGAAAATTGCCTCAACATGTCAGTTTTTATGAATAGCAGATTTGACCCAGACAAAGGCTTGCGTGTTGAAATATAATGGGACAAAACATCGCTGATGTCAGGCCAACTTTGAATTTTTTCAAAAACACCAACACATCCTCCTACGCAAACCCGCATACACGCACGCACACACACACACACACACACACACACACACACACACACACACACACACGCACACACATGCACGCACGCACGCACGCACACACACACACACACACACACACACACACACACACACACACACACACACACACACACACACACACAGAGAGAGCGTAGGGGCAGATAAAGGAAGGGGAGGTTACGTGTAGGTCTGGACTGTGTATCTCTGTACCTCCTTGTTACCCCCTTTTCTCCTTCTCTCCTCCCCCCCCCCCCCCCCCCCCCCCCCGCCCCCCGTCTGCGCGCGACGTGTGTTTGTGTTTGTCTGTGTGCGCGCGCACGCGCACCAATATTTTGTTATACAATAGAGTAACACAGCACATTGTCGCTCTAAACTGAAACGCACTCCCAATTTCTTGTCTTGCGCGCGCTGGCAGGTGTGTGTGTGTGTGTGTGTGTGTGTGTGTGTGTGTGTGTGTGTGTGTGTGTGTAAGTGGCCTGAAAACTAGCTAAATCCAGCTGTGTGTTTGTGTGTGTGTGTGTTTAAGTGGCCTGAAAACTAGCTATAATCCAGCTGTGTGTGTGTGTTGTGTGTGTGTGTGTGGGGTGTGTGTGTGTGTGTGTGTCCTGAAAACTAGCTAAATTCAACTACCAGTGAAATCAAAAAGCTACCTACGTGCACACAGACAGTGCTGACTATCAAAATTCTAATCCTGCTAAGCGTATAATGTGCCACAGGGATTCAAAGCACGCCATGTGTGGGTGTGGGTGTGCAGTGGAGAGAGAGAGAGAGAGAGGGGGGGGGGGGAGAAAGGAAGAGAGAACTTGAGGGGAGGGTGGAGTGAGGATCGTGGTGCACTGACATGCGCAAGTCTATCCCTCCCAGTGTTTGTTTCTAGGTTTATTGTGGTAAACAGCAGAGCTTTGACCTCTGAACGCACACCTTTTCTTCCCTAAACTCTTTCGAGACGCACGGACTGGCTGTCTGCACTTTGTTTTCCGCCGCTGTTTAGCTGGGGCTTTGGATTCATGTATGTTTACACTGTATCCTCCACTTCTTCATCCTCATCCTCCATCCGTTTCACACCCCCCCCCCCCCCCAAAATATGGAAAGGGGAACTGTTTGACCTCACTAGCGTTGGTGTTTCCCACGGGGAGGGGGGGGGGAGGGGGGGCCTCAGTGCTGTGTGTATCACCCAAGGTGGAGTCATTTTCTACCCAGGCCTGTACACACGAGAGCCGTTCTGGTCCAGGCACACATCAGTGTCATTGTCGTGCTCGTCATAAAGCATGAGTTGTGTCGCCACCGAGCTGTGGTTTCAAGTGTCTTTAATTGTCCGGATAAGCTAGATTTGTGCATGGGTGGGATGTTGGCGATGCGTGTGTGTGTGTGTGTGTGTGTGTGTGTGTGTAGGGAGAGGGGGACGGGGGGAATGGGGCGTCAATCTGGCGGGTTTGGTGGACGGAAGAGGGGGCAAGAGGGGTGTGCGTGTATGTTAAAAACATGCATACGGCTTGCAGGATTGATGAGACTGTGCCCATTTAATAGCTCTAGCGGGATGGATGAAACTATACTTGATTTCAACTCGAAAAAGGCTCTGTCAAGGGCAAATGGTTTAATGAGGGTAGGCGGCAAATCATTTGATAAAAAAAAGAATAGCTTGCGAACATGTGTACTTATGTGTGAGTACGTGTGTGTGTTTGTGTGCGTGCGCTTACACAGGCGTGTGTGTGTGAGATGTAAGTGTATGTGTGCCATATTGGGGATGCATGTGCGTGGGTGCTGTCTGCGTGTGTTTAAGTCCCACATGTGTTGCACCCCTGGGCAGAGCAATAATCGTTTACTGACGCGAATTTGAGCCAGCTCATCCTACTCGTGCTTTGTCTGGTTTCTGTCTGCAAGCTAGGTAAGTATAAAACTGAGTCACACGTTTTCATTCCGTAGGTGACGTATAATGGGTAGACTTTCTCTTTTTGTCCATGGACCGCCGCGGGTTCTTTGAACCATTCAGCGATTTGTTCCACTGTTGCTTTTTTAAACGGCGGATACTGCCGAAGTTAACGAAGTGTCGGTATGATGTTTGATTTGGGGGAGGGTGGGAGGATGGAGAAGATGAACGGTTTCCTCCCTCTTTTCAGTGGATTAGTTGCCTAAACAGTTCTCATTCAGAATTGTTGTTTAAATTCTGGATATGTACGTTTTCAATCAGGATTTGTGCAATCCAAGTGAAGTGTAGAGCCACGCTCAGTAGCAGCCTCTATGAGCGCTGTACTTGTTTATTTGAAGTACAGTTGCTGGATGATGTTGATTAGTTTTCGTCCAATATTTTTTTTTTCATAGTGGCCTATAGTACACCGTTCCAGATTTGTCAACGGCTTTTTTGAAGTCTATGAAGACGTGGTAGGACTACCGCTGGTGTAGGAGATGCTTTTCCCAACGCTTAGGCAGCTTAAAGAGATGGTCGACGGTGGCGTACTTCTTCGTTTGCGGAATCCAGCCTTTCTTCAGTCATGGCGGTATCTGCTTGTGGCTGTGATCTACTCCATTAGTTTGCTGGCGTGGGTGATCCAACTGATGGTGCGATAGTTCTGGCAGTATTGGAGATTTTTTTTTCTGGGGAAAGGTAAACGGTTAGCGATTGAGTCCGCGTTGTGAACTACTCCCCAGAGCGCCAGGTATTGTTGCAGATGGCAGATATGATATCAATACTGCCTCTCCTCATTGTTCTGAGAGTTCTGCTGGAATTTTGTCGACGCTTGCAGCCTCTTTACAGTCCAGTGATATCACTGCAGCTACGACTTTGTCACGGATTAATAGAAAGCCATCCGCATTTGATGTATTCTGAACTGTTAGCACACTGGAATCTCCTTTACTCTGTTGTAGCGATCAGAGCAATATTCAGTCCACCTTTTCATGATGTCGTTTTCCTGTGTGAGACAGTTACCGTGCTTGTCCTGAATGGTGCTGAGTTGACTTTGTTTTTCTTTGGTCAGCTCTGTTTCAGTTCTTAAAACTTTCTTCGTTGGTTTTGATGTATCTTTATTCATAGGGTAAGAAAATTTGACAACGTGAAAATAAAACAAGAACAAGCTTTACGCATATGGTGTGTTCAGATGCTCTTCAAACACTCATTCCGCAGGGAGTAGTAGGTCTTTGATAACAAATAACAAAACAAGAAGATGTATTACAAATTGGAATTCTAAAAAGGAAAAAAAAAAAGTTGTGTTGAGTCTTCTCAATGTTCTCATAATGTTGTTTGATCCAGTTTTCCTTTGCATCCTTCATTTTCTCACTGATCCTCTCATGTATAGGGCCATGTTTCTCCTTCTCAATCTTCTTGAGTAGTTTTCAACTAGCTTCTTGAGTGGTTTTGAACTCTTCCTAGTGACAAACATTCCCAGCATATTGCCTATGAGCGATACCTCTGATTTCCAACGGCTTATTCCCAGGACTTCTGTTGCAGTTTCAGTCATTGTTTCAAGCGGTGAGGCCTTCGGGGTCTTCTTTCAGCAGTGGTGGGGCAAGGTTTCCTGCCACGATTGCTTGCAATTATTCAGCGATATCAGGATTTTCCTTTTGTAAAGATCGGGTTTCAGACGGCTGTTTTTCACTCTCTTGCTGTTTTCAAACGTGCTTTAACGTTCACCCTGACCAGGTTCTGGTCACTACCAACGTCAGCCCTGTTGATGTCTGACCTGTGGGGTTTCTACGCAGGAATTAGTATGTCTGGCTTTGATTCTGGCTGTTTTGGAATGCTATGTCCATCGTCAGGATGCTTTATTCTCAGCAAGAGTGTTAGCAGGGACCAAGTCATGTCACTGGTAAATTCTTGCTGGCGTAATTCCTTATCGCTGCTGGTCTCGTTACAGTTGGGGCCGTAGAAATTCTCCCTGTCTTCATGGACATCTGTTCCAGCCTGGGCTTCCCAGTCACCGTGAACTGTGAGGAACTTGCTTCTGTGTTGTCGTTTAGTCATTCCGTAGGTTTGGTGATCGACTATCCCAACTACAAACTGCTTTGTCAGTGATTTGTTTTCTTTGGTTCTGTGGTCTTGTATCCTAACTACGAGCATCTGTACTGTTATTCATTCCGTCGGGTTGGTGGTCGAGTAACCCATCTAGAAGCTACAGTTCATGCGCGCGCGCGCGCGCGGTGTGTGTGTGTGTGTGTGTGTGTGTGTGTGTGTGATGGGGCTGGTAACCCGGCAAGAATTTTCTTTCAGTGATCCATCTGCTTGGCGGTCTTACAACCTGACTAGAACTTTCTGTGAACTTTCTGTAATGTCTTTCAGTTGTTCCGTCCGTTGTCCCATCCGTTTATTCTCCCATAAAGAATGGCTTTACAGCAGGTAGGCCTAAGAACAACTGGCGTTGTGACCATGCCGCTAACAAGGGAGGCCATTCAGCAGCGCAGACAGCACAATATCTTCAAAGCTGTCACGGGCGGCATGTCACTGGCCAAGGCGGGGTCGTGACCTGGTCACGAATCTCATGATGGCTGTCTTTCTTTCTTTCCGTTGGGCATACGATCCGTCCCGCTCTCCTCTCTCTCTCTCCTCTCTCTCTCTCTCTCTCTCTCTCTTCCGCCCAATTTCAAGCAAGAAAACCTACAGGGCCATGTATAGAGCAGGGAATGTTTCTAGGCGACGACAAAGAAAAGGCCGCATTCTTGGTTGTATTTAGAAAAGCCAGCTGCGCTCAAAAGACACAGTTGATGATTGTGTGGGAAATAAACATGGATGAATATTCTGCAAAAACTTACGTGTTTTTGTGACGGGGATAGGTGGGTGGAGAGAGGGTGGTGGCGAAGGGCTGAAATGTAATGCCGATCTCCTGTTTAAGAGCACCTGCTTTTTCCAGCACCACCGTGGCGGTTTGTTTGACGAATCGATGTCTCGGGCGACCAGCACCGGTTTTGTTGAGTTTGAGACGGCCTGTGCACAAACTTTTGAAGAAAAGAGAGAGAAGGGAGAGAGAGAGAGAGAGAGGCAGACAGACAGAGACAGAGAGAAAGCGAGAGAGGGGACGGAGAGAAAGAGAGAGGGGTGGGGGAGGAAGAGAGAGAGACAGACAGCGACAAAGAGAGAGTAAATTGTATTACTGAAACGAAAGAATACCCAACAACAACATATATAGCATTTTTGAGAGAGAGAGAGGGGGGGGGGAGGGGGGAGATAGAGAGATGAAACACATTAGATTTTGATCGATCGTGGCTCCACTTTGGTTTCTTTTTCATTATTTTCATACCGAGGGTCTATCATGACAGCAAGACCTCCCACAATAGTTTACACAAATAAAAATAATCTTTTTCGAAACAGAGATTTCAGCACAATTCGTTTCAGGCTCACTACCAGGTCTTCTTGACAGAGTAACAGCACAGTAATTGGCAGAACTCTGTGCATCTGCTTTTGCATACTGATACGAACCCTTTCCAAAGTCCTGTGTGTACTCGAATAGTGTCCCGTAACATACAGCAGACTGCAGAGGCTAATTGGATTGGCCGTGGGGCCGTTGTTGCACCTGCAGGTTGCTGGTCAGTGTGCCGTATAAAGGAGAGAGAGAGAGAGAGAGGGGGGGGGGGGGGGTACAAATTGAATCGTTGTGTTTTATAGGAAAGTTTTGACTGTTGCAATGGCAATATCTATACAAATATCACGGTCTGGAGAGAAAGCGGTTTTTGATGGGAAGCCAGAAACAAACATTGACACACTGGGACAAAAATCTGAACCTCTAACGAAAACCATGGTGGCTGCTCTCGTGAGATTTATGGCAAGCAAAACCGAGACAGATTCACAACAGGAGGTATCCTCTTGTTCCTGATTTATTTTATCACAAGGACAGATACTGCAAAATAAGTCATTGTCAAGCACAGGAGAAGGCCACTTCTTTGTGATTTATCATCGGTGACAGTTGCATTTCTTCTCCAGGAAATCCCCCCCCCACCATATATTGCGAGCAGAAGAGCTCCGCCAGTGAGGTAAGGAAGGGGATGAAGATGACAAGTACATGACAAGTCGGCTCTGATAATGCACACGGCCACCACGTGGTATCTTGCACTACTACCGCTCGACAGATAAACTCGCTCTAGAGGTCAGACGTTGTGTCGCCGTCGTCTGTCCTTCTGCTCTGATTAGATCGACTCTGTCTTGGGTGGGCAATAATTACGTTCACTAGTGTGATTGCGGTCACTGCTGCAGGAATATGTTACTCGCTTGTTTCTTTTTTGCCTGTTCCATTTGATAGTTCGTCAGTCAGTGTAAGGCGTTGAGCACTTTGATGAAGTAAAACTTTTTTTTTCTTTCAGATTATTGTTAGATGTTATGACGTGATTGTGTGTGTTTGTGTGTTTGTGTGTGTGTGTGTGTGTGTGTGTGTGTGTGTGTGTGTGTGTGTGTGTGTGTGTGTGTGTTTTGCGTGCATGCGCGCGCGCACATGTACGTGTGTGTGTGTGTGTGTGTGTGTGTGTGTTCACAGTGGCGGTATCCTGATATCAAATATGAAACAACTTTTTCGTGTCAGAAGTGGCGTTCGCGGCATTTGAATGAATAGACACGATAGTTGCATCACATAAATTTGAATTCAGTCAGAATATGCACTGGAATGTGGAAATTTTCAGTCTTGTCTAACTAGCCTATCTACAGTTTTCATTTTTTAGATGTCACATCTTGTCTCCACAGAACATTTGTTTTTCAATCAAACATTCTCTATAAGGTTAAAGACAAACTGATTCTGTGTGGAAAGTTGGAAGCCAAAACTTTATTGAATTGTTTTCACGGTGACAGTGGAAAACAATAATCTTCTGTTCCCTTTTCTGTTCAGTGACCAAAGTTTTGAGGTTCTGAATACGTCATGCCCGTGGTCACTTCATGTCCATGTGGTTGGTGTCGGCAAGTCCAAAGGGATTGTCGTTAAGGTGGTTTGGGCACTCTCCTGCAGAAGACAAGACGCTCCCGTTCGTTAGCTCTACGACTGAGCAGTTACTGTTCTTCCAGGAGCTCGATGGATGTCATCCTTAGTATGTTAGATCAGACCAGAGGAGCGACTGAACACTACTGAAAAGATTCAGTAGCAACGCATTGGCTCGAAGAGTCCTTTCCAAGTGTTTAACCAACTGTTGCGAGAGACAGATGATGCATAGGAGCTTGAGACCTTCCAGCACGTGTGTTTTGCAAACTTTCCCTGTCTTCACTAAATACGTATGTTTCTCTCTCTGTCTCTGTCTGTCTCTCTGTCTCTGTCTGTCTGTCTGTCTGTCTGTCTGTCTCTCTCTCTCTCTCTCTCTCTCTCTCTCTCTCTCTCTCTCCACACACACACACACACACACACACACACACACACACACACACAAACACTTATTTATTTGCTTATTTCTGGTCCACGCCATGAGCTAATAAGATAGGTCTCGAAAATACGTACTTATCCAAGGCAAGAATAATCCATGAAATACTCGGGAGGTCTGAAACACACGTATTAACCCCAAACAAGAAATAGTTTATCAAACATTCGTAGTAAAGTCTAACATACACATATGTACTTATCCAAGGCAAGAATGGCTTCTGTTTTTTTGCGAACAAAAGAATGAACGAATAAATGAGTAGACAATTACAAACATATATATATATATATATATTTTTTTTTTTTTTTTTTTCCTCTTCACACTTTCGTTTTGTTTTATTTTACTACCTTTCGCTGGCTGCTTTGGGGCGCTGTTGGATTCTTTTTTGAACCCTTGGTGGTGAGAACACCACAGAATTACGGACTGTGGTGTGTCTCTATTTGACGCCAAGAGCACAATCAGCCGTGTCTCCCTGATGAGTCCGATCCAGTGGACGAAAGGCCTAGGAGCAGGCGATACATATAGATCTGCCTTCAGGAGGGATTGCGATGGCTCCCTCATGCAGCTAGTGAAGGGTTTTTATGTTTATAATATACATTTTCCCATTCTCTTCATCTTCAATTCCCCCCCCCCCCCCTTTTTTTTTTTTAAAATTAAATTTCAAATCTTTGCCAAATCATTACTATAATGATGGAAGAATTGTTAACCTGCACTTGTTTTCCCCTGCTACTTAATTGTTCAGCAATTGCTCTCTCTCTCTCTCTCTCTCTCTCTCTCTCTCTCTCTCTCTCTCTCTCTCTCTCTTTCTCTCTTTCTTTATATATATATATATAGAGAGAGAGAGAGAGAGAGAGAGAGAGAGAACAAATGAAAAGACAATAACTAAACATACACATTATAAAGAGAAAATTTATATAGGTGGAGCGCAGAAAGAAAGAGAAGAACGAGAAAGTCAGACCCTGATGTCTGCCCGTTTGTTGACACACGTTTCAACCCCACCGGAATGCCACACGTGGTCTGGCCCATCCGCCTGACAAATAGTTTTGCCTCTGTCTCACGGCACAGGTGGCTGTCTCAGGTGGAAGACAGTAGTATTTATAGCAGTGGTTTATACTGGTCTCGGGTGTGCGCTGTGCGCAGGCTGGCCGGGGATCCTGCCCTGCCTGTTTGGTTGTGCTTGGTTCGTTCCTTCTGTCTTGTCGTTGCAGGCCCGGCCCAGCCCTCGTCGTCCTCGTTGGTGTTTCTTTGTCAGGTAGTTATTAAAACTGGTGCAGGTAAGTTCAGAATGCATGTAATGGTGATTCTGGTTTTGTTTTCTTCAGCTAAAGTTTTGACTGTCACGCTGTTGGAGAACAGATGATGAGACTGGAGACAATTGATACGGTCTCGTACACGCGAGCGCGCGTTCACACACACACACACACACACACACACACACACACACACACACACACACACACACACACACACACACAAGTGCGTGCGAGGCTGTACGCGCGCGGGCGCGTATGTATGTGCATGCGAGCGCGCACGCATGTCAAACGTGCTTTGTCATAGACTTTGTCTTAGATCGGTATTTTAGTTTGAAAGGCTTGACTTGCACAAATAGATGTGTTTCAGATCTCCCGAGTGTTTTGTAAACTCTCCTTGCTTTGTTTAAAACGTACATTTCAACACCCCACCCCACCCCTACCCTCAACTATTTAACAAACTCCTTGCTTTCTTTAGCACCTGTCTTTTAGACCTCCCGAGTACTTAATAAAGTCTTCTTTTCTTGGTTGATGCGTAAGTTGCAGACCTCCCGAACTCTTTGTGCTTTCTATGTGTGTCTCAGACCTTCGTTGTCTGTAAGAAACTCTTCTTACCTTAGAAAAATACCTATATTCCAGACCACCAGAGTATTCAGTGAAGTCTTCTTGCCTTGAATAAATACGAATTGTTTCAGACCTTCAGAATATTCACTAAACCGTTTTTACCTTGGATATATATAGGTAAGTTTCATACCTGCAGAATAATCAATAAGCTGTGTGTGTGTGTGTGTATGTGTGTGTGTGTGTGTGTGTGTGTGTGTGTGTGTGTGTGTGTGTGTGTGTGTGTGTGCTTTGAATAGATTCGTTCTGTTCAGATCTTCTGAGTAAAACGTTTATCTATTTTTGCATACTAGCTTGCTTGACAATTTCAGTCTTGGTAGTGTACTTTTACATGTACCAGTTTAAGTTGCATGTGTCTCTTATGCAGCCCCCTTAGTCGATGAGCTTCAAAAAATAGGATTTGGCCTGAATAAACGTGCATGTATGCGTTTGCATGCCCGTGCGCACATGCGTGTGTTTGAGTGTGTGTGTGTGTGTTGTGTGTGTGTCTGTGTGTGTCTGTGTGTGTGTGTGTGTGTGTGTGTGTTACTATCTATGTGTGTGTGTGCGTGCGTGTGGGTCTGTGGTCTGTGTCTGTGTGCGTGAGAGAGAGAGAGGGAGAGGGAGAGAGAAATTTATGGGAACAGATGCTTCGTGAGTTCGTCTAGCAGTGAAATATGTGCCTTAAAATTTAAGAGGTAGAACAATTAATGGGGGCGCCATTTGTCTGCAAGTGAAATATGATCCTGTACGTGTTCTCCTGGATAGGGTGGGGAATTAAACGCGTGTTTCAGTAGACATGCTTTTTTACCCCCTAACACAGCTAGCATGAACATCAAGTGAAAATACTCCCTGTGCGTCTGTATTCATACGTTTGTGTGTGCGTGAGAGCGAGAGTACGTACGTGTGTGTGTGTGTGTGTGTGTGTGTATGTGTGTGTGTGTGTGTGTGTGTGTGTGTGTGTGTGTGTGTGCTTTTGCGCGCGCGCTCACGCGCACGGTTTCCCACATTTAGAGAGCAGGAAAGGTGATGATGCCTATATGAATCACATGTGGTGAATACAAGGGACATAGAGACAATGGCAAAGGGTGGATGGGGCAAAAGAGAAAGGCATGTAAATTCACTCTATACCCACTCTTGTCTGTCTGTCTGTCTCTCTCTCTCTCTCTCTCTCTGTCTCGTCTCTCTCTCTCTCTCTCTCTCTCTCTCTCTCTCTCTCTCTTTGTATATCCCCCCCTCCTCTCTCTTTTTCCCTCTCTCCATGCAGCAAAACACCAAACGCGCGCACGCACGCACACACACACACACACACACACACACACACACACACACACACACACACACACACACACATAGTCACACACACACACACTCGCACGCACGTACGTATGCATGCATGCGCGCACGCACGCACGCACACACACAGGATTTAGAACAAAACTGAACGGCCGGTTGTCTGCTGAGCCACTAAATGTTGCCCACATGGAAGGTTTTTTTTTTTTTTTTTTTTTTTTTTTGGGGGGGGGGGGGGTACAATTTGCCCTCTACCTGTCACTCTACCACAACACCCCTACAAATCTTCCCATCCCCCACCCTTTTGCGCAGCGCGAAAAGGCCACCCTTTTGAAATATACCAAAGAGCCCTGGCTGGTGACATGACCGTTTTCTCTCTCCACTTTCTCTCCACACACACACACATGGCAGACACCTGCCATGACTTCTTTTCTACATGTACACTGCATTGTGGATGAAAAGTTCAACTGGGCATTATCAATCTTTTTTTCCCCCCTTTTTTCTTCTTTCCTTTTTTTCTTGTCTTTTTTCTGTTCTTTGATATGTTGAGATCAGAGTGTAAGGTGAGATCAGATCAGTGTATGAGGTGAGAAGGTAAGAAGTGAGATTATCAGGGTTTGTGGTGGGATCAGGGTGGTGGGATGAGATCAGAGTATATGGTGAGATGGAGGTGTGTTCTGAGATCAGGGTATGTGATGTATTATTTAGGGTGTGAGTTGAGATGGAGGTACGAAATAAGGTAACGGTACGTGGTGGGATTGGACTGTGCGTTGAGATCATGGTGTGTAGAGAGATCAGGGGCTGAGGGTGAGATCAGGGTCTATGGTGGAGTTGTAGTACGAGGTGAGTTCAGGTTACGAGTGAAGACAGGGGTACGAGATAAACTGGAGGTATGTCTTGTGGTGGAGATTTGTGGTGAAATGGGGAATTGTGGGAAGATGGGGGTATGCGATGTAATGGTGGGGTGAAGATATATGTTTAGATCAAGTTATGCAGTAAGATCAGGATGTATGGTGAGCTGGAGGAATAGGGTTAGATAGAGGTATTTGGTGAGATGAAAGTATGGGTGAAATGAAAGTATGTGGTGAGGTAGAAGTATGTGATGATGTGGAGGCATGTGTATAGAAGTGTGTGTGTGTGGTGAGGTGAGAGTATGTGGTTTAGGCGGAGGTACGTGGTGTGGTGACGTGGGTATGTGTGGGAATTCAGGGTATGAGATGAGTTGAAGTACGGGATGAGATGGAGGCACAAGATGACATGGAGGTATGGAGTGAGATGGAGGAATGTTATGGGATAGAGTATGTGGTGAGGTGTGCATGTGAGGTGGGGGTGTAAATGGGAATTGGTGAGGTAAGGGTATGTAATGAGGTGGGGGAAGGTGGTGGAAAAATAATATATGGTGAAACATAGATATGCCGTGAGATGAGGGTCTATGGGGACGTGAAGGTATGTGATGAGGTGGTTGTATGTGGGGATGAGGCGGGGTTATGTGGTGATGTGAAAGTATGTGGTGGATTTGGGATATGTGGTTGGATGGATGCATGTGGTGGGGTGATTGTATCTGGTGAGATGGGGGAATGTGTTGAGGTTGAGGTATGTGGTGTGGTAGAGATGTTAAGATGGAATTTTATTGTGAGATCAGCGTATGTTGAGATGGAGGTATTTGGTGATGCAGTGAGATCGAGGTATATGGTGAGATTGAGGTATGCGGTGAAGTGGAGAGGTGTAAGGTAAAATCGGGATAATAGTTGAGAGTGAGGCATGTAGTGAGATCGGATTATGAGGTAAGATCGAGGTATGAGGTGAGATCGGGGTATGTTGTGAGAGTGCAGTGTATGGTGAGTTCAGGTATTTGGTAGGATCAGACGATGTACAGCATCAGAGTATATGAGACGGATGTAGTGTGATCGATGTATGTATGATCGGATTGCGTGACGGAAATGAGGTTAAAAAGATACGGGGTTAAACATTTTTAACTTTGTTCAACTTTGGTAAAAAAAAAAAAAAAGAAATGAAACACACACATCCAGACCCATCGATTACTTTGCTCAGGGAATCATAAATCAAAAGCAGCAGGACGTGATGTCGCTTTCCCACACTGGCAAGATAAGGAAGACATTACGCAAACAAACCAGAGCTGTCAGATTATCGCAAACTGTAAATAAGACTGAAAGGTGAGCAGATCACGTGAAGATCAGGTGACTGCATGTTTACTTGCAGGAGAGACTTATTCTGTCGCCCACAAAAGGAATAAATCAGATGTCACTTTATTTTTCTGTTACGTCGCTTTCGTATTGATCCGTTTGCCATCTATTCGGATTATGTTTGGTAAACGGCTTTGTATTATGTCTGTCTGAGTGTGTCTGCCTCCCCACCCACCCCATCTCTCTCTTTCTCTCTGTCCCTCCCTCCCTCTGTCTCTCTCTTTTTCTCCCCCCCCCCTCCCTCTCTCTTCTCTTTGTGGGTGCGTAAAGTCACCTGATCTCTCTCTCTCTTTCTCTCTGTCTCTGTGTGTCTCTCTCCCTCCCATCTCACGCCCTGCCCCATCCTCTCTGTGCGTGCGTAAAGTCACCTAATCTCTCTCTCTCTCTGTCTCTGTCTGTCTGTCTGTCTCTCTGTCTCTCTTCTTCTCTCTCTCTCTCTCTCTCTCTCTCTCTCTCTCTCTCTTTCCCTCGCTCGCTCGTTCGCTTGCTGTCTCTGTCTCTCTCCATTATTCATGCGCTTTCTTTCTTTCTTTCTTTTTTTACAGTTCACATCCGTGTATGCTTACTTTTGTTTCTCATGTTTTTTTCCCCTTTGTATTAGCGTCCCGATGACTTTACAGTGAATTAGCGTTTTTTTTCCATCGAGGGTTGTTTTACTGGTTTTCCACGTGGGGTTTATGACTCTGAATTGTCCTGTTTTGTCTCTTAGCGAGATCTATTAATCATTCGTGTAAAAAGTAGTCTTATGCTCCAAGTGAAAGACGACTGAAACCGAAAATTTTGTTGGGAAATGTGTTGTCGACGCCTGTTCTTTGAAAATTGTCGTGGTGTTGGTCTGTCCCTGGACTACGTTTCTTCCGTCTACCAAGTTTGATAAAAATCCGTTTGGTAGATATATGGGCCTAATCTTTTTAAAGAGAGGCAGACAACCGAACACACATGGGTGATGCATAAGCTCCATGGCGAATGTAAAGATGTTGCTGCTATAAGCATGTTCATTCTGGCTTCTCAGTGGAAATTGGGGAAAGCGTGACGATGCCCATGTCCTCTCCATATATCCTGGTGTATGCTTGGTATTTTTGTGTTTCCATAGCTCATAGAACGTTGACAGGCATTACACGATCTGTAACATGTGTATCTGCGTTGCAGGCGTACAAAGGTACAAAGGGAGGTTCAGCTATCGACAAGTTTGCACTATGCTGAATCGGAGGATCGAAAAACAAATCCTATTCAACTTAGGCGGAAAAAAATGTTAAAAAAAAAAAAAAAAAAAAAAAACTCGCACTGCACTCTTCATCTGTCATTCATTGCCAGCGGTTCATACCCGCAACTCTCGGACTGAGAGATGTATGTTATAATCACTAGACTTTGGCGACTGTGGCCGAGGGCTTGAACCGCCTTGTCTGGATTTTTCACCTATGTAGTTCCCAAGTCATAACATCGTCAGGTTAATACGGACAAGTACGCATGTTTGTCGACGAAAATAAACCTCAGTCCTGTAATAAATGATGTGTGAGCATTGTTTATTGACGAAAACAAACCCTTTTCCCGTAACAAATGACACGTGAGCATTGTTTATTGACGAAAACAAACCCTTTTCCCGTAACAAATGATATGCGAGCATTGTTGTCGACGAAAACAGACCTAATCCTGTAATAAGTGAATTGTAAGCATTGTATGTCGACGAAAACAAACCCTTTTCCGTACTAATGATATGTGAGCATTGTATGTCGACGAAAACAAACCCTTTTCCCGTACTAAATGATATGTGAGCATTGTATGTCGACGAAAACAAACCCTTTTCCCGTACTAAATGATATGTGAGCATTGTATGTCGACGAAAACAAACCCTTTTCCCGTACTAAATGATATGTGAGCATTGTATGTCGACGAAAACAAACCCTTTTCCCGTACTAAATGATATGTGAGCATTGTATGTCGATGAAAACAAACCCTTTTCCGTACTAAATGATATGTGAGCATTGTATGTCGACGAAAACAAACCCTTTTCCCGTACTAAATGATATGTGAGCATTGTATGTCGACGAAAACAACCCTTTTCCGTACTAAATGATATGTGAGCATTGTTTGTCGACGAAAACAAACCTAATCCTGTAATAAATGATACGTGAGCATAACAGAGGCCTGTGTGTTGTTACATGACCTTCTCTCTGGCTGCCACAGGTTGAGTGCGGAGAGTCAGCAGCACGGACCCCAAGCGCAGCAGCAGCCATGGCGAACCGCTCCCCTGTCGTGCGGCAGATCAACCGTGAACTGCTGAGCTGCGGGATCTGTCTGGGCCGCTACCGTCGCCCCAAGGTGCTGCCCTGTCTGCACACCTTCTGCCAGAACTGCCTCGCCTCCTACGTGCCAGCGCACAGCCTGGCCCTCACCTGCCCCGTGTGCCGCCAGACCTCCATCCTGCCCCTGGAAGGCGTAGCGGGCCTGCAGACCAACTTCTTCATCACCAATTTGATGGACGTAGTGGCCGCCCAGGCCCAGAGCGTGTTGTGCACGAGCAGCTCGTGTGAAGGCGAGGACGCGCGCGCGGTCGCCAAGTGCCTGGACTGTGACCTGTTTCTGTGCGAGGTGTGTTCCGACATCCATTGCGCCATGGAGGGCGTGGAGGACAGCGGGGCCGTAGGGGAGGAGGGAGAGGTGGCCCACACCGTGGTGGGTATGGACCAGGTGTCGGGTACGACGGACAGTGACGAGACGCCTCACCTGGTGTGCCCCAGCCACTTTGGCAACGCTCTGCAGTACTACTGCACCGAGTGCGAGACGGCGGTGTGCGCCGACTGCACGGACATTGAGCACATCGGCCACACCAACATCTGCCTCACAGACGCCATCGATCAGCAGAAGTGCGAGCTGCTCAAGCTCATAGCCCAGGTCAGGGAGCAGGTGCCCTTGGTGGAACACTCCATCTCCCTCGTGACGGACGTCGGCAAAGCTCTGGAGAAGCGATCCGAGGAAGTGGAGCAGCAAATCTCCAATGCCTTCAACGAGCTGTCCAAGATGATGGACGAGAGGAAGTCCTCTCTGCTGCTGGAGCTGACCGATGCGTGCTCCTCCAAGCAGAGCGTGCTGAACGAGCAGAAGAACGTGCTGGAGACCTTCCTGGACAAGATGCAGAGCTCCTGTGACTTCACGGCCGAGTCCCTTCAGCACGGCAACGAGACCGAGATCCTGCTGGTGAAGAAGGAGATGTCTCAGAAGCTGGAGGAGCTCGCCATGCAGAAGCTGCAATTCCTCCCTGAGCAGAACGACTTCATGCTCTTCGACGACGCCTCCCTCCAGAGCCTGAAGAAATCGCTCAGCACTTTAGGGGCGCTCCGCACGAGCGGCGCGGTGGCGTACGAAACGATCGCGTCAGGCGAGGGCTTAAGACAGTGCCACGCGGGTCGCCCATGCGTGGTGACGGTGACGACCAAGGACCGTAACGGAGAGCTCGTCAAGTGTGGCTACGCCCCTGTGTCCGCTGTGGTGCGGTCCGAGGCTTCGGACACCAAAGTCCTGCCCACCATCACGGACAACAGAAACGGAACGTACGACATCACCTACACCCTGAAGGAGGAAGGGCGACACGTGCTGGACTTGATGCTGTTCGACCAGCATATAAAGGGATCTCCCTTCAAGGTATGGTGAAGATCTCTTGCTGTCGCTCTCTCTCTCTCTCTCTCTCTCTCTCTCTCTCTCTCTCTCTCTCTCTCTATATATATATATATATATATATATGTGTGTGTGTGTGTGTGTGTTTGTGTGTAAAAAGTGCAGCTACAGAGAAATACAGGGAGAGAGAGAGATTTATATATATATATATATATGTGTGTGTGTGTGTGTGTAAAAAGTGCAGCTACAGATAAATACAGGGAGAGAGAGAAAGAGAGAGAGAGAGAGAGAGAGATTTAGCTTTTGATTGATCCTTTTCAGGCAGCGTTTTAATCACAATGTAGATAGACCGTTTAAAAAAAGCTGAAGAAGAAGAAGAAAGGAACGGATAAAGAAACGCGAGTTTTTTCTTCGTGTGAATGTAGTTCATGTTTCTAAAAATGACAGAAAAGTTTATTTCAATACAAAAGAAATTGTAGCTCGTAGACTGGCTCCAAGATCTGGGTTTTGACTGTGTACCCAGGCATAACTGCATTTGAAAGTTCAACGTCTTACCACTCGATCTACACGGAAATCAGTTGCTGCATGATATTTTTTTTATCAGCTCGATGAAAATTTGTGTCCTTCTGCTTCTTCTTTTATCTTCTTCTTCTTCGACAGTGTAAATTGTCTTCTCTGTCTTGTCTTCGTATTGTTCTACATGTTGAAATTAACAGGGTTTTTTTTTGTTTTGTTTTGTTTTTTACTGTGGTTCTGAAAAGGTTTTGACCTCCATTTCTTTAAAACGAAGGCATAATGAAAGTTTGGTTTTAATGTATAGTGAAGATCAGGTGCCAAACAACAGGTGAAAATCGCTTGAGGTGCAGATCCTCCCGGAGCAGAACGACAGGGTTGGAGAGGTGGGAGGGCACCAGCAGTTTCGGGCCTGACCTTTCATCGATTTAATATCAAGATTCTTAAAGCTAGTCCCCAAGTGGGTAGTGCGTGACAAGTTGAGTTGATGGTGAGATTAACGTCCCATTGGGCTGAGGCCCTTAAGGACGTTTCCCATCGTGACAAGAACTCAAAATACAAGAAGAACGGGAAGGTGTAACAGTAAAGGCTGATGTAAGGCAAATGTGGTATTCTTACATTGTCACGCCTGCTGATATAAGTACAAGGACATTCAGACAGACACTGATGCATGTACTAACAGTTTATGTGTGTGTGTGTGTGTGTGTGTGTGTGTGTGTGTGTGTGTATGTGTGTGTGTGTGTGTGGTGTGTGTGTGTGTGTGTGTGTGTGTGTCTGTGTGTGTGTGTTTATTACCTCGACATTATCATCACAATCAAGGGCCTGTGTGTAACTGATCTTATTCCCATACCTCTCCTCCCAAAAAAAAAAAAAGGAATATAAACACATTTGAACAGGCGCGCGCTCGCGCGCGCACACACACTCACACACACACACACACACACACACACACACACACACACACACACACCACACTCACACACACACACACACACTCACACACACTCACACACACACACACACACACACACACACACACACACTCACACACACACACACACACACACACTCACACACACACACACACACACACACACACACTCACACACACACACACACACACACACACACACACTCACACACACACACACACACACACACTCACACACACTCACACACACACACACACACACACACACACACACACACACACACACATCACTCACACACACACACACACACACACACACACACACACACACACACACACACACTCACACACATACATCCTTTCCATACATCAACAATAGCAACATATAGAGAGGTAGGAGTACTTCCTTTAAATGAATGCCGTCAGCTTGCCATCGCTAAATATTTGTTAAAAGGCTCTTTAAGTGAAAACAATGTCGAAAATGAAATTGGCTTAAGATCAGATGTTGATTTCCCAAAACGAGCCAAAAACATATCATGTCTTAAAACAATAAAAACTGAAACTCTAGATACTTTTCAACAATCAGGAATAGAATTAGAAGATATGGTAAAATGTAGTAATCCATGTACTGTTATCCCTCCATGGGAATTACAAAAAGGACATTTTGACATTAATTATACCAATGCAAAGAAAAATGAGAATATAAATTTTATTGGCACAGTTGCGAATGAGCATTTATTTCTCAATTATCCAAATCATCTCAAAGTTTATACCGATGGTTCAGTTCTAGAAAATCACGAAGCTGGTGCTGCTTTCACTATCCCCCACTTAAAGGTCAAAAGAGGTTTTTATATTGGAAAGCACAGATCTATATTTACAGCTGAATTAACTGCTATTCTTATGGCTTTGCGTTATTTGCTTGATTTTCCGAAAACTGTGACTCAGATTCTTTTTTGTGTCGATTCAAAAT
>CM065720.1:37140872-37150872 GCA_033310375.1 Conus canariensis
TTACTCTTACTGTCATAATGTATCCCGTTACCTTTACTCTTACTGTCATAATATATCCCTGTGCCTTTACTCTTACTGTCGTAACATATCTTGGTGCCTTTACTCTTACTGTCATGATACGTCCCTGTGCCATTACTCTTACTGTCATGATATATCTTGGTGCCTTTACTCTTACTGTCATGATACGTCCCTGTGCCATTACTCTTACTGTCATGATATATCTTGGTGCCTTTACTCTTACTGTCATGATATATCCCGATGCCTTTACTCTTACTGTCATGATATATCCCTGTGCCTTTACTCTTACTGTCATGATATATCCCTGTGCCTTTACTCTTACTGTCATGATATATCCCGGTGCCTTTACTCTTACTGTCATGATATATCCCTGTGCCTTTACTCTTACTGTCATGATATATCCCTGTGCCTTTACTCTTACTGTCATGATATATCCCGGTGCCTTTACTCTTACTGTCATGATATATCCCTGTGCCTTTACTCTTACTGTCATGATATATCCCTGTGCCTTTACTCTTACTGTCATAACATATCTTGGTGCCTTTACTCTTACTGTCATGATATATCCCTGTGCCTTTACTCTTCCTGTCATAATATATCCCTGTGCCTTTACTCTTACTGTCATAACATATCTTGGTGCCTTTACTCTTACTGTCATGATATATCCCTGTGCCTTTACTCTTCCTGTCATAATATATCCCTGTGCCTTTACTCTTACTGTCATAACATATCTTGGTGCCTTTACTCTTACTGTCATGATATATCCCTGTGCCTTTACTCTTCCTGTCATAATATATCCCTGTGCCTTTACTCTTACTGTCATAACATATCTTGGTGCCTTTACTCTTACTGTCATGATATATCCCTGTGCCTTTACTCTTCCTGTCATAATATATCCCTGTGCCTTTACTCTTCCTGTCATGATATATCCCTGTGCCTTTACTCTTACTGTCATGATATATCCCTGTGCCTTTACTCTTACTGTTATATCTTGGTGCCAGTACACTTACTGCCGTAACATATCCTGGTGCATTTACACTTACTGTCATAATAAATCTTGGTGCCTTTAACACTTGCTGTCATAATATATCCCGGCGTCTCAACATTTACACTTTACACTCACTGTCATACTGTCATAATATATCGTGGTGTCTTTACACTTACTGTCATAATATATCCCGGCGCCTTTATATTTACTGTCATAATATATCCCGGCGCCTTTACACTTATTATCATAATATACCCCGGCACCTTTACACTTACTGTCATACTATATCCCGGTGCCTTTACACTTACTGTCGTAATTTATCCCGGCGCCTTTACATGTACTGTCATAATATATCCCGGTGCCTTTACACTTGCTATCATAATATATCCTGGTGCCTTTACACCTACTATCATAATATATCCCGGCGCCTTTACAATTACTGTCATAGTATATCCTGTGCCTTTGCACTTACTGTCATAATATATCCCGATGTCTTTACACTTACAGTCATGATATATCCCGATGTCTTTACAGTTAGTCATAATATATCCCAATGTCTTTACACTTATTGTCGTATATCCAGGCGCCTTTACATTTACTGTCATAGTATATCCTGGTGCTTTTACACCTACTGTCATAATATACCCCGATGTCTTTACACTTACTGTCATAATACATGCCGGGTCTTTACACTTTTTGTCATTATGTACCCCGGCATCGTTACACTTACTGTTATAATATATCCCGGTGTCTTTACACTTACTCTCATAAATTCCATAATGTACCGCGGCGTGTTTACACTTACTGCCATAATATATCCTGGTGCCTTTATACTTACAGTCATGATATATTTTCTGTGTCTTTACACTTACTAACATAATATATCCTGGTGCCTTTACATTTAGTGTCAAAATATATCCCGGCGTCTCAACACTTACCGACATAATATATCCTGTCGTTTTTACACTTACCATCACATCCCAGTGTATTTACACTTACTGTCATAATGTACCCGGCATCTTTACACTTATAGTCATGATATACCCCAGCATCTTTACACTTACTGTCATAATATACCCCAGCGTCTTTACACTTACTGTCATAATATACCCTGGCGTCTTTACACTTACTGTCATAATATACCCTGGCGTCTTTATACACTTACTGTCATAGTACACCCTGGCGTCTTCACACTTACTGCCATAATATATCCCGGCGTCTTTAAACTTCCTGTCATAACATATCCTGGCGTCTATAAACTTCCTGCCATAATATATCCCGGCGTCTTTAAACTTACTGTCATAACATATCCTGGCGTCTTGAAACTTCCTGCAATAATATATCCCGGCGTCTTTAAACTTACTGTCATAATATGTCCCGGCTTCTGCAAACTTCCTCTCATAATATATGCCGCCGTCTTTAAACTTACTGTCATAATATATCCCGCCGTCTTTAAACTTACTGTCATATCCCTGCGTCGACCAAGCCCGACTGATAAGACGCAGTGTTGGTATTGAAATTTGAGCAACACTCTCAGAGACACATCCATTAAGCGGCCGAAGCTCGACTGTGTGGTTCCAGTCTTCCCAGCTGAGCTCATTGTAAACGCAATTCTCGTTAGTACCCGGTCGAACAACAAAATTATTGTATTCCTATCCACACCTGCCCGCCTCCTACTTCTTCTCCTACTGTCCAGGTGCCGCCCCCTCTCGCCCCGTCCCTCGCCCAACCCCTCTGCTTAGTTTCTTGTGGTCCGTTTTATGTATCCGGCGCCCGAAATGATAACGTTCTTGAATTCTGTCTCCGTATCTTCCACCCAGTAAAGTTCTTGAATTCTCTCTCACAATCCCCCACCTTCCCCACCCACGCCCTCCCTACTTTAGTTCATATCATCCGTTTTCACGTATCCGTAGGATTTTTGTTTGTTTGTTTGTTTTGTTTTGCTTGCTTATTTGTTTTGAATAATTACATTACATCTTCCTTGCATTCTCGGCCGTGTGGCTGGCTGCTGGCTCGTGCGCTAGTGCGTGCTGTCACCGACGTCAGGTCTTTTAGAGTGTTGGGACTAGCATGGTGTGACACATAAGCATTTTACAGCGGACTCCATGAAAACCTTGTTCGGAAATGTCCCACCAGATGTGATCTTTGAATTTCTGAAAGAGCTCCACATTTCTGGTCTGATCTAAGATTTTACAGACGAAATATTTTTAACGAAAGTTCCTGTCTGTTTTTAGAATGTGTATTTCGAAAGGTTGTGTGAAGAAGGTGTGTGTGTGTGTGTGTGTGTGTGTGCGTGTGTGTGTGTGTGTGTGTGTGTGTGTGTGTGTGTGTGTGTGTGTGTGTGTGTGTGACTTGTGGGTTGATTTTAACGTGGTGACAGCCCTGTTGCTGCCCTTTGCAACATTACCTTACCTTACCTTAAATTACCTTACCGACGTCAGGTAAAGTGCGTAGCGGGAGGGGAGGAGTCGGACGCCCTGGGCGGGTCCTCCAAGATCCCCCGCACCACGGCTGTCAAGCAGAAGGGCACCAAGCGGCCCTCCAGCTCCCGCTCCCACGGCTCCACCAACCGCAAGTCCAACCCCATTGAGGACGACCTGCTCTTCAAGGTCGGGGGCAAAGGTCGCAACAAGGGCGAGTTCGCCAACCCCCAGGGCCTGTGCTGCACCGGGGGCCGAGTGCTGGTGGCCGACAGTAATAATCAGGTAGGTGTGTGTGTGTGTGTGTGTGTGTGTGTGTGTGTGTGTGTGTGTGGTTGTGGTGTGTTGTGTGTATGTGTGTGTGTGTGTGGTATGTGTGCGTGTGTGTGTGTGTGTGTGTGTGTGTGTGGTGTGGTGTGGTGTGTGTGTGTGTGTGTGTGTGTGTGTGTGTGTGTGTGTGTGTGTTGTGTGTGTGTTGTGTATGTGTGTTTTGTTGTTGTGGTGTTTGTGGTGGTGGTGTGGGGGAGAGGGGGAGGCGGTTGACGGGAGTGTGTATGTTGTGTTGTGGTGTGTGTGTGTGTATGGTGTGTTGTGTGTGTGTGTGTTGTGTTATGGTGTGTATGTGTGTGTGTTGTGTTGTGTGTGTGTGTGTTGTGGTGGTGATGGTGGTGGTAGTGGTGTGGGGGAGAGGGGGAGACGGTTGACGGGAGTGTGTGTGTTGTGTTGTGGTGTGTGTGTGCCCGCGTGCGCGCACGGGCAGGTCGGTATATAAGTGGCACACGTAACAGCATATTAAGTAATTCATTGTTCCGTATTGCATAGCATTGTATTACATCGCATTGTGTGGCTTTGTTTTTGCATTGCGTTTTTGTCACGTTGCCCTCAATGGCATTGCACAGCATTGCTTTGTACCCCATTGCACTGCCTAGTTCTGTCTCTAATTTACATTCAACTGAATAATGCCATCCTGGCAGCGGATATCCCGGTGTGCTGTTCGGAGTGTTATTCCCAGGCAGATGGGACAGGAAGGACTAAGAGTCACGTTGCGGTCAGTAGTAAAGTTCGTAATGTTTGCTGAAAACGAGCACAACCGTACGTCATTGAAAACAGCTAACGTGACGTATTTTCATGGGGCCTTCGAAGTGTTGGAGGAATACGTGAGAAGGTTCACACAGATGCTCAAATAATGTTCAGTTACTGGACATCGGATGTGTTTGTGTGAACGAGTACTGGGCAGGATTGGAATGGGGTGGGGAAGATGGAAGAGGGTAGGCATTCAGGCAGTGTGTTAAGCTTTTTGAACAGATCCGAATTTCCGTGTGTGTGTGTGTGTGTGTGTGTGCGTGTGTATGTGTGTGTGTGTGTGTGCGCGCGCGCGCGTGCGCGTGCGTGCGTGTTTGGGGGGCGGGGTTAGGGTTGAAGGAGGACTGCTGGCCTTTTTCCGTTATTTGTAAACACAGCATCTCAAGACTCGTATTTCCATCATTTCTAAAATGAGAGAGAGAGGGGGTGGGAGGGGGGGGGGGGGGGGGAGAGAGAAAGAGAGATCGCTTGTGGTGATGAGGTTTAGGCACGCTCATAAGCCGATGTCGAGCCACAGAGGACATTTTACGAATGAGAGGATTCCAATTTATCATGGCCGGCGATGTTCTCATCATGTAACGACCCCCATTCCATCTTCTGAATACTGAAGCGTTGGAGAGAGTGAAGATTGGTAGTTGTGTGTGTGTGTGTGTGTGTGTGTGTGTGTGTGTGGTGTGTGTGTGTGTGTGTGTGCGTGCAGAATTTCATCGTTGACTCTTTCTAGTTTTGGATGTATGTTTTATTTTAGCGCCTGTCTGTGCCGTTCGCAGGTAGTTCAGGTGTTCGCCAACTCGGGGGAGTGCCGGCTGCGGTTCGGGTCTGCCGGACGGGTGGCCGGGAAGATCCAGAGACCCACAGGTGTGGCCGTCACCCTCAACGGGAACTACCTGGTGGCTGACTACGACAACAAGTGGGTCAGTGTCTTCGCTCCGGATGGCAAATACCTCAACAAGGTCAGTGTGCTGGTTGGGGTTGAGGCCTTTTGTTTGTTTTTGGTGCTGTTATTGTTTGAGAAGATTATTCATCATCATCATCATCATCAACATCATCATCATCATCATCATCATCATCATCATCATCATCATCATCGTCAGCAGCAGCAGCAGCAGGAGCAACAGTAGTCATAGCAGCAGCAGCAGCAGCAGTATCAGCATCAGCAGTAAGAGTTGATGAAATTGTGAAATCAGATGAGTTCATTTCTTTATGGATTATATAATCTCCTCCATCCCAATTCAAATTGCCTCTGTATCGTGTCTTCTTCTTCTCCTTCTTCTTCTTCTTCTTCTTCTTCTCTCATTAGTCGTATGGAGATGGAATGTGCAATTTTGGCCCTGTATGAGATTACAAGACCAAGAAGCAATTACTGTGAAATTGCATGCATATCATTTCGTGGACAATGAGGGGAGGCAGAAAAAAAAAAAGAAGAGATAATCAGTACGTTCACATAAGGGATGATGACACTCACATTTCATGTCCACCTCACACAGATCGGCACGGGCCGACTGCAAGGGCCCAAGGGCGTGGCGGTGGACCACAACGGTCACATCATCGTGGTGGACAACAAAGCCAGCTGCGTGCTGGTGTTCCAGAACAACGGCAAACTGCTGCACAAGTTCGGCTCCCGAGGCAACGAGGACTACCAGTTCGCTGGCCCCCACTACGCCGCCATCACCGCCAACAACGACATCATCATCACCGACTTCCACAACCACTGCGTCAAGGTCGGTCAGCGTTAGGGATCATGTCAACAAACGCACGGTTAATATTGTTGACAATAATGCTACTAACCCTTATTTTTCATGTGACAAGTTTGTTTGTTTTTCGCGAAAGTGTTGAACTTTTTGCACTTTTCGCAGAAGAGTTGGTCGTGGCGTGTTGGTGGGATGGGTGGCACGAATTCACACACACACACACACACACACACACACACACACACACACACACACACACACACGTGCAAACACACACACTCACGCACACATACACACGCGCACACATACACACACACACACACACACACACACACACACACACACACACACACACACACGCCCACACGCTCACATGCACATACATGTACATTGGTGTCGTATTTACATATCATCAAGAAAACGGAAAAATGGCTTGAAGATCGGTGGGATTGAACATGGTCCCAGACGTAAAAATCGTGCCAATGGATTTCTAACCGAAGAACTAAGAAAGAAAGAAAGAAAACAAAGAGTACAAAATCAGTCGTTCTCACTCCTGACTTCAGCAAGCTGGTAAGACTCTGAGATAGTTTTGACAGACAGTGAGACTACAGAACAGCGTTCTCGTCATTACGGATGTCGGGAGTAGAGAAACTGCCTTTGTTTTGGTTTGGTTTGTTTTATGATTAACTCCCTTGTTTTGTTTTGTGTTATGATTAACTCCCTTTCTTTCAGGCCTACGACAGCGAAGGGTCCTTCCTGTTCAGCTTCGGTTCCCATGGAGAGGGTAACGGTCAGTTCAACGCTCCCACCGGACTGGCCGTGGACTCCAAAGGTCATATACTGGTGGCCGACTGGGGCAACTCCAGGATTCAGGTATATACTCCCTCGGCCAAACTCCTCCCGTTTTTCAAAATACTTACGAAAACCCTTTTGTTGTTGTTGCTGTTTGTTGTTGTTGTTGTTGTTGTTTTTTAATTTTATAAACAGCTTTTTGATCTTGACTTTGAAGCTGGTATTCCCATAAAAGGATTCTTCATAAAGCATTGTTTAGTTCAGATGTTGAGTGGATGTGATGAAGTCATCTTTAGCGTTAACACTCCCAACGTTTTGGTCAGCAACGAAAGTTAAGTCAAAGGGATGGGAGAGAGCGAAACTGTTTTACTGTGCAATTGACACTACCAAAACACGAAGTGGTCAGCATCGTGATACCTGGATTTTTGTTTATTTCTTTTTGTTGTGTTTGCTGCCTGCGGGGATGGAACCCAAGGTCTTGGGGAAAGAGGAGACAAGGGGGGAAAATGACGTGACCGTCTGTTATCATTCAATGATTGGTGCCACCTGTGGGGATTGCCTAGTGCGATCATTATCATGGTCTTCTTTTCCTCATTACGTGGCAAATGAGAAGTTAAGATTTATATCAAAGCATTGCCTGTGTTTGTGTGTCTTTCTCCCTGTTCACTGAGCATAGTATTTTATTGTGTTCATCAGCAATGGTATTAGCTAAGATGATTCAAAAATGAAATGTGGGTTAGTATAGGTGTACGTGTGTGTGTGTGTGTGTGTGTGTGTGTGTGTGTGTGTGTGTGTGTGTGTGTGTGTGTGTGTGCGTGCATGCGTGCGTGCATGTGTGTGTGTGTGTACAAATGTATCTTTTCATTCAAGTTCGCTTGTGTGTGTGTGTGTGTGTGTGCGCGCGCACGTGTGTGTATGTGTGTGTACGAATACAGGTGTTTGACGCCAGCGGGTCGTTCCTGTCGTACGTGAACACGTCAGCAGAACCGCTGTACGGGCCCCAGGGGCTGGGAATCACCTCGGACGGGCAGGTGGTGGTGGCCGACTCCGGGAATCACTGCCTAAAGTTCTACAAGTACCTGCAGTAGACAGCCCTCAGCCTGCACGCCTGCCTGGCAGCCGTGAACTGCACAGAGAAGGGGATTGTCAGGGCACGCATGTACAAGGCACGCACGTGCTGTGAATGTGCCGTGCTGGGTTGTGCGAAGATGTAGAAGGAAGAGGAAGGGTTTCTTGCCTGGTTGTCCCCTCTGTTTCTCATTGTTGGAGTCCAGTTCGTTCATGCAAATCACTAATCACTAGACGAGAGAATTATTCCACTGGCTGGTTTACCTCTCAGGTAATTTCTTATATCAATTCTTTTTAATCCGCTATTCCGTGAGGTTGGCCTACTACCTGCTTGTATGTTTTGCCTGCGTGTGGGTTCTTCAAATCCTTTTTTTCTTTTTTAGCTGTCCCATCTTCTGTGCCCACTCAGTGGCATTGCACCCATGCCACTCACTTCAACACCTGGTCCATAGTCACAGCCTGGCTGTCCCGCCACAGCCCCGGCACCAGCGATCCACAGGGAGCAGTCAGTGTCAAGTCGTCAAGAGGCAACCCACCAGAGGAGACACTGCACTGCTGCCGAGTCACTTCAGTGGTGTTCATTGGTACCTGTTCTGACCCAACATACGCAGGACTCGACTTACTAAGCCCCGTACAGACGATGATAATTGCTTAATCGCGGAGCCGGCGTGAGTGAGCTCCCCCTTCGGAGGGCGCCACCACGTCCCTCCAACAACAGTTCCCATGAACTTGCCGATACCGGTGACCCCGATAGAATCTAACCAAGGCCATAAACGCAGAGGGGCAATCGAAACTGGGGTCACCATAAGAGTAGGGATCGAAGGTTGTTTTTAATGCTGATCAGTGAGGATGATGAAGATGATGGTACGGATTCCCATTCTGTTCTGAGACTGCATGACAGGGCTGTACTCTACGTTTACTTTCATAATATATCCCGGCGTCAACCAGGCCTGAGAGACAGACACCTGCAGTGTTGGTCAGGAAATTTTTAGCAACACTCTCAGAGACGCATCCATGAAGTGGATAAAACCCTTCCAGTTGGGCCCATAGCAAACTCAGCTCTGGGTAGAAACTGGTTGGGGCCGAGTGTCCTTCCAGACTGATAATTTGACATTGTCATTTGCAAAGCGTGATGAACAGACAACCAACACAAAGACACATAGACCAACAGAAAGTGATGAATACTTGTAATGTGTGCAATGGAACTCCCCCTGGTAAGAGGCGAAGATGCTGATCCGGTCCACTCCACTCTGTGGTTTGTGCCAGTGGCTGCACTGAAGGCATGGTGTCTGTGTCCGCATGTTGCTTGAGACGGGGGCGCTGTGTAAGTAAATTGACAAAGACCTGGAAAGGAATCTCTTCAGTCCCAGTTTCTGTCATACCACCTGTTGATCTAATGTCACCTGTAGTTCGACTGTTGACAGCATACTTGCACTTTCTCTGCATATGTTTGCAGGGATGGGGATGGCGGAAGGGAAAGAAGGATATAGCTAGGTTAATAGTCTTGAAATGAAGTGTGAAAACTTTCAAAACCTGTGCCAGTGTGTTGCTGTCCATTTTCCTGTTTCCTGGTAGTAACAGAGACCTTATTACGTAGACCCACCTGTCTCCATTGCTTCTCTTTTTTGTTTCCTGACGAGTGATTTGTCAGCCGGTGAGGTCAGCCCCGCCCCCCCCTCCAACGCACACACACACACACACACACACACACACACCACACACACACACACACACACACACGCACCCATATTGTACCCGATAATCTGCTTGGTCTTGTTCACAGGCAATGTTAATTGGCAGTCAAGGACAACTTTAACCCTGTAGCCATAGAATGTCCAAGGTCCAATTTTTTTCGCCAAGAATCGGCTGCTTTCACCGGTCACACTTACTAAAGGCATGTAATATGCTTTTTCAAGCCATTCTCTCGCCAGTTTTAAGTG
>CM065720.1:37153372-37235872 GCA_033310375.1 Conus canariensis
TTGATAGTTTCTTTGTACTAGCCCGCACCTGTCAGCGTGGTGTAGTAGTAGTAGCACTTTCATTTTACGTCTTTTCACAAAATTGTGTGATATTGCGTGGTGTGTGTGTGTGTGTGTGTGCGCGGCGCGCGCGCGCGTGCTTTGTACTCTGCAGAACGAAAATTGTAACTCAGTCACTTCGTCGGGCCGAACTATGGAGGTGCGCTCTGTGGAGAATCTTGCATTCATAATGCTTGCTCTCTCTCTCTCTCTCTCTCTCTCTCTCTCTCTCTCTCTTCTCTCTCTCTCTCAATATTGTAAAACAGTTGATATTTATCTGATTAAAGTTTATAGATGGTGAAGTATCCGTTTGATGAAATTGTTTTTACTGTTTTGTAATCTCTCTCTCTCTCTCTCTCTCTCTCTCTCTCTCTCTCTCTCTCTCTCTCTCTCTCTCTATCGCACGTATGTTTGTTGTGCTGTGCTCATGTGAGAGAATGCGCGTGCGTTGAATCGCGAGTCTTTACAAAAAGTCGCCACGGCTTACTGATAAATCAAATGACTACATATTGTTTGTTCAGCATCAGCAACGCATTCTTGTATGGAAAGAGTGTTGACTTTTTTCAGATACTGTTGTTACGTAGCATTAAGATCATAACCGTATTGTTATGCTGTTGTTAATAGCTTTACTGGACACAGCTGGTTAGTCAAGAGGCACGTATGAGGGCAAGTGTCGTGGCTGACTAACACAATGGTCCAACCAGGCTATAAACAGCACGACTTAACTGTTGTGTTGTCGGTCAACAAGAACAGTAATTTACCTCCTCCTAAAGGGAAGAAACTAGTGGCGACAGGGTCACAATCAACTGGTCCGAAAAGGGAATGTATCCGTCGCTTCGGGTATCGTGATGTGTACAACTGTTTGAGTGTGGATGAAATGGCCCTTGATGTTGTTACCTTCATAGGACTCGTGACCGGTCGTAGCATGACTGTGGCTTGCGCTTTTGATTTGATGTTTAACACGATGACTGCAGACCCCCCCCCCCAACCCTCTCTCTCTCTCTCTTCTCTCTCTCTCTCTCTCTCTCTCTCTCTCTCTCTCTCTCTGAAAAATAAACTGAAGCACTTTTCTTCATAAAATGTTTTAGATACACGTCTAGATACACGCTGATTCTACACTAGCACATTTCTACAAATTGCTGTTTAGTTAGTCGAGTTTCAAGTTTTTACTACTTTCTAGCTTCAGATCACAAACCTAAAATATTGTGCCTGTTTGTTTGTTTGTTTGTGTTGGTTTGTTTTTTGTTGTTGTTTTGTTTGTTTGTTTTTTCAGGTTTACCTCAGACCCGTAGTGCATAGACAGTAGATATGTTCTTTTTGTCAGTTATCTAATTAAACAAAACGTAATCCTTCCACCGTCCATTACAAGAACTGATAAAGGGTACTTCTTTTCTTTTCTTTTTTTACGTCGAGCGCAGTGTATTCATCAGTTCTTAAACTCATAAGTCACACTCGTCCTGTCATCCAGTTATCATGTTCGTGTACATTGTGTGTGTTGTGGATTTATGTTTTCTTATATGTGATCATTCCTTGAATTGCACTCATGACCTAATTATTAAACTGTTCAGACACAGACCTAACCCCCCCCTCTCTCTCTCTCTCTCTCTCTCTCTCTCTCTCTCTCTCTCTCTCTCTCTCTGTGGCCATGCACATGATAACGTCTGGGGCCGAATAATGTACGTATTACATCGTAGAGCTTACCATCACATTTTCGTTCTACATGCCGTGTGCATGGTCGAGATCTTATAGGGGACTTGTCTGGTTATGCAAAATCGGAGAGAGAAAAAGGTTTCACGCGAAACTGCTGCTCGAAAGTACATCTGATCAGCCGCCACTATTACCTGCGTGTGTACATAATGTACTCCTTTGATTTGCCACGTCCTCGTGTGGTTCCAGAGTGTTTTGGTAAGAAATATCTTCTTTTTTTTCTATTGCTTTGCATGTTTCTTGCCGCAGGGTGTGTGAACGTTAGTCAGGCGTTCAGTATGTACACGCTGAATGAATGCAGGAATGATTTCGGCCTTTGAAAGCGTAATGACGGATGGCTTTGGAAATTAGTTACTTAAGTGACATTATATTGCTATGTACACATTCAAAACTCGTGTGCATATAAAGGCATGCTCACACATACAGCTTGTTTCATCAAGGAGGTGTCACTACGTGCGGACTAATTCGTATGCGCTACTCTTCACCTGCAAAGTTTTGAGGCTACACACACACACACACACACACACCGCGCGCGCGCGCGCGCGCGCGCGCACGCGCGCAGCAGAATGGAGGACCGTGGTTGTGTTGAGGGTCGTGAAAAGAAAGTCAATTCGCGACAAGAATGGGGTAGAGACAATATGTAGATTACTAAGTAGTGGGAGACAACATGTGAAGGAACGAAGGGAGCCTGATTTATTTCACCCGGCGAGGAGATTATGGTTTGTGTTTGTGTCATGAAATTACACGAAAACTGTTGATCCGATTTCAACCAAACTCAATGGAAAAATATGAATCCAGTCCATAGAGGAAACCAGTAAATTTTTGTGCAGTTCCAGGATGATCCATAATTATGACAAAATTTTCACTGAGCATGAACACTGTTGAGTACTGTCATGAATCTTCGACTATGTGTAAAGTTATATATTATAACAGAACATTTAAACTGTCTAGTCATACAAACATCGACGTTTTATAATTTCCGTATCCTACTATTTTTGAAAATGCATGGGAAATAACTTTTACAGTCCACAGCTTCGCGGTTTGAAAGAAAAAAAAAAAAAGTGGATCCAAGATTCATTCTACTTTGGCAGAGGTCTGCGCTGTCCGGAGTGTCCTTGTGGTTAAGAATATAACAGGCAAGGAAATTGTAACGTGTACAGTCCCTCGACTTGGTCTGAGCAGTTTTCATCGTAAACTATCCAATCGGTTAAGAACCATTTTAATTATCCCGTTACCATGTAAACACCCACCCCAAATTTGTGTTTAACTTTATGAATAGAGTACACTATGCTGTAAATGTCCGTCTCCATTATCAACTTCTTTTTTTTAATCGGGGCGTTTGTTGACGAAAAAGACTGCACAGTCGGGCGTTTTCCTCTTGATCCGTTTATTCTTCTGATCAGAGATGTCTATATCCTGACTGTTCCGACAGGATTTTTTTTCAGGGGATAGGATGTTGAGAAACTGTCGTTCTCTTTCTACCTAGAGCAAGAGGTATTAACTGACATGTTCAAATTGTGGTCTATAGCGGCTGAAATGGTTTAAACGAGTTATTGTACAACATTCCGCGGTTTTTTTTTTTCACCAAGAGTGCGACACAGACCCAACATTTTAGCTAAGTTGATGGTTTTGAAGGATGGGGGGTACAAAAGGTTCTTTATGGCTTTGATAACCGTTCATTGTAAGTGACCGGCTGTGAACGATTGCTATGCTTCGGTTATGTCTTGCTCGTTGATGTCTGATATATATAATATGCCAATTCATATGAGCTTGTATATTTCTGCAGTCAGTCTTGTGTCGGTGTGTGATGTCAGTGGTCGGCCAATATTCATGTTTCAAAATTTGTCACAGATGTTGACTGTATTCAAAGTACTTAATGAAACTTGCTTCCCGTGTAAGTACTCTATATGACGGTCTGTCTTATCCTCTGAAGCTTATACTGATAATCTTTTTTTCCATTGTTGGAACACTTGTTTGACAACTGGCAACCAGACAGTCAGACTGTATATAATGTTGTGCACACTAGTTCTGCTTTCTGTGGTGTCTGTTTGGCCCTATGACCATTTTATGTCTTTTTTTTTCTGTGGTGTCTGTTTGGCCCTATGACCATTTTATGTCTTTTTTTTCTGTGGTGTCTGTTTGGCCCTATGACCATTTTATGTCTTTTTTTTTCTGTGGTGTCTGTTTGGCCCTATGACCATTTTATGTCTTTTTTTTCTGTGGTGTCTGTTTGGCCCTATGACCATTTTATGTCTTTTTTTTCTGTGGTGTCTGTTTGGCCCTATGACCATTTTATGTCTTTTTTTTCTGTGGTGTCTGTTTGGCCCTATGACCATGGTGTCTGTTTGGCCCTATGACCATTTTATGTCTTTTTTTCTGTGGTGTCTGTTTGGCCCTATGACCATTTTATGTCTTTTTTTCTGTGGTGTCTGGCCCTATGACCATTTTATGTCTTTTTTTTTCTGTGGTGTCTGTTTGGCCCTATGACCATGGTGTCTGTTTGGCCCTATGACCATTTTATGTCTTTTTTTTCTGTGGTGTCTGTTTGGCCCTATGACCATTTTATGTCTTTTTTTTCTGTGGTGTCTGTTTGGCCCTATGACCATTTTATGTCTTTTTTTTTCTGTGGTGTCTGTTTGGCCCTATGACCATTTTATGTCTTTTTTTTCTGTAGTGTCTGTTTGGCCCTATGACCATTTTATGTCTTTTTTTTTCTGTGGTGTCTGTTTGGCCCTATGACCATTTTATGTCTTTTTTTTTCTGTAGTGTCTGTTTGGCCCTATGACCATTTTATGTCTTTTTTTTCTGTGGTATCTGTTTGGCCCTATGACCATTTTATGTCTTTTTTTTCTGTGGTGTCTGTTTGGCCCTATGACCATTTTATGTCTTTTTTTTTCTGTGGTGTCTGTTTGGCCCTATGACCATGGTGTCTGTTTGGCCTATGACCATTTTATGTCTTTTTTTTTCTGTGGTGTCTGTTTGGCCCTATGACCATTTTATGTCTTTTTTTTTCTGTGGTGTCTGTTTGGCCCTATGACCATGGTGTCTGTTTGGCCCTATGACCATTTTATGTCTTTTCTGTGTGTCTGTGGTTCTGTTTGGCCCTATGACCATTTTATGTCTTTTTTTTCTGTGGTGTCTGTTTGGCCCTATGACCATTTTATGTCTTTTTTTTCTGTGGTGTCTGTTTGGCCCTATGACCATTTTATGTCTTTTTTTTCTGTGGTGTCTGTTTGGCCCTATGACCATTTTATGTCTTTTTTTTCTGTGGTGTCTGTTTGGCCCTATGACCATGGTGTCTGTTTGGCCCTATGACCATGGTGTCTGTTTGCCTATGACTTTTCTGTGGTTTGTTTCTGTGGTGTCTGTTTGGCCCTATGACCATGGTGTCTGTTTGGCCCTATGACCATGGTGTCTGTTTGGCCTATGACCATTTTGTCTTTTTTTTCTGTGGTGTCTGTTTGGCCCTATGACCATGGTGTCTGTTTGGCCCTATGACCATGGTGTCTGTTTGGCCCTATGACCATTTTATGTCTTTTTTTTCTGTGGTGTCTGGCCCTATGACCATGGTGTCTGTTTGGCCCTATGACCATGGTGTCTGTTTGGCCCTATGACCATTTTATGTCTTTTTTTTTCTGTCGAATTTGGATGTTTTTCATTACTTTGCCTTTCTTCAAACCGGAAATTAAAGTAAAGCGAATTAGCTGGCGTTTCCGGCATAGCCTACATTCATTTGCTTTGGGTTGTGTCAGTAATCCAGCTACCATGTTCTTGATTGCTGCTTATAAGTATTGTCTTTGGTGTTTGTCTAGGGGTTTTTTTTTGTTTGTTTTGTTTTGTTTTTGTTTTAGAATGGGGTTACTTTTCCTACAATTGTATTGGTAGCTATGAAAAGTCTCTGTGTTGTCCGGTGGGCTACAGTAGTAAAAACTGAACAACAAACAAGTAGGATAACTCTTGCTCCCATAATGAAATAACTACACGCCCACAACTCCAAACGAATGCAGCTTACCACACAGAATCGCCTGGCAGAAATGACAACACACAGCACACAGAACAAACAAGGAAACATCCCACGTTGTTCTGTGTGCTCTGTGATGCTGCCATTTCTGCAAGGCGATTCGGTGTCGTAAGCGGCGTTCGTTTGGAGTTGTGGGCGTGGGAGCAAGAGTTACCCTACCTGTTCGTTCTTTACTGTTTACCGTTCCCTGCCTCATTTAAGATTTCCTTTCTAAACAAACAGATCAGCGTTTGTCGTGCACTGCGTTTGCACTGATCGAGTGCCTGTTTACCTTTGTGGTGGGTGGTGGTAGGGGTAGGGTGGACGTGGAGGAGAACTTGGGAAAACTCTCTGATTAATGAACGTTCGCTGGATTAGTGGGGTGGGGGTGGGGTCATTTTTTCTGTCCCGGGATTCATTGTGGAATTGTGGTCAAATGTCTTGTTTGAACACCAACATTACGTTACAATAGTGATACGGTATGGAAATTAATCATCTTGATGTATCATCTTGACTTCTGTGTATGATGTATTTGATGTGGAAAGTGTAGAGGAATCTGCCGTAGCGCTAGAAGACCCCGTCTCCGCCAGACAAGACACCTTGCCGCAGTCTTGATGTGCATTAGAAAATAAAAGAACAATGATCATGATAATCAAATTTATCTTTAAAAATGTAATAAACAGTACATGTAATGTAATGACCAACTTTTGTGACGCCTTTTCCATCAGTCGAATTTCCTTGTAACACCGACTTCACTGTTTTAAAATTTTCATTGAGATCAGGGTAATTCAAGATACGTTCTTCTGATGACTCACCCCACCCCCTTCCCTCCACCTCCACCCACACATACATTGCTTAGCATAGTGCACTCTCGTCTGTAGTTGTGCTGGGTATATACCGTTTCCAGGAGAATAGAAAGCTAGATTTTTCAAACACACACACACACACACACCACACACACACACACACACACACACCACACACACACAGAGAAACAGTTTACTGTCAGATTAACATATTGTTGTACTGACAACACAACACACCACACACACACACACACACACACACACACACACACACACACGCACATCTTGCACTACATGCCGCACTCCGACCTACGATTTTGTTTTGGTATTAACTGTTTTCACGCTAATAGGAATGTAGATTTTTCGGAACGTATGGAATCGTGTAGAAATTCCTGAAACGCAAGATATTTTCGTTTTGTTTTGTTTATTTGTTTGACTGTTTGTTTGTTGTCCTATTCTGTGTCCACCGTGAACGTCAACAGTGAGCTAGTCTATCATTCCGGCTTTGTCAGTGGCCCAGCTGAAGTGCAAGTACCAGTGCGTGTCTTTGGTTCGGTATAATACATATCAGCCTCTGCTTTCTCTGGTAGGTCCATGTACATTCCTACTTTTAGATCTCTTGCAATGTACAGGGAATTGGCACTTTGTCAGCGTGACTGTTTTTCCTGCAGCTGTGTATTTGTCGTGAAGCAGATTTGAAAAAAAAAAAGATCGTGTGAAACTGTTTTTGACTGTTCATGTTGTGATACTGATCGCGGCTGATAACAAATGCGACGGTAGTGTAGCTTCCTATGACTTAAATTACTACTCTTTTTTATTTTTTGTTTACTGTATATATGATGTATAGCAATGTGTAATTATGTTATATATGATATGAATAACTGCTGTTTGGTTGAGCAAATCGCACGTGACCAAAATGTTGCTTTGGGTGTTGCACGAGTTGACTTTGCAGCGTGTCCATTTTGTTACTTTGCTGCATCTGCAAATAAATCTAGAAAAGTCAACATCTGTTTTCTTTGTTGAACGGAGAGAGAGAGAGAGAGAGAGAGAGAGAGATCTTTGATACTTGAGAATGAAGATCGGCCGAGTCCATGTCTTAATAACTGTCTTTTGTCATGCACAAGGAATTTCAATACATGTCATGCAGACAAATCAGCTTAACAACAACGTTAATGCATTTCTAATACCGACAAGCAGCCCTCCGGGGGTTTCAACCTTGCCGTGGTCGGAGACCTTGTGAGGCCAGTGATCCCTCAGGCTCTGCTGACAGGGGCATCAATACATGGATGGAAACCTAATTCTCCAAACGCTCCTGGGCCTTTATACCCAAGATGCTGACTGATCTAAGCAAACGAAGTAGGAGTTGATGCCTCTGATGAAAACGTAGGCTACTCGGAGAGTTGCTCTATCTGTTCGGACCAACAACGACTTTCCGTGAGATTAACTCCACCAGTCCGTACCAATAATTACTCCCCATGGTGGCAAAGTATTTTGTTTTCACCAATGAAGTGACTCAAACGGTGGATGCAAGATTTGCTCAACATTGGCGGAAGACTGTGTTCTCCCGAACGTCCTTCTAGTCTTCTACAGGCTGCAAACAACGGCCACAGAGCTCCTGCACCTTGCTGGGGGAGTTGGCGAAAGTGTTTTCAAATAGGTTCCCCTTTATTTGAACCCTCTCTCCCTCCCCCCCAACCTCCCTGCCTTCCATGCTCTACGTTAATGATTATAATTTTTTGTTCATTTGGGGGGGGGGGGGGGGGGGGGGGGGGGGGGGGTAGTGGTTGGGGGGGGGGGGGGAGGTGTTTGGCTCAGTAATGAAATAGATTTTTTTTTAAATATCGAGTTGGCTGGTCTGTCCACCTACCACCATTTTTTTTTTTTTTTTTTTTTTTTTTTTCGTTCTGACATGGGGCCTTTTCATCCGACCTGCACTGAAAATTATTGATGGTCTGGTGGGGAGAAAAAAAGAGGTATAACGTTTTGCGCTGATTTACAAGAACAATAGCTTTTCGGGGAGGAGGAGGGGGGAGTTGTCTTCCCTCCCCGCCTTTTCCTTCTTTTTTTTTCTTTCTTTTTTTTTTTGGTGTTTGTTTATGGACCTATCTAATCGACTTTGATTTAGACATTACACACGCACAACGATTTTTGTTTTCCGTCTGCTCATGACTATAGCTAGCATAGATCTATTAGCTGACACTTCTCTCGGTCCCAACGGTTATAATGAAGATATAATGATTTTTATTTTAGTTTTATAGTCGTATTAGGCATTGATGTGTTTTATGCAAGATAGATTACGATGGTTCCTATACGCGGGTAGTGAAGGGTTTAAATTCATGATATATTTTCCTGATCTTTCGTACTCATTTTCTTTCTTCCGCCATCCCCCCCCCCCCCACTCCCTCCCCCCTCCCCCTACACTCCATTAAAAAAAAAATCGTTGCCAAGGCATTAATGTAATGACGGGGGATATGTTAGCCTGCACTTGTTTTCCCCAAGACTAAATTGTTCACCATATATGGACTATGGCATGTGCTGAGAGGATATGGAATCGACGAAGGCATCGTGAGCGTGATAGAGGCCCTATACAAGAATTCCAGCAGTGCAGTGCTCCTCAACAATCAACTAGGGGAGACTAGTTTTTCAGAACGACCGTCGGTGTCAGACAAGGCTGTATCCTCTCTCCTGTGTTGTTCAATTTATTCTTGGAAAGGATAATGCAGGAGGCTCTGGAAAACCATAAGACTTCTATCTCCATTGGTGGCAGACGAATATGCAACCTCCGGTTTGCTGATGATATAGATCTGATGGGGGGAACGAATGAAGAACTGCAGGAACTTACCAACAGACTCGTTGATAGAGCGGGTGCTTACGGAATGGAGGTCAGCACAGAGAAATCCAAAACCATGGTAAACAGCGAGAACATGGGCCATACCACTATTTTCATGAACGAAGAACAAATGGAAGATGTCGGAAACTTCAAATATCTAGAGCAACCCTGACAAAGGATGGAAGCTGCAAAGCAGAAATAAAAATTCGTATTGGCACAGCCACTGCAGCCATGACCAAACTGAACAGAATGTAAAAAGTAACATCCGATTCTCCACAAAATTCAAACTCTACAAAGCCCTGGTGGTCTCCATTGTACTGTATGGTTGCGAGGCATGGACACTGACGGCTGAATCTGAAAGGAAGATCCAGGCTTTCGAGAGCAAATGCCTGAGGAGGCTCCTTCAAATCTCCTGGACAGAGCACAGGACCAATAAATTTGTACGGAGCAGAATAGAGAACCTTGCTGGACCTCAGGAACCTCTCCTTTCAACTGTGAAGAGACGCAAGCTGATATGGTTTGGGCACAACACTCGACACACCAGTCTGTCCAAAACAATCATGCAAGGCACCATCGAGGGCTGGAGAAGAAGAGGAATACAGCGGAAGAACTGGCATGAGAACATCAAAGAATGGACCGGACTCCATACACGTGAGCTGCTGCCGGCGGCTGCTGACAGAAACAGATGGAGAGGGGAGGTTGTGTCTGCGGTCCTCGGGTTTCCCCAACGACTACTTCTGTAGTTATGGGCCTGAGGTAAGGTGAGGGGATTATATATATATATATATATAGAGAGAGAGAGAGAGAGAGAGGGGACGAACAATTGTTCCCATACGCTGGTAGTGAAGGGTTTAATATTCATGATATATTTTCCTGATATCTTTCGTACTCATTTTCTTTCTTCCCCAAAAAAGTTGGAGATGAAGAAAATGGGAAAATATAATATAATATAATATAATATAATATAATATAATATAATATAATATAATACAATATAAAATGATATAATATATACATGTGTGTGTGCATATTAGTCTGTGTGTGTGAGTGGGTGGGGGGATGGATGGGTGGGTGTGATTTGTGATTTGTTAAATATAGATCCATAGACATGTTTTTATGGCCACTCTTAATTTCTCTTTGGAGACAATAACGTGTTCTTGATTTGACTTGACTTGACTTGAAGTTTCAACGACGAGTAACCGACACTTTCCTACAAGAACTCCATTCAGGAGACAAGACCAGAATTTTTAGATCAACAGCAATCTTACATGCGGCACTGTGTGTGTGTGTGTGTGTGTGTGTGTGTGTTGTGTGTGTGTGTGCGCGCGCGCGCGCGCGTTTGTGCGTGCGTGTTTGTATGTGTGTGTGTGTGTGTGTGTGCGCGCGCGCGCGCTCGTTTGTGTGTGTGTGTGTGTGTGGGGCGCGCGCGCTCGTTTGTGTGTGTGTGTGTGTGTGCGCGCGAGCGTGCGTGCGTGCGTGCATGTTTGTGAGGCATTTTCAAGACGCTTCATGGTGGTTAGGTGGCTAGGGTCCCGTCATCTCCAAATTATCAATCTCCTCGCGAAAGTGATCGATAAGATGACTGATCTCAATCACTCGAGCACGGTTCCGCTTGATTTCTTGCTCCTCGTGGATTTCCGTCATCATGTTATTCATCCAGGAGTTGATTCGCTTGACGATGCTGTCCTCCTTGTTGTCAATCGTCAGCAGGTGAGCGTCGTGGGAGGCCTGCAGGGCGCTGTCCACCGTGTCCTTGTCAATGAACAGCGATCTCAGTTCGTCCGAAATTTCGTCATCCACTTCACTCTTGTTCACCCTGTCGCCAGTGACGTGGCGAGTGCTTACCATTGTTTCCATGTGCTGGTTCTCTGCTTCCCGTGCAATGATCAGGTAACCCTGCAGGTTTTCTAAGAAACCGGCAACCAGTTCCTGCATGTTACGGTCGAAGTTCCCTATCACCTCCTCTAACTGTTCCAGCAGTGTCATCTCAAGCCCCATTAGTTTGTCCCACAGCTCTGTCACCTGATTATTGTAGTCATCCACCATCTGCTCCACCGCTTTGGGGTCCGTCGTCACCACCAACTCCTTGAATAGCTTTTTCTTCATGATCTGGAACTCATCGATGGCTGCCTGACCTTCCTCTTTGTTCTCCTGCTTTGCCTCGTTCACACATTCCCAGAACACCGCCGCCTCTTGCTCCCGTTTCTCGTGCTCTTTCATGCCTAAATTGAAGATCTTCTGGCAGATGCCTACGAATTTCTCCCGGAATACATCAAGTGCATCCCCCAAGTCTGGCATTTGGTTCAACAAATGGCCATCAGGATCGTCTTCATACATGCTATCGAACAACTGAGATCCATCCAGGTAGTCCACGAAAGCTTTTGTGTAATATTCCAGGTCTTTGGCTTTCTGTTCAGCCTCCTCATCTTTCGACCTCTGCCTTTTCTCATCGTCCAGCAAGGTGTCTATTTGGACCACGTGCTTTTCATAACCGGCATCCTTCGTTTGTTGGTCCAGGAGGCGGTAGTTGAGGAACTCCAGTTGAGGCAGGAAAGCCGCCACATACAATTTGTACTCCTCGTTGTAGCAGAAAGGATTATTGCTTAAGTTCAGCGTCCTCAAGTTCTTAAAGTGTCGTAGATAAATCAGGTTCTCCAGGTCTTTCAGATCGTTGTTTCCGATGGAGAAGATCTGCAGACTGACCAGGTTGTCCATGTTTTCTATGCGGGTGATGTGGTTGTTGAACAGGGACAGATCCTGCAATTGAGTCAGGGTGTCCAGGCCCTCGATCTCTTTAATGTTGTTGAAGGACAGGTCTAACCACAGAAGGTTTACTAACTTATCGATGCCTTCGATTCTTTCGATGATGTTGTTATCGAGCTGCAGTTTGGTCAAACCGACAAATTCCCACAGGCCATCGATCCGTAGAATATTTTTGAAATCGAAGCGCAGACTTTTGACATGACGGAACTCGATGCCTTCCTCCTTGGCTACCCTGCCCGCTTCGTCCACGGGCCCCTGGGCCACCACAGCCTGCATCAGCATTTCCTCGCTGATCACAGACGGCTCCACCGTGTCGTACAGACAACTCATCGTGATGGTCAGTGGCACCACAGCCAGGTAAGTAGGATGCTAGCCCCACCCTGTCCAGTCAGTGGTGTATCTGAAACTTCAAATGTGCGTCGATTCTAATCTAATTGCAGTTTTCACTTTAGCTAAGTAACTAGGTCCATTGATGTTAGGTCAACACTAAACGTAGTTTTATTTTGGGTTCCGAGTTCCATACATTTTTTGTAGCAAGCTCGGAACCCTCTCTTTACGTACATTCGTTCGTCGCGCTTTTAAAACGACACGAATCATTGAAGTGACGTCAATCATCAGACAAACAAATGTCGTCACCAACACATTTTCGTCATGCCATTGTGGAAATGGCAGGCACCACACCGTGAGGAAGGAAAACGCAAGCCGATATCATACTGATGGTGTCACCGTCCGTTGAATTATACTGGCACTATCTGGAGCCAGTATGTCCTGTGTTCAACGTTGGCTCCGGTTGTTTCTGGTTTGTCTTCAGTATGATGCTGCTTGTCCTCTATGTCGACATGACCTACTTCCTCAGATCACGGTGTGACCGCTTGATGGCTCGATTGAATCGCCAGCCTACGCCTCCTGCTGTATTCTCTACACATCTTTACACAGGTGAACAGTTTAAACAAACATAGTTATCACAAATATTGTTCAAAGAGATGGTAGAACTCGGCCGGAGACAAATATGAAGAAGAAAAGAGCGGAATTAGGGGGTAAGGGCGGAAATGTACGCCATAGGTAGATCCTATCTTTAAGAGCTTGATAGGTGATTAACTAGGCCTACAGTATGTGTGCCTGAGCTTCATTCCTGAATCGTACTTTCATCAGCTGCACATGCATTATGAATTCACCACTTGCGCTCAAGCAAGGCTTTTTTTCTCTCTGTTGTCTGGCATATTTGAAAATATTTTAATAGTACACTGCACTGGTAACGAATCCCACTACATTTTCAAATTTCATTGTTGCCTGGGATACATTTTCGATCTGTCAAATATTTCATGTTACTCCAGTGGTAGTCCTAGTGAGGTAGGCCTATAACGCCAAATACAAGGATAAATCTCGAACCAGAATATAACTATTAGCATATTCCAGGTGGGGGTGATTTCCCTTATATCCCATCGAGTCGAGTTGTGTGCGGAAAAATCTGGGTTTGAATGATGATTATCAGATAGTTTTCTCCTTTTCATTAGGATTTGACTCATCACGTCAATTGGTGTAGTGGTTTACTATTCATTCCATTGTGAAAGAGATATGTGTATCCACAGATCGCCGCTTGTGAACTGGGTTAAAAGGAGGCTAAAGATTGTGTAGGCTGATCGGCAATGAGTTTCTTAGTGAGAAGACAAAAATCATTGGATGAATAAATAATCTTCTTTAAGGTGCTGCATCCTGATTAACTGGAGTAGGTTTTCCGCAAATCATCGAAGGGGGAAAAAATCCAACTGACCCAAATCAAAATCTTTCTTGTCCCAGTGTCTAGTATGGCATACCTATTGATCCAGATATAACGCAAGTGACATGTGTCACACACACACACACACACACACACACACACACACACACACACACACACACCACACACACACACGTTGTTTCGCATTGTGCATTCTGGTCTACAATTTTGCTTGGTATATACCGTTTTCAAGAGAATAGGAATGAAGATTCTTTTAACGCACGCACACAAGCCCCACACACACACACACACACACACACACACACATACGCGCGCACACACACACACACACACACACACACACGCACGCGCACACACACGCACGCACACGCATGCTCGCACGCACGCACACACACACGCACGCACGCACACACACACACACACACACACACACACACACACACACACACACACACACACACACCGAAGTAGCTCAGTGGTAGAGCGCCGGACTCGTAATCTTGGTGATCCTGGGGTTGTGGATTCGAATCTCCGCCTGGCCGTTTCGGTATAGGGGGATTTTTCGCTCGGAGTTAACATTGGTTCTGACTCCATTTACCTTACAGTCCTTCGAATGAGACTATAAACCGAGGTTCCGTGTGTGAACGCACGCATAACATCTTGCACACACGTAAAATCCCATCACCAGCTTTCGGAAGAGAAGGCCAGTTTGGCCGTTGGTATGGATGACACGTTACACATAGCATGCACCCTGCATGAGAAATGGAAAAAAATGATGGAAGCAAGGAAATTCAGTGAACGATATTGACTGGATGACACGGGAAACGACTGAATGAAGCGCCAGCTGGCAGCTCTTCAGTCGGCACTACCCAGGTAGGCAGCCCGTGGTGTAAACTAGTGTGGATTGTAAAGCGCTAAGAGCTTGGTCTCTAGCCGAGGATAGGCGCTATATAAGTATTCATAATAACACACACACACATCTTCAGCAGCACCGCACTCCGACCTATGATTTTGTTTTAGTATTTACTGTTTTCACGCTAATGAAAATGTAGATTTTTCAAAATGTATGGAATCGTGGAGAAATTTGTGAAATGCATGGTGTTTTCATTCTGTTTTGTTTCGGTTTGTTTGTTTGTTTGCTGTTGCTCTGTTCTGTGTCAACCGTGAACGTCAATAATGAGCTGGTCTGTCATTCCAATTCTGTCACTGGCCCAGCTAAAGTGCAAATGCCAGTGCGTGTCTTTGGTTCGGTATAATACATATTGGCCTCTGCTTTATCTGGTAGGTCCATGTACATTCCTACTTTTAGATCTCTTGCAATGTACAGGAAATTGGCACTTTTTTTCAGCGAGATTTTCCCCCCTTCAGCTATGTATCATCGTGAAGCAGATTTAAAAAAAAAAAAAAAAAAAGCATGTGAAACTTTTTTAACCGTTTGTGTTGTGACACTGATTGCGACTGATAACAAATATGAAGGTAGTGTAGTTTCGTGTGACTTAAGTTACCACTCTTTTTTCTTATGTATTTTTGATGTATAGCAATGTATAATTATGTTATATATGATATAGATATGATATGAATAACTGCTGTTTGGTTGGGCAAATTGCACGTGACCAAAATTTTGTTTTTGGTGTTGCACGAGTTGACTTTTGGCGTGTCCATTTATTTATTTAGCTGCATCTGCAAATAAATCTTGAAAAGTCAACGACTGTTTTCTTTGTTGAACGGAGAAAGAGAGTGAGATAATAAAAGAGAGAGAGAAAGAGAGAGAGATCTTAATATACTTGATAATGAAGATTTTAGGCTGAGTCCATGTCTTACAACATGTCCTTGTCATGCACAATCATTTCAATACATGTCATGCTGACAAATCAGCTTAACAACAACGTTAATGCATTTCTAATACCGACAAGCAGCCCTCCAGGGGTTTCAACCTTGCCGTGGTCGGAGACCTTGTGAAGTACAGTGATCCCTCAGGCTCTGCTGACAGAGGCATCGATACATGGATGGAAACCTAATTCTTCAAACGCTCCTGGGCCTTTATAGCCAAGTTGCTGAATGACCTAAGCACAACGAAGTAAAAGTTGATGCACCTGCTGAAAACGTACTTGGAGAGTTGCTCCATCTGTTCGAACCAACAACGACTTCCCATGAAGTTAACTTCACCAGTCCGTTTTAATAATTACACCCCATGGTGGCAAAGTATTTTGTTTTCACCAATGAAGTGACTCAAACGGTGGATGCAAGATTTGCTCAACATTGGCGGAAGACTGTGTTCTCCCGAACGTCCTTCTAGTCTTCTACAGGCTGCAAACAACGGCCACAGAGCTCCTGCACCTTGCTGGGGGAGTTGGCAGAAGTATGTTCAAATGGGTTCCCTTTTATGTGACCCCCCTCCACCTCCCTGCCTTCCATACTCCACTTTAATGATTTTATTGTGTTTGTTTGTTTGTTTATTGATGTTGAAATATCCTGATAGAAATATTGAATTGGCTTGTCCACAAACCACGATTTTCTTTGCGTGCTAGAAATGGGGCCTTTTCATCAGTCCTGCATTGAACCTTTTTGACAGTATTGGCGGGAGAAAAAACAGGATTAACGTTTTGCGCTAACTGACAAGAATAGTAGCTTTTCCGTTGAAGGATCTATGTAATCGGCTTTGATTCTTAATGTAGACATTACATAAACACAACGATTTGTGTTTTCCGTTTGCTCACGATTATAGTTAGTATATATATATATATATATATATATATATATATAAGCTGACACTTCTCGCGGTCCCACCGGTTATAATGAAGTTACAGGCCAAATGACTCTTTTGAGTTAGGTCTATATAGGTCTAGTCGTATTAGCATCGATGTGCATGCGTTCGTCGCGATTTCGAAACGACACGAATCATTGAAGTGACGTCAATCATCAGTCATCAAACAAATGTCGTCACCAACACAGTTTTGTCATCATGCCTTCCAGGGTGGCAGGCACCACCGTGTGAGGAAGGAAAACACAAGCCTAGTATCATACTGATGTTCTCATCATCCGATGAATTATGCTGGCACTATCTGGAGCCCGTTTGTCCGGCGTTCAACGTTGGCTCCGGGTATTTCTGGTTTGTCGTCGGTGTGATGCTGCTTGTCCTCAGTGTCGACATGACCTACTTCCTCAGATCACGGTGTGACCGCTTGATGGCTCGATTGAATCGCCAGCATACGCCTCCTGCTGTATTCTCCTCACACCTTTATAGAGGTGAACAGTGTAAACAAATATGGTTATCATAGATAATGTTTAAAGAGATGGTTAATAACAAGGGATGGGGGGGGGGGGGGGGATGCCTGAAGAGAAGGATGAGGGAGGAAAGAGCGGAGTTTGGGGGTAAGGGTGCAAATGTAAGCTACATAATAGTCTATGTAGATTCTACCTTTAGGAGCTGGATGCACGGCTGATTCACTACATTATTCATGCCTGAGCTTCATTTCTAGATGGTACTTTTATCGACTGCACATGCGTTATAAATATAATCATTTGCGCTCATGCAAGACATTTTTTTCCTTTGATGTCCGGCGGAATATTTGAAAATCTTTTCATAGTACGCTGCATTGGTAACAAAGCCCCATTACATTATCGAATTCCAGTGTTGCCTAGGATGTATTTTCAATCTGTGAAAATTTAGTATTTTGTATAATTCCGCTGATAGCCCTAATGAGTTACTTAACCTTAGGCCTATAAAGCCAAATACAAGGATAGTTTTCGAACCAGATTATATCTATTATGATAATCCAGGTGGGGGTGATTTCCCTTATCTCCCATCGGATCGAGTTGTGGGCGCAAATATCTGGGTTTGAATGATATTTATCAGGTAACGTTTTCCGAACAGCGTTTAGTTGTCCTCTGGATTTGACACTTTTCATCAGTTGCTGAATTGGTTTACCATTCATTCCATTGTGAAAGGAATTTCAGTATCCTCGGATCACCGCCTGCGAACTTCGTTAAAAGGAGGCTGAAGACTAGGTAGGCCTGATCGGCAACAAGTTTTTTGAGGAGAAGACAAAAATCATTGGATGTATGAATAGTCTTCTTCAAAGCGCAATATCTTGTTTAACTGGAAAAGGTTTACAAAATCTTCTACAAATCAGCAAAGGGAGGAAGTAGGGGGGGGGGGGGGGGGGGGGGGAATCCAGCTGTCCAAAATCAAAAATCTTTTTTGTCCCATTACGGCATACCTCTTGATCCAGATAGAATGCAAGTGACAGGTCACATAGATAAGGTTTGGGTGGGTTGTTAAAAAAAATCATCCTGACATGCGTAAGTCGCTATCTTTTTTGCGGACAAAGAGAAGTTATCTGAACACTTTTAAAAACTGCTTCAACATTGTGATACAGAATATATCTTCTGAAGGTAAACACCAAGCCGCTCATGATCTCACGCATGTCTTAGTACACAAAGCATACAAAAGACAACAACAACAAAAACAAAGAAGCAAACAAACAAAAAAACCGCATTCTCTCTCTCTCTCTCTCTCTCTCTCTCTCTCTCTCTCTCTCTCTCTCTCTCTCTCTCTCTCTCCATTGAAAGAGAGTTGATTTTCTAAAACTGATCCTAAAATACTTGAAAATGGAAATAACTTTAATCTTCTTGCCCGTGATTTTCAAAGGTATAATTTTTGTGGCATTTCCTTGCTTTTCCTAAAATTGTTTCTTTTGATTTGGTTGCGTTAATTTCAAAATAGCCGCCTTAGCACCGATCATTCACAACTTCATTTATTTGCTACTAGTTTTTTTTTTGTTTTTTTTTTAAAGTAATCTTCGTGTTTAAACAAGCGATGAGAACCATGTCATCTGCAAACTTGGATATAGGGGCACTTGTTGTTTTGACTTCTTGTGATCAGTGTAAATTCAAACAGTAGAGGATAAGACACACCATACTAATAAACTAACATTTCATGTAATCTCTTCCACCCAACAGACAGCATAAAAACAGCCTTTCAAAAACGCATGAATCAAAGAGTTCTCTATATTCACAAACTCCCTGTAGGCATACAGTCTGAAAAATACTTTAAAAAAAAAAAAAAAAAAAATTATGACAGTGATAGTAACATGTACTTATTGGGTGGGTAATCCCTAATAGAAGACTCTAATCTACTTACATAACGAAAGAGGAAGAAAAAGGGGGAAAAGCCGACAAAGAAGGCACTATCATTTTTACTTTAAATGATACGTTGATGATAGGCCTACTACCACTACTTTCCTCACGCCCCCTATCTCCTCCACACACACATATACGCATGCATACTCATACACATAGACACGAAAACACACGTACGCACAGACACATACACATGCCCTTGTACACACACACACACACACACACACACACACACACACACACACACACACACACACACACACACATTGCCTGGTCAACAACTTCCAGGAAAGTGTTCCTTCTTGGAATAAGTTCTGCCACCACACCCGCCCCCACCTTCCCAACTCCCCAAACGCACCCCCCTCCCACACACACACACACACACACACACACACACACACACACACGCATGCGCGCTCGCCGTCCCCCCCCCCCCCCCCCCCCCCCTCTAGATCCCACACACTTTTTTCAGCAACTTTGGATGACTGTGCTTATTCGGTCAACTGTAACAAGTTTGTAGATATCTCCCACCCATCATCACTTCCCACCCTCATCCCAGCCCACCCCCACTGAACAACGTGTTGACCACTGGAGACGTATAAAAAGAAACTGATACCAACTGCCCCTCCCCCCCCCCCCCCTCCTCTCCCCCCCAACCCCCACCCCCACCCCTATTTCCCAAACCCCAGCCCCTGGTGGAAGTGATGCGCACCTGCATCTCATGTGTATTTCAGGTCTGTGTCTGACGACCGCCACGGACTTCAGTGACAGCATGAGCAGTGCGGCAGTGTTTTTACGGGAATGTGACCTGGCGCTCCGCCACTTCCTCTGCACCTCCCACTTGGGGGACGCCCTTTCGGCCATGAACTGCAGACTCTACAATAGCAGCAACAACCTCAAGTTCCGCAGACCCCTCTGCTTCCTGCAGAGCTACTGCATCCACACCCGGGTATGTGGCCACTAGTTCCAACGTTGTATCACTCCGTTTCTCTTCTTCTTCTTCTTCTTCTTTCTTCTGTGTACCCAGGCTGATACCCCTGCGGACACTCCCTGTACAGACAGGCAAGGATTAATCCCATCTACCCAACAAAGGGAGTGGAGTTTTGTGTGTATGACCATTTTTTTTTTTATCCCGCCATTAAGGCAGCCATACTCCAACTTCGGGGAAACTCCGTTTCAATTTTTCAGTGTTCTACTTCCAGAGCAAAGTGCATTAATGTTGCTCCACCCCCCACCCCCCTTCCCCAGAAAACTAGGCGGTAATCATACCGGCAGCATGAATTGTAAAGAGTGTGGATTTAAACACACACACACACACACATAATATTTTATTGATGTGTTTAAAGGTTTCGCTTGCATCGCCATCATGAACACATTCAGACGAGAGCGATTGCGTAATAAGCTTTAAAGGACCCGAGGAAAAACTGTTTTCATCGGGCGTTAATTAATGACCCGCTGGCTGCCAGTTTTGTAGCTTGTGGGACAAACGAAAAAAGTCAAGATTTGTAAGTCTGCTGGAGCTGATCAAGAAAACAACAACAACGACAACAAAGGTTAAAACCGCATAGGTTATGTCCACAGTTATCGGTCAGTAATAAGACCTCAGAGAAATAATACAAGTACATACTCTTACCCTTGTCATGATTTTTCTCTACGTGATGATTAGCTCTAAAGTGTATAACGCCCTTATTTCTACGTAATCTAAAAAAAACTGATTTTTGTCGTTGTTGTTGTTCCCTGATGTCTCATCTTTCGTGGTTTCCCAGTTGGCATTGCTCCTACACTGCACATTCTGGCTCCGCCACAGACAGCTACCTATGTCTATTCTTCTCGCAGCCATAGTCTTATGATTTATACACGGCAATTATTATCAGGTCGTCAGGAGTCAACTGACCCGAGGAGACATTGCATTGCTGCCGAATCACTTCACCGGAGTCAACCCGCCAGAGGAGATACTGCATAGTCGCCGACTCACTACGGCAGTGTTCAATGGCGTCTGTTCTGATTCAACATAGGCAGGACACCACTTTGGCCTACTGGGCTCGCTACCGACAAAATGATTAGGCCTATTTAGTTGCGGAGTCAGCGTGAATGAGCGCCCCCTACAGAGAGAGAGCCACTACGTCCATCCAACGATAGTCGCGCAATCTCTTCTGGGGAAAAGCGTGTGTGTGTGCGTGCGTGCGCGCGCATGTGTGTGTGTGTGTGTGTGTGTGTGTGTGTGTGTGTGTGTGTGTGTGTGTGTGTGTGTGTGTGCAGTTGCGGGCGCACGCATGACTGAGGGATAAAGATGAATAAGATATATGTTTCTTACATTTTTTCATTAAGTTAGCGGTTAACATATTACTTGTTCTTGCACGTTGTATCAAATAAGTCTTCGTCACACACACACACACACACACACACACACACACACACACACACACACACACACACACACACACCAGTTCCTCGCTCCATAACTTTTAGCCAATTACTTCACTCGAATACGTTCTACCGCTCTACCTACCCCTCACCTTTCCCCGACCCCCACACCCCACCCCTTCAACAGACGCTCTCTCTCTCTCTCTCTCTCTCTCTCTCTCTCTCTCTCTCTCCACACACACACACACACACACACACACACACACACACACACACACACACCACTGACGATAGCAATCCTCAGGTTTGTCATACCAATAATTCCACATCTTCCTCTCTGACCCCCTATCCACCTTCAGCTCTCGTGGTGGGACGAGCACAGCATGTACATTGAGCAGAAGCTGGTGAGCCCTGGGGAACGGGGCGCCATGTGTGCCGTCAACTACTCCCGTCAGATCGTGCAAGGCGCCCGAATGGACGACCTGCTGCGCTGGCTGTGTGTATGCACCTGCCTGCCCCGAGAACCGCCTCCAGAGATCGAGTCCTGGATTGTGTGCACCAAGATCGTCAACCGTCAGCTGACCCTGGCCGGACAGTACTGATCACGGCTCGGCTACAGTTGACATTGTGGCGCGCTGATTATATACATATATATCTTTGCAAAAAAATAATAAATACATTGTCTGCTTGAGTGCGGCTCGGTGTGTGTGTGTGTGTGTGTGTGTGTGTGTGTGTGTGTGTGTGTGTGTGTGTGTGTGTGTGTGTGTGTGTGTGTGTGTGTGTGTGTGTGTGTGTGTGTGTGTGCGAGCGGGCAGGTCCGCCCCATGTTGCCATGGCTTGTAACTGTAAATACTGAATTCCGCTATTTTTTGCTGCACCTGTACGATAAAGCAAATTTGACACCCGCTGTTGCACAGCGTTTTACAGTGCACGAAGACCGACATAGAAAGTAACACATTTTGTCGATGGTGGTGGGATTGGCCTGGAAGCAGCTGGACGGATATGTATATAGGACTGCGACTGGCTGTGTCCATGACCTATGTATCTTGGTCATCACAATAATAAGGCGCCATCCATATCCTCCAACGCCCCCCACTCCCACCCCCATCTGCTTTTTTAATCTGTGCTTGCATACGGCAGGTTTGACTCTAATTGTGAAAGTTCACCAGTCAAAGTGTGATTTCACTTCAGAATTTGACCATACACTATTCTTTTCGTTGTTGGTATTGTCGTTGTTTGATTTCTGTGTTATATGCATACATCTCTCTCTCTCTCTCTCTCTCTCTCTCTCTCTCTCTCTCTCTCTCTCTCTCTCTCTCTATGTGTGTGTGTGTGTGTGTGTGTGTGTGTGTGTGTGTGAGAGTATATGTATGTGAGTATATATATTATATGTTATATACATATATAGATAAACACATTATACACCTCTCTCTCCATATTATATATATATATATATATATATATATATATTATGTGTGTGTGTGTGAGCGTATTGCCAACGTTGCCTTCTTTTTTTCTTTTCTTTTTTTTTTTTAGCTATATACGTATGCGCACATATACATATGTACGTGTGGAAGTAGGCAATTCTGCATGCACTTGTGATGTCTTTGTTTCTGTATGTTCACACACGCAAGCTCCCTCCCTCCCTCCCTCTCTCTTTGTGTGTGTGTATGTGTGTGTGTGTGTGACATTTGCGCGCGCGCACATGCATGCTAGCAAGTATGCATGGGTAGAGAAAATCATGAAACGTGGGGGCTGGAATGAATGTACTGACTGGCAAGACACGAAAGAAGGCTTTGGCTAAACTGAAAAAAAAAATATATATTGTTTAACTAAAGGGTGAACTCTGACCGCCTAGAGAACTGGCCAGCGATGCAGCTCTACACAAATTAGAGCGTGACAACTGTCGGCCGTTTATTTCCCGCGTGCGAGAGAGGCCAAAGACATTCTAATGATATCTAGCCGATTCCTGACCTTGCTCGCCGCTAGAGTATGCCACTCGCTAAACTCGTAAGACTTCTTAGTTTGTAGTTTCCGAAATGCATGGAACGCGTCTCAGATATGATAAAGTACCATACTGATTGGTAGGTGACGCGCTCAAAATTTGTACTGTCTAAACCTTAATATTCAACACACTTTTTAACCACTTTTGCACAATGGTTAAAGGTGCCTGAGACACAACGTATTAATGCCACAGACTCTTCCGGAAAGTCGCAAGGAAATTTAACATAAGTCAACGAATCACGTTGCGCGACATGTGTATCAATATTTATAAACAAAATGCGCGCGCGCGCACACACACACACGCACACACATACACACACATACGCACACGCACACGCACACACACACACACACACACACACCAAGGACGAAATTTAAAACAATCTGGTTTCAAATTCAGTTTCTTTCTATTCAACATTCACTTCTTCAATATGACCAGATAAAAGGTTTTCTTTTGTTTGTTTGTTTGTTTGTTTTTTGAAAGAGCTAAGCAAGGTCAACAAGAAACTGTTTTGAAACTGATGTTCAGCCATCATTATTTTTCTCCCCATAAACCAAAGATAGTGATGTCCTGTAATTGGATGGAGCCATTTTTCATTGCCCGCCTCCCCTCTCAATCTCTCATATATTTTTTCAACGCACAGGGATGCCCAAGTGGTCAGGAATCAATCTTGATAGATTTACTGCTGTCATCATCTCGGCCACGCTCAGTGTATGCTCTCTACTTGCGTCGCACTGTATCTGCGTAGAAAGGACAAATTTGTGGGTGTGCGTGGGGTGTGTGTGTGTGTTGTGTGTGTGTGTGTGTGTGTGTGTGTGTGTGTGTGGTGTGTGAGTACGGGTGAGCGTGCGCGCAAATGTATGTGATAAATACACACACACACACACACACACACACACACACACACACACACACACACACAGAGAGAGAGAGAGAGAGAGAGAATGTGGGAAGCTATAAATGTACTGACATCGCGAAGTAACCTCACCCTTTCCCTTCACACACACACACACACACACACACACACACACACACACACACACACACACACACGCACGCACGCACGCGCGCGTGCACGCACACTCATGCGCGCGCACACCGGAGTCATCCGCTCTCGTCTGAATACCGTTCCAGAGAAATTCCTTTCTAGTCTGCATTCCATAAACTCAGCATGCTTGCTGGTAGAACAGGCTGGGTGCCGTAAAAAAAAAAAAAAAAAAAAGGGAAAGGGGAGGGGGGGGGGGGGGGGGGGGGAGGGGGAGCGGGGGGAGAGACCAAAAAGAAAAAGTTTTTTTAAAAAAATCTTAAATAAATGTTAGCGAACCGCCCAGAAAAAAAAGGCGGAGTGGCTGGGTGGGGGGATGGGTGGGGGCTGGGGAGAAAAAAAAAACAAAAAAAAACCCCGCCTAACATTCAGGCTAATGTGGCGTTTATCTTTAAGAACAGAGAAAAATGATGAAGATGAAATGTTAAAACATCTTCATTCATTAGACCGCCACAGTCAACACGCTGAATTCTCTGCCGCTTTATGGGTTTGCGTATTCAAAAAGCCTCGAACTGGAAAGAAAAGACCTAAGACAGGATGAAAAATGTAACCCTACTCTATGTGGGTTTTCGTCAGCAACCTCTGCTTTACGCCTTTTGCCACAAAGGACTAGCTGATCCCTGCACGCCTTAACACAGAACCGGGACTCCCCCTCCCCCTCATTCCCCCCTGAGCCCCACTCAGAAAACAAAAATCACAAGGTCAGAAGGGGGAAAGGACAACCTACACTACCTACTCCAATAACAGTCTGGCTTTTCTTTGTGTGCATGGCACCCTCCACTTGAAGGACAATCTACACCTACCTACTCCAATGACAGTCTGGCTTTTCTTTGTGTTCATGGCACCATCCACTTGAAGGACAACCTACACCTACCTACTCCAATGACAGTCTGGCTTTTCTTTATGTGCATGGCACCTTCGACTTAAAATTTTTGAGTCAAGGGAGTGTGCTGCCACAGCTTCTCCACGCAGCGCATGCCAATCTCTGATGGTTGGTGGCAGAAAGGAGTCGAAACGATATTTTGTACCGCACCGGATTTGCTGCAACCGGTGAGGATGACATCTTCGTTGTCGGGTGGGAGTCATGATAATATCATTTTTCCTCACAGCTGCCTGATTGTTCATAATTTTGCAGAGCATGGCCAACCTTGCCACTTTTCTGCGATGTTGGAGGGAAGGCCGCCGTAGTCTTTCGATCATGGCTGAGATTTTCGATGTATGTAACTTATGACTGATGACAAAAGCTGTTCTTCGCATAGCCTCTATCAATATTGTCAATATTGCACTGGGTGTGAGGGTCCCATTCAGTACAGGCATATTCCAGTATGGAACGGACAAGCAGTTTTGTGGGCAATCTCCTTCACGTGGTTTGCGCTGATCTTCGAGCTGCACCGCAGAAAGCCGAGGGCCAGAGTGACATTTAGAGTGCTGACGATGGTGTGCTAAAAAATCTCGTGAGAGATGCTTGTGGGAGATAGAATGGCCGGTTGGTCGGATGGGTCACAATGCTGGCAGTGCACAAATCGGATGGAACATTACCTGATGCCATGGATGGTCTATGGATACTCGTCAGTACGGGGGCTGTTTCGTACGCCAGCTCTCGTAGTACTTGTGAAATGGTGCTGTCAGGTCCACAAGTCTTGGACGGATCAAGGTTCGTAGGATCTTCCGCACTGACTCCTCCTACTGTACGGTAAAACTGAGAGCAACGTAAGAAATCTGGCACTTTGCTCTGTTACACACCGGCTATGTACACTCTGCCAGCGACGAAAACGGAGTAGAATTGGTCATTCAGAATCTATGCCTGGGCCTTGCGGTGTGTACAGTCCCTTAAAAAAAAAACAACTGGTGTGTGTGTGGGGGGGGGGGGGGGGGGGGGGGGGGAGGGGGGGTAGGAGACACATTCTAGCCTTGGTGGTCATCAAGTTCTAGAGAAAAGCCCAGAAGCGCGTTAACTCGAAGCCCCGTCGGCTGACTCGGGTTTCACAGCAATGACTTGGTTGAAACACTCCCAGTATAGGAACGACCGATGAGATGCGGCTGGGTCTGGCGATGATTGTTGATTCATCTCAGTTGCAGCTCATCTAGGCCCTCAGTGTTTCTCCATGCACTTAAAGACGTGTTCCCGTCTCTCAATAAGCTTCCTGATGTCAGGTGTGACCCATGGCTCCTGATCTTCAGCCCAGCTTCCTTGTGCAATCCATTGAACCTAGTCCATAGCTACTCAGAAGCGAGATTGATGTGCTCACTCTTTGCGACTAAGAACGAGTCAGTCATCATTTTCTTCACACTGTCCAAGTCAGCTCAAATATATTATAGGTTACAATACATTGAGATCTTTATTAATTCACGTCATAACTTGCGGTGTGCGCTCAATGTTAGTTTGTCACTATGGCACAGGGCACCTTCGTTACGTTTTATGACTTACCTCCCCTAACAGGAAGTTCTGGTATCTCGTCCTTCGGGGAGCTCACGCAAACAATGGCAGACTTCGACACCATTTACGAAGAAAGGGATGAGGAAGAGAACTTTCCAGATTGCACAGTGACAACTGTTCCAGACCCCATAGTGATCCGAGGGGCAGGAAATGTAACGATGTAAGTAGTGACTTGATATTATAATCAAGATCACAGTCTTTCTACGCGAAAATATTCACTCAAATACCCTGAATCATTCATCGAGATTAACTGACTGAACGAACCAGTAACAGAACGAGAGCATGTCAACAGATACCATTCTGTTCACTAGCCATTGACAGGCTGTCGGTCTTCTCGTGTGCCACGCAAAGACGGACAGAGAGTTATCTGAAACTTTGGAGAAAAAAAAATGCCTGTAGTCAGAATGAGTACATGCTGAGATGAAACATCTTCACGAACACAGTAGTACTACTACTTGTCAGTAGTCTAGTCATTGACATTTGTCATACATTTTGAAAATGCTATAACATATGACTTTATGAGTTTGATTTAAGGAGCTTAAAAGAATCTATCCAAGCAAAATCATATTTTTGCAGCCCTCATCCCTGCTTTTCTTCTCTTCAGGATGAAAGAGTGCTTAGATGGAGAAAAAAGCTTGTTTTTCACGGAGGGGGCGGGGTAGATTGAGGAGAGAAGGGAGGGGAGGGAGAAGGGGGCTGATCAGGATTGTGCTGAAATTGAATTACATTGGAATTGATCTGACTGTCAGAGTATGATTGATAGGACTAATGGGAGTTAGTTTTTTTGGTGTTTTTTTTTTATTTATAGATATTGGCACAGTTGTCTGAAATAAGAAATGACAGTTTAGATGAGTTTTTTACCCAACAGAGAAGAAAACTTGTAGTTGGAGCTGAGTTTTAGTAGATATTGCTTTCCACCATTGGTTATTTAACACCAAGTGCATGAGTCCAAAGTATGCCAAAAATAACACTTACAGAATGCAAAGCACGCAAATGAATTTTCACTAAACATATTGTTTTCAGACATCACAAATAACAAACATATTTATAGAAAATGCACAAAGTAACACTACCCAGATGGCTGTTTGCTCTGTGTTGTATATTTAACAAGAGTTTCTTTGTTCCTGGCTGGTAAATTCTGTGATGATGCAGACTTATAGTGCAATTAAAGTGCATGCAAATTTCTTCATTTGAACATGTACCTTGGCAGTTATGCCAATAATGATAGAACAAAAGAAGTGGGTAAAATCTTAATTTACCAGGATTAATTAAGAAGTGAAGACTTGCTATACAAATCTAGAGCTGAAGGCCAAGATTACCTTGTTTTATGATTCATTGTTTCATGTTGGGCGTTCCCTTGGTCAAATGTTTAAAAAAAAATTTCGTTGCTTTATTAGATTTCCTAGCTTTATGATTTTTATCAGCATTTACACCCAAGAACTTGGAAAATTTCTTTTTTCAAAGACAGTCTACTCTTCTGGAGATAAAGGTCCTTTGATATTGACCACATAGGTTGCTTCATTCATTTAAATGTAAATCTGGGGTTATGTGTTCTGTGTGACAATGTTCAAGATCAAAGTCTTTAAATGTTGAGTTCATTTTTCCGGCTGTTGTGTACCGGTATGCCTATGTCCATTCAGGCTTGGACAAGTTTGTCACTTCCTGTAATGGAGAAGTTTCCTTGTTCTGTGTGCTTCATGTCTCAGTGTGTCAGCTAGGAAAGGAATATCGCGAGCAGCATAAGTTTGGAGTTAGGTACTTGTAATTATTTAATTATGGAAGCAAGCATTACCATCACTGTTTGGTAAATTTTTTGGGGTTATTTTTGTTTTAGCATTAGTTCCTCTCCTCTCCTCTCTCTCTCTCTCGCCCCCCCCCCTCTCTCTCTCTCTCTCTCTCTCTCTCTCTCTCCCCTCTCTCTCTTCTCATATCTTCTTCTTCTTCTTTTTTAAATCGAATGTGATTATGAGTAACAAATTGTTGTTTGCATGTTTTTTTCCTCCTGAAAAGAGAAAAGCATGGTGCTGACAAGTTGTTTGTTTTGCAATATCTGTTGTCCATAGTTCTTTTAGCTATTTTTTTGTTAGATCAGCAGGGATTCATCTGAGCTTTGGACATAGACATTGGATTGATTGCTCTTGAAAATGGTCAAAACATTTTCAGCCGAATGGGCACCTTATCCTTACAATTTTTCGCAGAGTTAATGCTTGTGGCTAAGCTATGTCAAAGTTTCTGTTTCTTTGAGCAGAAGAGTGTTGAATTTCTTTCAAGCCAGCAGGTAGGCAACTTATTGCTCATTCACACTGTTTACTTCAGGATTTGTGAAAGCAGCTTATGTTCAAGGGAACATGCTCATGATTCTGACTGGCTGTTCAGTATATTCTAAACCATGCCACCGAATATAAAAATTGAAGCGAGTTGTTGCTAGGGCAGGGTATGTACAGTTTAGATTGTTCCCGACAGATGCAAGTCACGTAATTAATGGCTATGCACAAAACAACAGCCACAAATGAGTCCAAACCATAAGCATTGATCAAGTAGTAAAATGAGGCTTTTTACTTTCAGTCTAATTTTCAAATCTAAGACTATTCAAAGTTACAACTTATTACATGGAAAAAGTAGGTCGCAACGTGAGGCGACTGCAGGCGAAAATCTAAACAGATCTTATAAAGTTTATCATCCACCAAACATGAACAAATGAATCACAACACAAAACACGACATGTTTTGACCTCTTAGGTCTTCTTCAGGCAGGACAAACAACGCTCAGGACAAAGAAAATGAAGAACGAGCAATCACTTATCAGGTCAAGTTTGGCGCAAGATGGGCATTGAATGAAAAAGAGGCTGTGTGGTTTTCGTTCAGTGCCCATCTTGCGCAGCATTTGATGAGATAATTGATTGCTCAGCCTGGTTTTCATTCAGTGCCCATCTTGCGCGGCATTTGATGAGATAATTGATTGCTCAGCCTTGTTTTCGTTCAGTGCCCATCTTGCGCGGCATTTGATGAGATAATTGATTGCTCAGCCTTGTTTTCGTTCAGTGCCCATCTTGCGCGGCATTTGATGAGATAATTGATTGCTCAGCCTGGTTTTCGTTCAGTGCCCATCTTGCGCGGCATTTGATGAGATAATTGATTGCTCAGCCTTGTTTCCATTCAGTGCCCATCTTGCGCGGCATTTGATGAGATAATTGATTGCTCAGCCTTGTTTTCGTTCAGTGCCCATCTTGCGCGGCATTTGATGAGATAATTGATTGCTCAGCCTGGTTTTCGTTCAGTGCCCATCTTGCGCGGCATTTGATGAGATAATTGATTGCTCAGCCTGGTTTTCGTTCAGTGCCCATCTTGCGCGGCATTTGATGAGATAATTGATTGCTCAGCCTTGTTTTCATTCAAAGGCCATCTTGCACCGAATTTGACCAGATAAGTGATTGCTCATCCTTCATTTTCGTTGTCCTGAGTGGGTTTTTTTTTTTTTTTCTGTGTGTTGTTTATCGTGCCTGAAGAAGAACTTTGAGGTCGAAATGCGGTGTGTTTTGTCTTGTGTTTTGTTTGTTCATGTTTGGGGATGTGTTACTTAAACATTTTAAGATCATGGGAAGAAATAGTTTGATTCATAAAAGTTCTTTATAATTTGCTTGTAGTAATAAGTGATCTTTTTTTTTGTCTGGAGTGTGTGTGTGTGTGTGTGTGTGTGTGTGTGTGTGTGTGTGTGTGTGTGTGTGTGTTCAATGAAAGTATGTGGGCACTGAAAAGATGTTTTTTACATCATAAGTATCCTAACACTTTGTCCTATAGATGTCAGAAATTGCCTATTGATTATGTAGGTGGAGTACTGCATTTATATACTAGACTCCCCTTATAAAAAAAACTTTGATGTTTGACTATTAAAAAAAAACATGCATATTTATTATACAAACCAGTTTCCTTTCCCAGAATATGACTGGCCTCCACTGTAAACCTCCGCTGTAAAAGGAAATCTTGATTTTATAAATTATGAAAGTTTCTCCCCACTTTGTGGGTTGCAAGAAAAGCTGTGTCACCACAGTAACAAACACACCTGCGCTGTAGAGAATGAATGAAAACAGGCTTTTGATTATTTGTTTTCCTTCTCACATTCATGCTTCTAGTTCTAATGATATTGTGTGTGTTCACTGAGAGAGAAATCTGAGCAGTCGAAAGTAATATAAAAAAAAAATCTTCCCTTTACTCCCTGCTCCCAGTTGATTTTGAGTAGCTGGTACTTTTGATTTAACTCACAGTGACCTCTTCAATCCTGTACAACATCAAACACAAGTTACGTGTACAAAATGATGATGATGTGTAGACCTACGGCAAATAATTTTGGGCTGCAACCAAGTTATAGATCTTTTACTGCTCACTCTCACTTATTCATCAGACAGTCCACTTGGGTGAAGTAGAGAGAACTCAGTTACTCGGCGTTAATCACTTGTTTTCTGTTTCCATTGTGGGCATAAATCAGTCACAGTGTCAGTCAGATAGCCATTCATTAATCTCTCTCCCCCTTTTTCACCAGGGAGTCCTCATGTGTTAGCCCTTCTTCAGACAGAGCATGTTCAAGTTATATTTGTGATGTATCAGCCTGTTTGAGTCTGATAGTGATATGGATGACAGAAACCCATGCTTACTTAGAATGGATGTTGTTTTAGAATTTTGTCAGATGGACATTTTCTCCATTCCCAGATGTAACAGGAAATAGAAATCAAACATGAAGGACAGAAATTTTTAATAACCGCAGCCTTACTCCAGCCACTACAACGTGTTCAAAATTCAGCCACTCGCCATACTTCGGATCTCTTGAAGAAATTACACTGGCTCAAAATCGAGCACAGAATTCAGTTAAAGTCAGTCTGTCTATGTTATAAGGTTATCACAGGTGAAGCGCTTACCTGTCTCTCTGATCGCTTCGAAATATATTTTCCTACACGTCTCCTCCGTTCTTCCTCTGATGACCGAATTTTTCGAATTCCCTCGTATAACCAAAAGCAGCACGGTTCTAGAGCATTCTCATTTTCTGTGGAAATACTCTGGAATTCACTACCTTTCTGTCTACGTCATGCCCCCTGCTTCCCGACTTTAAAGTCTGCACTTAAAACGTATCTGTTTAAACGCCAGTTGCAGGATACCACCTGAAATATTACTAAATTGCTACATGTCACTTGCACACTTAGCTCGTGTACGAATGAGCTGTTCACCGGTCATATAGTGTGTTTATGTATGCAACATTATGTTCCAGTGTGTGTGTGTGTGTGTGTGTGTGTGTGCGTGCGTCCGTGCGTGCATATTTGTGCGTGCGAGAGTGTGCTGTGTGTGTGCATGCGAGCACGCGCGCATGTGTGTATGTGTGTGTGTCTGTATTTCTGCTTATAGTTTTTAGATGTTGAATTGTTAAAACTTGTAAAGCGCCCTGTAGCCTACGTTGTTAGGATGGGCGCTGTAGAAATTGTCCTCATTATTATTTATTATTATTATATTTTGAGAATATTTTTTAGTTTTTTTTTTCCTGCCTAAAATGCACGAACACACAGACAGACAGACCCACATGGACACACAACACACACACACACACACACACACACACACACACACACACAGAATATACATCATATTCAATCAGTACTCAGACCTTGCTTTGGAAATATACTACTCAAAAACTTCTTATATCTGAGATGGCTTTTTTAAAAACAATATTCCCTCTGACTGTAAAAATATGTGACAGAATGGTAGATGACCACACATGGCCTAGTCTTACGTGTGTAAAGGATATCAGCAGATTAATTGAAGTGTTATAAATTAATGCCTATTTTATTAATAGATCCTATAGAATTTGTGCATTGTTAGTGATTTTCAGGATACTAACAGGTGTTTTGTCTTTCTTGTTTATGTGGTGACTGCCCTGAAAGTGCCCTGTGTGGTCAGTGTGTCCTATGATAAAACTGAGACTGAAAAACAATAAATGCCATCAACTATTTCCATTGGTTATGATGAAATGGTGCACATTATACCTTTTACTGGAAACAAGTACACTTTTAACAAATTTGTAAAAAGTTCAACATATGTGCACAGCTGGTGCATATTGGCATGCCTGAGCCAGAAATCTGGATTTTTTTCTGATGGTTCTAGCAGTAGGCTGATGAAAAGAAATATGCTGCCGGGGGATTTTTTGTTTTTCATGCTTACCACAGTGAAGCATAGACAGAAGGTGGCAAACGATGAAATAGTTGTCTTCACATATCAAACACAGCAAATCCTTATAATTTTGCAGATCAGCTCCTGGGATTTTGACCGGACCAGGTGCCATGATCAAGACACAAGGGCCAGAGTCACTTTGATATTGACTCTGTCTTCCAGAGCCACCAAGAAGTAATCAAACATGAGATTCTTTTTTCAAAGATGATGGCCCAGAGATTGGTAAAATTATAAGATGGAAAATGTCTAGAGGTGAGATGAAAGTGCCAGATAAATTTCTGAGGAGAGGATGGAGGAAGAAGACATCTGAAAAATCCATGGAATTTGTGTCTGAAGGAGCCAAAAGGTGCATGTGTAGGTTAAAAAAATTAATATACTTTTCTTCTGTGGACCAGCAAATAATCTTTGTTTTATAGAATCATTGAAATACAAACACAGTTAAATTATGTATGAGGAAAGTTGATGATATTGATAAATAAATAAGAAAAGTAATATTTGTGTTCACTAGATAAGCATGAAATAAGTGAAAGGGAGAAACGATTAAGTAGAAAGCCTGTAGGTGTGCACAGGTGTTTAGGTTTAGGTTTTATGAACATTTTGAGTTTTGTTTCTACTTGCAAAGATGTGTTTAGTAGGCCTAAAAATAGATGACAACTACATTGTTCTGTGTTATTGTTGATGATGTGTGTGCATCAGCCCTGAAAGGGTCATGTGTAGTCGCTAACTCTTTGGTAAAACTGAAAGTGATTGTGCAAGACCATGCATGTGTGCCTTTGTGTTCCTGTATGTGGAGGGAGGACAAGAAGGAGGAAGAGAGTCACTGTTAGTTCTCACTAGTAGTGTGTGTGCAGGTTTATCAGTGTGTGTAATATGTATTTAGCAAATGCTGGTAACCCTGAAAAAAAATTTCAGTCAGAAATTTTTGATCCCATAAGCATCCATGGTTTGTGTGTGTGTGTGCGTGTGCGCGTGTGGGCAGGTGGGGATGCCTGTGCATGTGAACATGCATGCATGTGAGTGGTGAGTGTGTGTGTGCGTGTATGTGTGTGAGTGAGTGTGTGTCTGATTGTGCACAGGTCACTTTGCGAACATTGAGAAGATAGACAATTTGTCACTTTTCACCCTCTAGTTTCAGGGGCAGACTGTACAGTGATCACACTGTTGATTTTGTCACATACGTGAATGTTCCAGTGGGGATGCCAAACTCTCAGTCAGTATAAACTGTATCCACATGTTTTAGAAATTCTGTGCTATTAATTTCCCCTTTACCGTTACTCTCTTTCACTGTCCAGAGTAGACACTGGCTGACCTTTCTGCTGTGTTTATCTTGTCTGTCTGTTGTCTGTCTGTCTGTCTGTCTGTCTGTCTGTCTGTCTGTCTGTCCTCTCTCTCTCTCTCTCTCTCTCTCTCTCTCTCTCTCTCTCTCTCTAGATTGATAGATACATACATACATATACACATACATACATGTAAAATTCAGTGTCACAGAAATGCATAAAAAAGTAACATGGGTCAAAAAAACCACAGCAGAAAGGCCAGCTAGTGTCTACTCTGGACGATGTGTATACACACACACACACACACACACACACAACACACACACACACACACACACACACACACACACACATATCACTGTGTTTTTGTTTTTCAATCAAGGGCAATCCAGGGGATGCCTGGCCCCCTAGCCATCAGCTTCTTGTTATCAGCCTTATGGATATCAGCAGATCAGTTGTCATGTTAGGAACATAATATATATGTGTATAGTTGTTTATTCCCCTACCCCTAAGCAGTGACTGCCCTGAAAAGGCCCTGTGTGGTTGGCTGGGCTATAAGAATGATAATAAAACTAAATTACACTGTCCTACAAGTGGCACCAGATGTTGAGAAGAAAACAGGTACCAGCAAAAGTTTTTTTTTTAGTTTTTTTTTTTAGGTTGTCATCACTCTTTTTCCCATTCTCATCCTGCTGTTGCTTTTTACACTTCCGTCAGTCAGTGTCACATGGGTAAAATACCTGCACAGAAAATTGCAGCACTACAATGCATTTAGTTAGAGTAAACTGTGGTAGAATGGCCTTTGTCAGTGTATGACTACCAGGATGCACAGAGTTTTACAGTTTTTGTGACTTTGCCACACACAGTCATAATAACATATATATATATATATAGAGAGAGAGAGAGAGAGACATGTATGTATATATATATATAGACATATATATGCATAATTATGTGTTAGAGGCGCATCATGGAGGCCTTAAAGAAACCGTGTTGATGACAGCTGCCTCACTGGAACTGTATCACATCAAGGGAACCAAAGACAAAAGTACTCTTTTTTGCCTGCCGGTCCTTTCAAAAACCAACCAGTGATCAGTACCAGCAGCTTGTTTTCTTTCAGTACTTATATGTGTAAAAGCAGTATTTTACTGCCTGTGTAGCAAGCTATTGCAGTTAGAATTTGAATAAAGCACAGATTAAACTGAGGATTTGTAAACTTTAAGAGAGTGACAGAGAGCATGAATGTGTTTGGTGTTGACAGAGTTAGTGCTCATGAGTAGATGCACTTTGTCAACTGGCAGTGTAGGCATTTGGTTGAACCCAAATTTCAGATTTTCAGTCTTGTTAAACCATTCGAGACATGATTGTTTTATGTGAAGTGATGGAATACTTTAGAAGCCACTAAATTACACAAATCAGAATATTTAGAGTGTTCTTTGATGTGAATATCCCTTTTTCTTTTGATGGGGAAACTCTTTGGTTGCATATGACCTCTTTAACTAAAGTCTTGACAAAAACGAATTTTCACATTGGTGTGTAGTCAACACAGCACAATTCTTGGGCCACATTTTGCTTTTATTTTGACTTACAAGAATGTTCCATTTAAAATGTTGCCCTGGGAGTTTGACCCACCATTTAACAAGTTTGGCAGTTTTAATGTCCATTTGGTCTTCATCCTTAGATGAAAAGATATAGTGTCGTCTTAAATGATTTCAGTTGGCCTGAAATGAACCTGTGGCAGTATAATGCTTCCAGTGTTATTTCTAACATTGGTTTGTGAAAGTGAAAAAAAAAATGATCTCATTTTCACCATATTCAGTTTTTCATACAGATGACAAAGTGTTGTTACAACCAGCTTATCTTTTCCTCCCAAATGTATTCTTTGTTAAAAATCTGCTGTGAAAGTGGTATTAATATTGCTATAAATATTTCTTAGAAGACTAGTGGAATGTTTGAACTGTCAATAAAACTTAAAAAAAAAAAAAGATTAAATAACAAGTTAACCCCACAAGATTAAGAATGGACTCAAAAGAACTGTGATTTTCTGCTTCATGAGACTAACAGATCAGGTCCAAGTCATTCAATGATTCACACATTAGAAAAATAAGAACCCCAAAATGACATACTTGCTATATTTGGTTAATTGACTCACTACATAGTAAAACTGATTCACCCAGGTGAATTCTTCTATAGGTTCTATAGAAACTGTGAGCTAAGCAAATTTACACTCATCTGAGTCCCTACAGAACAGTCTGTGTGACCCCCTTGGGATGTCGGGGGCTCTTTGAGTAGAAATAGCTCCTCTACCTGTCCGGAAGTTCTGTGCTTTTGCCCTTTTTTTCTGCCACTCTCTTTTCCCTCTGCTTCTGTTGTTGTTGTTGCTGCTGTCTCATTGTGTGTCACACCTCTGTGGCATTGCACCCACACCGCTCATTCCGAACCCTTTGTCCACATCTACAGCCTGTCCCATCCAGCCGCAGCCCTGGCATTCCTGTCTTTTAATTTCCGTCTTGTTTTACTGTCCATCTACAGTTGTTTTTTTTTTTCTTCTGTTTTTGTGTACTATTCTCCTGTCATTGTTCTGGAAACACTTTTCTATTAGCATTAATGACATGCGACCTGTTTCTTTGTTGTTGTAGTGCCAAATAGGTAGTGGAAGAGTGCACACTGTCCATTTTGCACCATCTCTTTGCGCATTTGAATGGTTTCCATTCATTTTTAATATTAAAGAAATCTCAGTACCATGAATTCATCGGTTATCTCAAGTGTGTATGATAGATTTGGATGCAAAAAGAAATTTTGATGCCTGTGTCAGTCTGCCTTAAAATTTATGATAATTTTGACCCTGATGAAGTTCGGGAGTGATTTCAGTTGACCAAAGTTGCTAATAAAGAGCTGTATTAAAGTGGATGTAGCCTTTGACTCAAACAAAAAAATGCTTGAAACTTTTAATTTTATGCTTCAATTGTCTCCTTTGATTCCCAAACAAGGGCTTAAAACTTTTTAGTTAATGCTTTAATTGTCTGCTTTGACTCCCAAAAATGTGCTTGAAACTTTTAGTTTAGAGCTTCAGTTGCCTCCTTGTGCTTTATAAGAAGCATGCTTTGTAACCATCCCCTCTCTCTCTCTCTCTCTCTCACACACACACACACTCACGCACACACGCACGCCACACCACGCACGCACGCTTGCATGCATGCACATACAGGCGCAGGCGCTAGTTGTTTTAACTGCTTGTCCAATTCGCATGAAGTACACTTGATTCTCAAGTTACATAGTTGCTTTTCCTGAAAGCATTTTAGCAGTCTTTGGATTTCTTTTTGTGTATTACTTAATGCAGGCAGTAGAACTACATCAATCATGTGAACTGATGACTGAGAACAGAGGGCAATCATTCAGTCATTTAAAAGCTGAAATTTTTCACCTAACAAAAAAAAATTTTTAGTGTCTTTTTTTAATGAACCAAGGCACATTTTGTTTTCAAGACTTTACTTCTCCACAAATCTATGGATTTCAGCAAAGTGTGTAAATGAGCATATGAAAAGAAGAAAAGGAAAAAAAAAAAAAAGGTCCGGGGAGGAGACCAAGTGCTGTAGAATTCTCAAAGTGCTGGTCCTGTTTATGGTATGGTAGCGGTCAGTGCTGATCCAGAAAAAATCTAATGTGAACTTCTCTGCAGACTGGCGGTGACCATTTTATCCATTCAATTGAAAGCAAAATGATACAATGTTTTGACATTGTGTGTTGGTGAGACTGTCGGAAGGACAGAGATTGACAACAGCTGTAGGAACAAACAGTCCTGCTTGTGGTTGGACAGAAAAGTGGACAATACACCAACCCATGCTTGATTGGTGTGAGATTGCACCATTTGGAAAGCAAGTTTTTGTTTTGTTTTGTTTTCCTCCAGGGGAGAGTAAGTGTGCTCTCTAGGCCCCCCAGAATTCAGCAAATATTTGTCCTCAGTGGGAGTTCTGATCTTTTGTTCAATTTGTGCTATATCCATCACTTTGTTTCTTGTGTGCCTTTTCATTTTTTTCAGATTCAAAGAGTAATAATGTAAGATGGAATCGAAAGCAGCGAAGCTGTGAAAAAAAAATTTGACCTTATCCTGGGCTTGAATTTATAGACTGTTCTGTTGCTACTGTGACTGTTTGTGTTGCAGATTTGGCCTAAGTAACAAGTTTGAAACAGAATTCCCGCAAGGCCTGTCTGCAAAGGTAAGTTCAGGGTGTGATACTATCAGTGACATAGACCAAAACTTACAGGTAGAAGGTACAGTTTTGAGTAATTGGTGGTATCCTTAAACTGATACTTTGATTCAGGTGGTACAATTTAAAAGTTGTCGCTTATTCACTACATTTATTTGAGTGATGATTTTTATTGAAAGGTTGCGGTAGTTTGTTTTTGCACACAATCTGATGTGTATGTGCGTGTGTGTGTGTGTGTGCGCGTGCACATGCTTGTGTATGTGTGTGTGTGTGTGTGTGTGTGTGTATGACCATTTTTTATGACTTAAAGCTGCTGACCTCATTTGGGGCTCAAGCTTCATGATCTGCTGCTGTTGGCAGTGATTGAAAAACGTCGATGGGGTCTGTGCATCAGCCATAATCCTGTCAGACTTGACCCAGCTGCAAACTGTTCTAAGTACTACCAGTATACACAATTCATGAGCCATTTTAAACAAAAATGAAGAGTGTTCAGTTTTTGGCATTTTACTCTTGGTTGACTTTCCGTTAAGGCTAAATGCGTTCAGTTTCTCTGATCTGGGAGCTGGTTTTATTATGAATTATTGTGTCTCTGTCTTCGACATGATATATGCCACTGTTGCCAGTGTCTCAGACCTTTTCATTCTGCATGTTCTTGAGAATTAATGGGGTTAAAATGATGATTATGATGTGCAAAACACGTACATCGAGATTTTTTCCGCCTTCTATTTGCTGTGCAGTGTTTCACGATTTCCTCTAGTCACAGATGAAAGCCTTTTTTTAGGCAGAAAGTGTGTGTTTGTGTGTGTGTGTGTGTGTGTGTGTGTGTGTATGTGTGTGTGTGTGTGTGTGTGTGTGTGTGTGTGTGTGTGTGTGTGTGTTTGTACATATTCTGTGTCTGTTACTACGTTAGGTAACATATCTTGCCAAATAAAAAGATTCTGGTCTCTTGTTTTGAACTCTGATGCATCTCTGATTATATTTCTGTGTGATTATCATTATATGTCTAATATCAATAGGAACTGAAAATGAACCACTGAACTTCATAAAGGGATGGCAATTCAAAGGATAGTTGAATGTATGATTATGATTTGTTGTTTTTTTTAAGAAAACATAACCTTTAAAATCGAATTGTTTATTTATTCGTTTATTTGTTTTATGTATTAAGAGTATTTACTTAAATAAGGTAGACATAGTGGCATCTTAAATGGACATCAGATAAGAATTTTAAAATGGGTCACTGGCCTGTCTATGTAAATGAAAATAATGATCAAGTGTTTTGATATACGCTCATTTTGTGCACACACGAGTCGAACAGAAGGTGCTTCAGTCTGCTTGATGCAATAAGTTTAAATGAAGACAGAAAAGAAAATGTATATTTTTCAAGTATTTTCATTTTATTCGCAGTTTGAACATTCTTGCAAGTTCACATTTTTCAAGTTGACTTTTTCTCAAGTTTTTCTTGCATCTGCAGGCTGCCCAAGAATTCCAAGCTGCCATACATGGTATTAACAGTGCATTGCTTGCATTTGCAGGTTGCCCCAGAAGAATTCCGAGCTGCCATACATGGTATTAACAGTGCATTGCTTGCGTGTGCAGGTTGCCCCTGAAGAATTCAGAGCTACCATCCTTCGTATTAACAGTGTGTTGCGTAAAGCTCTTCCAGTCAACGTGAAGTGGTTGTTTTGTGGCTGTGTGTGTTGCTGCTGTACGCTAGGATGTTCTCTCTGGCCTGTGATATGTCTCAGCAAAAGGGTAAGTGTTGGGATGTAATGGTTTGACAGTGCATATCTTAAAAAAAAGATGGTCAATAATCATGTCGAGGTGATATGTTTCACATGAATGCCTGTGAAAACCACTTAACTATCACATAGAAAATAGTAGGAAATCTACATCAAGAGACCTCTGTCCCAATTTAAAGATTTCTTGATTTCTTTATGGCAATCAAAAGTTTTAGTTTATGCAAGTGGTTTGGTTTGCTTTTATTCAGTGTGTATGTGTGTGTGTATGCATGCATGCATGCATGGATGTGTAAGAGAAGGAGAAGGCTTGGGGTATGGGAGGTGCGGGGTGACTGTTCTTATCCAACATACATCCCATACTGATAAAAATTGATAAGTCTTTGTGTCAGCATATGTGTGAGTCCACCTGCAGAGGACGCCACCACCTCCATCCAGTGACAGTGTCTTTGAACTGGATGATGCCGACAACTTTTTTTTTTTTTTTTTTTATAAAGGCATCGCCATTAAGTTTACGCATGATCATATGAACAAATACATAATCATCTGCCATTGAATTGTATACATTGGAAAAGACAGAGAAATGTAAATAAGAACAACCAACAGTTCCAAGTCAAAACAAAATATGACCACTATGCACATACACATGCGCACACACACACACCCACACACACACACACACACACACACATACACACACAAACACCACGAGAGAGAGAGAGAGAGAGAGAGACATAAAAAAATTATTAAAAAAAAACACACACACACACACACCAACAAAACAAAAGCAGACGAACAAACAAAAAGAAAACATATGTTACTACGTTATACCTAACGCCAACTTTGACAGAAATGTGGCTTTCTTTCGTGTGTAACATGCACAGCATAGGCTATAGGTTAGAAGAAGATGAAGTTTTCATGTCACACAACAATAAAAGAAAAAAACAAAAGCAAAAAGACATACAGACATGACCTTTCATTTTTAGAGTGCAATTCCAAATTGAAAAAGTATAGAATAATACAAAGATGGTCATAATACATGCAGCATTCTCCACCGGAGTCAGTTGTTTTCATTGATAAGAGGTTCATAGCATTTCCACCTAGAAAGAAAACCCGCATAATCCATGTTGACATAAGCTAAGTGTTTCTCTATTTTGTATCGATAATGGAGTTGTACTAAATACGGATTAAGAGATGGCCGACTTTTCTTCATTTTGCAACAGTATATAAAGAACTTGGCGAGCAATATAATGAAGTAAAAACCAAACAAAACAGTTGACTTACCCACTTTTTTCTCTTGTTCACATTTGCATTTTTGATTAAAGCTGGTTTCTAGGCTTTTCCAAAATTTTTGTACAATGTCACATTGCCAGAATAAATGAGGAATGGTCTCGTTTTCTGTTTCGCAAAAACTGCATTTCAACATTGGTAACCCCCATTCTTTTAAGGGATACATTTGTTGCAATGATTCTGTGGATTATCCTTATTTGGAACCATTTAAGTTTTGTTTCTTGTATTTTATGTGTTCTGTGAAAAACCATGTTCCAGTTTATCTTTATTGTTATTGTGTTATTCCATTTTTTACAGCATTTAGGTACCCATTCGTCATCATTGAGAATATCATAATATTTTTTTGTTCCTTTCGGTATGGACAGGATTATATCAAGTGCTTTTGTGTTCTCTTTGGCTTTACTGGACTGAACAATAATACCATGTGCCTTAATATATTTCTTCACCACATTTACACATCCCGTATAAGTCAGAAAGTTTGTCTTCACATTATATTTTAGTCTGAATTCTTCGAAGGTAAGAAAGGTACCATTTTCACGCAGCAGATGATGTACTCGATACACGCCTCTGTCAATCCATTGTTCATAAGAGATGGCTAGATTTCCTATCTTAATCTTATCATTGTAAAACAGAGGTTCTGCAATGATTTCATCAGCTCTTTCAAAACACATCTTTCGTGAAAATTCTTTATACGCTTCAAATGTATGCTTCCAGAAGCGATTTACATTGACAGTCATTGGGAAAGATGCCCCATATATGCCAATGTTATCTACGACAGGGAATAACGCAGATATAATACCTTTCCACTTTTGTGTATTCTGTATCAGTTTGCGTATCCAAATAAGTTTTAGGCCACTTACGAACTTTTTAATATCAAGTAAGCCCAATCCGCCTTTTTTTACACTCTTCCTTACCGTTCTTCTACTAATTCAGTCCTGTTTCCTTTTCCAGATGAATTTGAAACACATACTTTGCAAACCGTTTATGAAGTCATCTGGTGGATTTGGCAAGAGTAACCATAGTTGTGTTATTTTTGAAAGGATTAAACTTTTCAATACAGCGATTCTGCCTAGTGGAGTGATAGACCTTTTAATCCAGATGTTGAATAATCTTTTTATTTCTGAAAATTTTTCATTATAATTCATTTCCTCACAGTCATCTAAGTCTACCGAAAACCATACGCCTAAAATTTTAAATTTTGGTGGATTCCAGTTTATCCTCAAATGTGGTAAATGTTTTACTGTCGACCTTTTCTTACTACCTAACCATACTGCTTGTGTTTTGCTATCATTCATGTATAAACCAGACGTACAACTAAACACTCTGATCGTTTCAATGATTGCCTCAAAAGACATTGCATCACCCTTGGTCATCATCTGAGTATCATCTGCAAACTGAGTTATTTTATGCTCATTATTATTTATTTTTTATACCTTTAATCAATATATTTTCTCATCATAGTAGCAAGTATTTCTACGCAGATTAAGAACAGATATGGTGAAACGGGGTCGCCTTGTCTACACCCTCTCTCAACTTTAAACCAGGATGAACGCTGACCATTTACAATTATTGTGGATTTAAATATTCTATAAAACAATGATATCCACTGGCATACAGTTGAACCAAATCCGAAAGCTTTCAAGGTTTTCATCATAAAATTCCAATCTAATGTGTCAAACGCTTTCTCAAAGTCAATACATAGCAATAATCCAGGACGATTTGTAACGTTTAGGTAGTGGATAAGGTCATAAATAAGTCTTATGTTATCGCCAATATATCTACCACTCATGAATCCTGTTTGATCTTCATTTATGATCATGGGAAGTACATTTTTAAGTCTATTAGCTATGCACGATGACCCTATCTTGTATACAACATTTAATAATGTAATTGGTCTCCAGTTTTGAATGTATTCCTTAGGCTTATCACCCTTTGGAAGACAAATGATTATGCCTTCTCTCTGAGGGGATGATAATTCTCCCTGTCTAAATCCATCATTTAATGAGCGAACAACAAAAATTCCTATTGATTTCCAAAAAACTTTGAAAAATTCTGATGTAAAACCGTCAGTGCCTGGGCTTTTATTGCTTTTCATGTTTTTCAGAGAGTATGACGCTTCTTCTAAGGTGATTTCTCCTTCTGTGTTCTTTGATTCTTCGTATGATAAAGTTGGAAAATCTTTCACCATGTCAGTAATTTCGCAGTTTTCAACATTTCTCTTTCTATATAGATTTTCATAAAAAGACTTCGCTTCATTCATTATTTCATTTTGACTATTTACTTCTCTCCCACTTTGTGTTATCATTTTTCTCATGCATTTGCTTGCGTAGTGCCTTTTTTCTAAATTACAGAAGAGCTTAGATACTTTCTCACCTTCAGCAATCCATCTTGCTTTTGAACGCAATAAACCTCCATCGATTTTTTTACTTCTAATTTCCACTAGATCTGCTTCATATTTTTCCAGACTGCGTTGATCTTCTTCGGTTCTGGGAATTTTTTTCTCTAACTCTGATGCTTTCTTCTAGTTGTTTCTCCTGTTTAGCTTCTTTCTGTTTCTTTGCTATGGAAAATGCTATTGTTTTCGATCTCACTTTCATTAGCAAAACATCTAGAAAGAGCTGGTCTCCTATTGTAAATTGTATCTGATTTCTAGGAATATTATGAATTTCTTTTCTTTCATACAGTAAGACTGCATATTCTTCGATAGTATTTCTTATTTCCTCCTCTATTTCTGTTAGATAAATTAAGTTTTTTAGAAGAGAATTGGTAAACTTCCAAAAACTGTTTCTTTTAACTTCTTCTCCAAAACATAATTCCAAGACAATCATTGAGTGGTCCGATCGGTAGCCAGTCTGAATGTCAGCATCTTCAACATATTGTACAATTGTTTCCGAGACAACAAAAAAGTCAAGTCGACTTTGTTGGAGTGGATTTGTTCTTCGCCAAGTAAATCTTCTGCTTTCTGCGTTTAGGTCTCTCCATATGTCTGTTAGCTCTAAATTTAACATCATTTCTTCTACTCTTTCTTTAGCATTTTGATTGTTCACATGTTTATAATTATCATAATCTAAAATTGGGTCCATTACTAAATTCCAGTCACCACCTATAATTACATTCATATGACCTAGTTTGCTGATGTAATCTTCCAATCTTCCATAAAATTCTGGATTATCTCTGTTTGGACCATACAGATTAACAAGCAGTAGATCTTTATCCATAGTTGAAATTAAAACCATTATGAAATTACCGTCTTGGCCCTTGTGGACTTTTCACCTTGAAGTCAAAACTGTCATTAAACAATATTGCTACTCCTTTATATTGCGTATTATTGGATGCGAAGAAACAGGTATAGCCCCATTCAGCTGCATAATAGGCATCTAATTTAGGGTCATAGGGTCAAAATGTTTGTCTTGAAGAAAGCATATGGAAAATCTCTTTTGTCTAATATAGTGAAAAACATCTCTCCTTTTCTTTATGTTACCCAGACCTTGGCAATTCAACGATGCAACACAAACCTTCTCCATGTGTGAAGCTAGAATGTTCTTTTCATGTCAATATGTCTATAGTACACTTTAAGCAAAGTGCACAGTCGACAGCACATAGAAGACATTTGCGTATATAAAAAAGTACACAAGAATTTTAAAAAAAAGAAGAAAAAAGACAGATTTTCACAGATACTGTGCCCCATGCTGATCCAGTCAGTGAAGTAACAAGTACCATCAGATCTAGGCTGCGGTATAGCTGACGTTTTCTTTCACATTTGAAGACACAAAAAAATAAGCAACTCGGAAACTGGACAAACTTTAGAAAGCATGACAAAGATAAAGGCAGTTACAACAATATCAACAGCAACAATAACACACACACACACATACACTGACAACAGCACTATTAACAGCAACACAAAAACAACAACAACAGTTTTGTTTACAAGTGAGAATATGTCGCTTGGCTGAATACCAGCGCTCCACGTCTCCAACCCTAGTCCTGCGTTTCGGGTACAATCGACTTCAGAACGCAGACACACACCACTTATACACGCTCAATTATGCGTCTGCGAGGATTAATTGTAAGATTATCATATACATAGTTGCAAAGACATTTCAAACGAACTTATAATTTCCTTTTTTCACATTATTTCAACCAGATCAGGAAGAGTATAATCAAGCACAAAAAAAAAAAAAAAGGAAGAGTCCGCCTCCCCCACACCAGTCCTCTGTGGTAACGTGAAATACTGTAAAATAATACACCGATATTGATCACACACACACACATGATGAAAAAAAAAAAAAAAAAAAAAACAAACAAACAAAAAAACAAGAGTGGAAATACAGTGTCGGTGAAAGTATGCAAGTTCACGCCCAGAATAAGAGGGGGAGATTATATACACATGTGAGAGGTGATGCAGTTGCACCCACATGCAGGCGAGATCGGAACATTTACCATTTGTCATAGAAATGCATCTGTAAGGTGCATGTAAGGTCCATAATCTGTATGTAAAGGCTTAACTACCAAACCTTACTTGTGGTCTGAGCATACATCCTATTCCCATATATCTGCGTATTTCTCAAACACACTTTTGTAAGCTCGCACTCACGGACACGCAAACAAACATACACACACACACGCAAAGAAAACATGAAAAAAGGAAGTACGCACAATAATCCGTAGTGTTTAGTCACGAAAGGGCCGCCACAGTCGCATCTGTTCAAGGTGAAATACGGTCAGACAACAAGTGTGTAACATTTCTGAACAAACTCCAAGACACCATACTGTGCAAGAAAGGAACCAAACACATATACGCTTTTCGTACCCTCTGGGAAAAGAGTATTCATAGGGAAGGGAATTATCATTGAGGCTTATGTGTCTAAGATCCACAAGAACGCCTGAAATAGTAGCAGGCAAGCTGGAATTCACCACCCAAATTGTGTGCATGTTTGCATGCCCATGCGCACGACTGCCTGCGGGCAATTATCATATACAAGTAATTATATTAGACAGAGCAGAAAAAAAAAAAGGGCGGGAGGTGAAGACGAACGAAAGAGGGAGAGCGGGAGAGAGAAAGAAAGAGAGAGGACAGAGGGACCACAGAGAGGGAGGAGGGAAAGAGAAAAGCTCAGATCCTCAACACAGTGCAAGGCACAGGTGATATTTATCTAATTCGTATAGAGCCTCAGGGGGCAAAAACCTTGCCAGTGGAGAAAAAAAAAAACAACAAAAAAACCAGTATTCACGGAAGACATGAACTCGCAAGGCGCATTTACCATTTCCCCGAATGACATGCTCTTAGTTAGAATACCCTATAAGATATCAAGCAGTTCTAGGATTCGTTTCAACAAAATACTAAGCATATTGCACCACACAACTGAACAGCTCAGACGAGTTGGGCCGTACTATCCCCTCACGCATCCTGTAAGGCACAGAAGGGCAGGGCAAGACAAAACGACAGTAGGTCCAAAAGATAATTCCTCCCCCCCCCCCCCCCCCCCCCCCCCCCCCCCGGCACAGGGGAAGATGGATAAGCAACAATAAACCAAATGTCACACCCTCTCCATCCACGTCAAAAAATGAAAGAAATGAACAATTCATAAACATGTACACACTGTACACTCCAGGAGACATCCAATACTCAATGTTTGCACATTATCGTCATGTCTTATTATCAAAACTATTTTCATAATACGTGGATCATGAATGGGGCAACGGGGCAGGACAAAAGACAGGCGGCGGGAAGGACACAACCTCAACAAACAGAGAACCAAAGCAATTCAGAGATGGCCTTAAGGATAAAAAAAACTAATAATAATATGGAATGAGCACCATCACCAAGATACTCTACAACGACAGCAAAAAAGGTACTAAATTATTTGCTACATTCCATTCCGCAGCACTGCATCTAAATCGTGATCAATCTGTAGTTGAACAGTTTTTCCATTTTTCAGTTTTGCAATGACTTTCGTGTTGGACGACCATGCGTCTAGTGTAGCTGAATGTTGTTTGGCCTCTTTTAACAGTTTGTAGTTAGCAGCAGTCAAATCTTCTGCAATAGAAAGTCTTTGTCAGTTACCTTTGAGTGTTCAACGTTTTGACAGGATTTCATCTTTCTTCTTACGGGAGTAGAACCGGACGATGATCGGTCGAGGCCTGGTGGTCCCTGGAGTTTTCCTGCCGATTCTGTGGGCCACCCCAATGTCCTCCTCTCTGACCGCCACCCCGACCAAATCGTTGAAAATCTTGCACACTTTTTGAGTGCAAGCACCTGTGGACTCTGCTAACTCGGGTTCTGTCTCGGCTACATTAGAAACACGAAGATTCCACCTTCGACCATGCTGTTCCATATCGTTCTGTTGTCTGCGCAATGAAGTCGGCCGTTTACCCTGGGAATTAAGCTGCGAGAAAAGATCTGCGTTGGTTCTTTTCAGAACGGATATCTCCTCCAGCAACTGCTTTTTTTGACTTTCGCTTTTGTCTAGTCTTTCCTCAATTGCCACAAATTTCCGATCAAATTTTTCACAGAGAACCTCCATATCAGATTTTATTTCATTTTTCAGTTTTCTAATGTCCTCTTTTGAAGCTAGGCTTTCCTGTAGTCTGTCCAATCGACTATTCAGTTCACCCATTACATCTGCCATCTGAACATCCATTCCGTCAGACTCTACCTCATAGTTTAATTTTTATTTGGTTGTTTGGCACTCTCAGGACTGTCACTTTCACTGGTAGACGAAGAGCCACCTGCCTTTCTCTTGAACTGGCTGAAAAAACTTTTATACTGAGACATAATGATTAGGCCTGACAGTCATTGTGTCCACTTACGGGTTTTCAATCAGTGCACCACACATTCCTATTGGGCTGGTACAAATCGATATCCTTCCTGTCCTTTCCTCCCGTTCCTGCGATCCCACATTCACCCTGTATGTCTGCTAATTCTGAAATCCGCGGTTTAAGAACCCACGCACACAGATCATTTTGAAGGGTTGTTATGGAGCACAGGCACCGGCACTCAGGGCTAGACACTCATTGAATTGTGAAACCACATGTCGGACATCCACGAACAATTTTTTTCTTTTCTTTTCTTTGTTAGAACACAAACAAGACAGGATGTACACAACAGGTGATCTTTGGTTGTATGAAGATCGTCCGAGGCATGATGCCGACAACTTTGACACAGACTCGCCACGAGCATGGAGTGTAGAAGGGGGAATCAACTCTGAGCTCACCATGAGGGCAGAGCAAGAAGAGCTACAACATTTAACACTTTCTATGATGATTGTTTGGGATGAAAATGTTGAAGGTTGTGGTTTGGAGTTCTGTTCTTGTCACAGACAACGCGACAGGGCTGTGCTCTGTGCTGCCCTTCATGAAATATCCTAATGTGAACCAGGCCTCAGAGATTGAATAGAAAAACTGTAGCAGTGGTTCCAGACTTCCTGTTTGAGCCCATAACTTATTCAGCCCTGGGTGGGAGGCGGCTGGGGCAGAAAAGTGTATGCAGCCCATGGGAATCAAATCCACAACATCCAGCCTGCAAGGTTGTTAGGCTAATCACTGCACTACGGCTGCAGCTCAGAGAAGGATTATTAAGTGATGTATGTGTAATTAATGCAGAAATACTGGAGCACAGGCACTCGAAAGACGGCATCAACACTGGAATTGAAAATACTTGCCATGAAGTATTTAAGACTGAATGAAAGGTTGTTTACAAACAAAAATGTTAAGGAGATAATTAACCCTTTGACTCCCATAACTATTTGTAATTTTTGGGAAAAAAACACCAATCTTACAAAAAGAATCGCAAAAATTCAAGTATTGCTCTAAAGCATACAGAAGTATACATTTTCTTGAAGGCAAATGAATGGAGAATATAATTATCATATGTGTCATGTTGACAGGATGAGATAACTCACAATCATGGGAAGATAACCAAGATTTTATGAAAAAATATACAATATTTTGAAGAAAAAAAATCCATGAAAATTCAAGTCTCAATATATCATAGGTGGAAATGGTATTGAAATGTGCACAAATCTATAGGACATAAGAACCAAGTGCAATTATTTACTAAAAAAGCACACAGTGTGTTCAGGGATGCATTGAGTAATGCATGTTAATGTCGGCTAGAGATGCGACGTTTACTAGCACTTCACCCATACTACAAAAAAATTGGCAAAAAAAAAATAACATAACAAGTGTTGTCAACCACTGTCACTGGCGTCACACTCTAACAATTTTTGCGTCACATTTTAACCATTTTTTCCTCTCCTATCACGTCCTCAACTACGCCCACTACCAGCACGACCATGCCCCCTACCTGTCGATGTACTTGGTAGATCAATATTTTCATCCCGGTAATCCGAATCACTTGACTCATTGTCAGGATGATCGACAACCACGTCACTTTCATTTTCCTTTCACTTTCGTCGTTGCTAATTTCACCTTCATACGGCGTTTCAAACACAATTCTCACTACCTCTTTGGCAGTAAATCTTTTGGCAGCCATGTTGATCTGCTCGACTAATTTTCGCTTTACAAAACGCAAAAAAACGCGTCAAAATCGACCCAAAACTTGCTGAGAAATCGCTTCAAACACACTGTATGGGAGCCGCCATTTGCAAGCAAATAAACAGTATCATGTGACCGGTCAGATGATCCAGTTATGCAATGACCCTTGAACCGCAGCTATATCCGTGGCCGGGAGTGAAAGGCTTAAGGCCCTTTAGCAGTAATAAAGAATAAATGATGAAAATATTGAGCAGTTTCAGTCTTTGAAAAGCTTTTCATTTCATTTCACCATAACATCAAAAGACAGATATGTTACAGTTCACTTCTGATGTTTTAAAAGAAAAGAAAATGCCGAAGAAATGAAGCTATGTCAGACTTCAGTGCACTTTTTCATTTCTGTTTTATACCCCCACCCCCCTTTTTTTGTTTGTTTTTTGTTTTCCTGTAACCCGTAGAGTGCCTTTAAGCTGTCAGCTGATGCCGCATTACAAATGCTTTCCCAGTGCCTATGGGCTGTCCACTGACGTCATGCATTTTTCTTGAATTTTCATTCGTTACTATTTCTATCAACGGACTCAAATAGAGTGTTCGTAGTAAGCCTTATATGTCTGTAGTATTAAAATGATATGTAAATGACCACACATGAGGGGAAAGCCCATTTATTCTCATCACTGACTGGATGACCAGCCAGCACTTCGTCTCGCTTGCGAAGATGGCGGCGCAACCTTCAACAAGCGCAGCGACCAAATCAACATATTTACACAGCTGAGCAGGCTCTGCTAATGATTTTTGACAAAGACAATAATCTTTTATTCAATGACTCACTCAAGCATGAAGGTGAGATGATGATGGTGATAGAATTGCCGACCATATTCGTCAGTTATTGAGTCGGGCTGTGCGACCTCACTGTGTGTTCGGCTGACTGCGTCGAACGAGCTAGCCTAGTGTGTACTCTGCACTGTGTGCCAGTGGCCATTGACGTGATAGTCAGCGCGAGAGGGGAGCGTGCCTGCTCGCAGCGTGACACAGGGCAGAGAGAAAGGTAGGAGAAGAGGAGGAGTGAAAGAGAGGGTTGAAGTCCAGCAAGGGGGCATGGTGGGGAGAGGGGGGCGTGGTCATGGACTGACCTGTCTGCTTAGAGTGTGAGCGTCTTGATAGACTTCTAAACTGTTTTACTTTCATTTACAGGTGTAGTGTGACAATACAAACTTTATTTTCAACTTTTTTGCTTTGTGTTCTTGTTTGGATGTGAAGATGTAGTAGTAAATACATATGTTTTTGATCGTGCAAAAAAATCTATCCAAATCTAAATGCCTAAATACTTTTTTTATTATCAAAATTAAAACAAAAGAAACCCAGATTAAAAATCTTCAATTTCCTTCAAAAATCATAATATCTCATTTTTATATCTTTTGTAGTTTCTGAGCTAGAATTTTTTGTTAATTATTACCCCCAAATCTTTAGATTTCCCTGGCACTGGGAAAGCCTTTGTTTGTAATATTTTCAGGCAGTGAATGGGCTAAGCAGATCTTAGCATTGATAAATGTAGCATATTGTCTTGTACTTCAAACCTGGTTCTTCTAAAAAACAAAACAAAAAAGAAGCTGTGCGAAAAATGCATCTGTTTTAATTTAACTTTATTCAAGTCATTCTTTGTCGTGCTGGATTGGCAGGACATTTTCTTTATTGATTAACTTTGGTGCCAAATGTAAGATGAACTTGTTTTTGCTTTTGCAGACTCGCCATGCAATTGAAAAAGTGTTAGACTGGGAAAATAGTCATCTGTACCACAAGGTATGTGAATAGCTATCATTTTTGTCCTTAATTTTATTCAGTTTAAATTTAGAAGAAAAAAAAAACAGTGAATCTGCATTTGTGTGTCTGTCTGTGAGAGTGTCACCATATGCATATGAACAGTTTTAGGAAACATGGGTAATTTTTGACATGTCAGTATTAAGAATGTCTTCAAGCCCACAAGAATGTGTAGTGCCTGTTTGATTTGATTGAAAAAATAGTGGGAGAGAAGATTTTACTTGAATCATTTTCACTATCGGTGCACTTTCAGAACGGTTAATTGCATAACAAATCACTTTATGACTGTTTCGCAGGGCAAGCTTGGATCATAAAGGCCTTTGTGTGATCCTATGTTGATGGTAATGGCTGTACGTGTTTTGTCTGTGCAGTTGGGACTCCACTGGCGACTACACAAGCAGAGGTGTGACTCCAGCAGCATGATGGAATATGTAAGTCGTCGCTTCACTATTGTATTGACGCTTGTCCTTATTTTCCTGTCTTTCCTGACTCATACTGCAGCGAGACAGTAGGTTCAGCTGATAGCTCCATGCACTTATTCACAAAATCTTATCATGTCACATGAAATACACTGTAAACTAGAAAAAAAAATTAACCAACAACTCAAAATTGTTGCCTGTTATGTTGCACACTTGTACTTTCATGATCAAGTGATTTAATAGATAAAAAGTGTGTACAGTGCTTCATGAAAAATACATGAAAAACAGCACCCAACCGGTTGGTTCCAGTAGAGACATAGAGGACACACTTCAACTGGAGCTATAAATTTGGCCAGGTCATCCCCACGGCATTGTTCAACTCTACAGAAGAGAAAAAGAAGGAAACTAACGGGCATGTTCACTGTTTACAGCTGGTTGTCTAATTCAAGCCCATGCTTCACCTATCTTTTTCTTTAGGTTTATTCCATCTGCATATATCTAATTTTCTGCCGCCCATTTGTTCATTCAAGGTCCTTGGAAGTGGAAGACTGAATCTTGCCGCTATTTGACATAAACCACTGCTCTTGATTGCTACCATTCCTTGAATGGCATATTGTCACCTGCTCCAACAAAACTACAGACTTAAATGTACACTTAACTACTACATCAAGGAGTGCTCTTGACGTGAAAATCATGCATACATGCAAAAGCATTTTCAATCCAGAATATACAGGTACTTTGAACAAAAATTTTATTCAATACCTCGACTGCAGAATTTTTCAATACCTCGACTGGGGTCTGTTTTCTTGCATCTCGATGGGGCTGCAAGTCTGATGGAAGAAACCAGAACTCTGGAACAGAAAAATAGTGTTTTGGTATTCAATGATCAGAACGATTTTGTTTGGGTCTTATTTTTATTGTCAAGATTTTGTGGGAGAACTTGCAGATTCGTAGATGTTTCGTGAAGTTTGTCATTCACCTTCCTTGTCAATACTTTTTAAGGCCTGATTCAGAGGGAAAAAAATATCTCAGAATAATATTGTTTTTGGCTGTTGCCATCATGTTGTCAGTTTTGGATACAAACTCTTGAACATGCTGTCCCGATCATCACAGGCTCTTCAGCTGGGAAGCCACAAGAAGTTTCGAAAAATGACTTCCTGTTAAGCCATGAATTTGCTGTACTTACATTAACTATGAATGTGTGGGAAAGAGAAAGAGAAAACAAAAACCAAAAACTTGATGTTGACTTTAAAAATAAAAAACAACAACAACAACAAAAAACATGTTGATATCATGTGCTGGTGCTCTAACTTCAAAGCTAGAACTCAGAAGATCAGTATCCCTGTGTTTTATTACTGTGTGGCTTAAGGTCAAAGTTTGGCTCCAACAGAGATAACAACAACAACAAAAACAACAACAGAATATAAAAAAAAAATGTGGCCGAAGGTCAAAGATTGGCTCCAGCAGAGAAAAAGAAAAAAAGAAATAGACCTGACAGGGCTTGCCCAACAAAGTAAAGCAGAACATTATCAGTCAGTGGATATGGCCCTTTGTGGTCGGCTGGGCTATAAGCAACATTACCATTACCATTGTGTGATTAACATTTTTATTTGAATTTTAAGAAGATTTTTGATCAGTGACTGTTTGGCTCTTTTACTTCATACCTGCCAGAGACTGTCATGTCATTTCTATTGTACATTGCTTTCCTCCATAAACAGATGACATGCAATTGATGTTCAGATGTGATGTAATTTGTACAGCCTGCATTTTTATGCACTGTGAGGTGCAAGAGGAATGCAAATATGTACAACTGGATGTTTACAGTCTGCTTGTGTCACATACCTGCAAGTTATATAATTGAAATGTTTGTAACTGGTGTGCCTTTTATATACGTATGTTTTGTTTTGATTTAAACAAGGTTTCATGTGTTTGTCAATGTGCAGGTACTTTACGTAGAGTTCATTCCAAAAATACCCATCTTCCGACCAGACTAATGCCGAGCCAGCCTCCGTAATGAAGCATCTTCACATGACACCTGCCGCCTCTTCTGTAACATTGCCGTTATTGTTGATGTCATCTCATTCTGCCGATCTCATCATGTGATCCACTGGTGCTTATCAGCTCTTCATCTGTTGTCACCATCCTATAGATCGAGCAGGAGGCCATTGTAACGGTGGGCATCTATTGGATGTTTTATGTCTGGGAGTACAGAGTCTTGCCTTCAACTATGTGTAAAGTTTTTTTCTCGGTCATTTTTTTTTTTTTTCTTTTTTTTTTGCCCCCCAAAATGTGAAAACCACATTTACCTTTTCAGTGCCAACCAAAGTTGGAGCTTACAGACAGGCATGATAAATGTGGTGGAATCAATCCGTTATCCAGCCATACCTCTGTACAGCCTTTGTGTGACGTTGACTGGGATGGAAGGGAGCTAGTGTGCATGAGTACTGTTAGAGAGGAAGCATGGCCTGTCTGCCCTCTATCATGTGGACCAAGGAGGAGTGTCTTTTTTTTTTTCATATGAATACATATGTGTCGGATAAATAAAAGTATGTATTCTGCTCCTCTTTCGGTCTGTGGGAGGTATTTTTGTTTTAAGCATATACACGAGAGGTATGCATCAACTGAAGTCTTCTTTTCAGGTCTGTTTGATGCAAATAATGCGATCAGCTAATTTTCTTAAGTAACACACTTAAAGTGAAAAAAAAAATCAATTACAGAACAAGTGAAGTAGATTTTAGCAAAGAAAAAAAAATGACCATCCACCATGCTATTCGCTGAGAGGTAGTGGGTTCATCATCTCTCAGGTGTTCATTTGTGGAATTTTTTGGGCCCCAGCCAGCTTCTACTAGAGTTGAGGAGTGTGTTATGGTCTCAACTGGGTAGGCTGAAACCGCACAGTCAGGGGTCATCCACTTAATGGGTGCATTTTCTAGAATGTCGCTCAAATTTCCTTACCAGCTCTGGACATGTCTGTCTCTGTCCATTCTGATTGACGCTGGAATATGTAATGAAAGAAAGAGTAGAGTACAGCCTTGTCATTTTTCTTTCTTTTTTTTTTGTGACCAGAAAGAAACCATGTTACCTTCACCATCCTTATTGATCACCCAAAAAAAGTCTTAAAATTCAGTGGCCCTTCATGCCAGGCTCATGAGATTCAGTTTCCAATTTTTCACCACATCCATGCCCATGATGTGTTTGTTTCCAAGTCGTGAGTATCTGGCAGGACACAACGCCTCTTTTGTCAGACGTGGTGCTTTCCTCACTCCATGGGTTTGCTAGTAAAGCACTTATTGCAATCAGTAAGGGGCATGGAGATGGTGATGATGTTGAATCATAACGGCCACCATGAAATAATGCTGAAGGGATCCATTTGCAGTGATGTCTCTCCTGTGGTAGGTTGCCACATCGTAACACACGTTGATTGCTCCCTGTTGTTGGAGTAGGATCTGCGATGCTGTGCATGGGTGTGTGTGGAGTGTTGGAATGAGCGGTGTGGGAGTATACCACTTTGGGAATATGGAAGCTAAGATGGAAATGAAAAGAAAAAACCTTATAGTTAAAAGAAAAAAAAAAAAGATCAGATTCTTGTTGCATATGAATGTTTCACAAATTAATTTATGGGAGAAAATAAGGCTTTGTTTTGAATGTCTTTAAGAGAGAGAATGAGAGAAAATAAACATACTTTTGGATCAAAGTATTTTACCCAATACTATCATCATTAAATACAAGAAGGAGAAAAAGAAAGTTCAGGCTAATGTTGGCTGAAAATACAGGGAAGAAGAGAATGTAAGTAAACATACTTTAATTTGGGGTCAAAGTACCCAATACTATCACCATTAAAGAAAAAGGAAGAAGCAGAAAAAGAAAACGAGGCAAATGTAGGCTGAAATTACACTAAGATGTAAAGTGAAATGTGGATCTGCCTTTCTTTTGCTTATTATTTAATACATGTGCATTTTCTTATCATTTCAGACTTGTCATTCTCTATCTGCTTTCAGTTGTTGAAGTATTCACTCCTGAGTATTTAAGACTGGACATATTTCTGAACATTTTTGTTTCTTTCTTACCAGTATGGTAGATTTGAGCTATCCAGGTTTGTCAGTTTTGTCAAACCACTATGGGCACACTTAACAATATAGCAATTCAAATACTGATGTAAAATTCAGTGAAGCCACGTTGCACTACCCTTTAGCAGCTAGGCAAAGTGTTGATTGTGTCCAGACCGATCTCCAGTGGTGCATACTTTCAGCAAGAGAGCTACATCAAAGTGCAGCGAATCAATAACCAAGATAGGTTTAAAGTTGCTTCCCATTTTAAGTCATCCTGCAACGTTTCTTATTCAGAGTATTACTGTTTTGAGGTTTTAAATTCAGAATGACAAAAAAAGTGTTAGATGTCGCACGAATGTCAAAAAATTGTTATATGTCACATGAATGACAACAAATTGTTGGATGTCACAAGACAACCTACATGCAGGGAAAGGGTTGATTTTGGGTGAAATAGCCCTTTAATTTGACGTCATTTCTGGATTTTATCAGAAAAATGCAGGCCTAAAGCCTTGAACAAAGTTAGGGTACATTTCTGACATTGTACCATTTAACAAGTGAAAAAGCTATTAAAAAGTGCCCGCATTTCACATCTGCTTAGTGGACATTCGTTGTTGTCTTAACTGTAGCCACATGTTATCATATTTTAACACGGGGCCTGCACTGGCTGAGGGAGACAGCGGATTCGAATTTCATTTTGTACAGCAGTGACTTGAATGAGCTGGCTGATCAGAGCCTTAAGCATCCTTAACAGGATCAACTTTTCACTTCACCTGGCACAAGCCACAACAGACCACAGGTTGTTATCAAACATTTTGATGTACTGCGAAGAGTATGATGGGTGCATGTGGGAAGACCACGAGCTGGAATTCTGGTTTTGTTGTAACCTTGCTGTCTCCTGTCAGCCGGAAGAAAATGTGCCGCTGTAAGATTTTTTCTTGCATTGTTGGCACAGTCAGAGGTTCAGAGAGGTCAGCAAATCACGGTCTCCACACCCTCAAGTACATGGAATTCTAAGAATTTGGCGTATTGGCTTCTGATGTTTTGACTGGTACACCTTAATTGTGCTGAAAGGTGAAGGATGTCCAGAGTTATTTATCTTGCAAACTTCATCTAAGCATACAAGTCTATAATGCATTTGGCATTGTAGTTAGTCAGGTTTATACGGAGGGTGAATGAAGGCCTTTAGAGTTATTCCAGTAAGGGGGCACAAAAGATGACATGTCTCAAAGAAAAAAAAAAAAGAACGAGAAGAAACAGTTTGTTAACGTTCTCTCAGAATGGTTTTTATGTCACACGTTTTTTGCCTCCCTTTTTTCGACAATGCGGACAACTTTTAAATGGACAAACAATGCCTGAGCTACTGTCTTGTGTTAGTGAGGTTTAGTTTCCAGAGAAATTTGTGACATAGATCATCTTTTAAAGGTATTAACCAATGTAATGAGAAAAAATGTGTGTACATCAGTATCTCGCCAAAAGAAGTATGAAGATTCCAGTTCAGCTAACTCACATCACCTAACTCTTATTTTCTACACCTGTTCCTTACGAACTAATGATTCTGGGATGATCACATTTTAGAAACGTAGTGAAAACATGAAAAATTTCTCTCATCAGTTAATGAGGGGAGGTGTTTCATTCAAACCAAGTTATTTTGTGAAGGTTTTTGTGTTTACTTTGTGAACATTAAAAGTCATTTAAAGAAAAGAAAAGCAGTGTTTAGATTTGTTTTTAATGTGTAGTTTAAGTGCTCTGAATGCTGTTTAACCTAATGTTTCATAGAAGAGTTGTTGGTTTCACTGTCAAGGTGTTTCTTGGTTTAGTGCCTTAGTCTTAGGTTTACAATGTTCTTCATTTCTGTCATTGATGTTGACATTGTCACTTGATAATCAGGGCTTACTGAGATAGTTCAAATTGCTTTGCATTAACTTTCCAGTTCCTTTCAGCAGAGATTTGATTTTGTCATGGGTTGTTGTGCATCATCGGTGATGTATATTTTCCAAGCTAAGGGCGATGTTCACAATGTCTACATTCCAACAGAAGTACTATCAGTGTCATACAGAGGAGAATGTAACAAACTACTTGTTTGAGAAATCGCAATATATGTTATCTGCATTGTAATTTTGTCTCGCTAAATGACTAGTATTAATTTGATGTGGAGTGTATATGCTTTCTTGCTCTTTTTTTTTTTCTTCTTTGGGTATGTACAGTTTTCTTGACAAAACTGTGTGTGCTTGATAAGTGTGGGTGAACATTGGTGTGTGTGGAGAAAATATTACAGTTATAGAGCTTTGAACTTGATAGCTTAACAGATTCATGTGTCTTCTGTCTGTTACTGTGTTTGATATTGTGTGAACACATGTAGTTGGTTGATGTTTTATTAAGTGTGTACAGAAGTGTGTGTGTAGATTATGATCATCATTTATTGTCATATCAAGTTGAATCTGTATGGATGCAAACTGTATTTTCTGTTGGTTTGAATTGTGCATATTCTAGTCATAGGACATTCTCTGTTGTCAATCCTATGTTAAAGATATCTTGTTAAAGGCAGTAATGTTTAGAGAGGAAAAGGTGAGACCATGTCATGCAGATAAAGATTGTAAGTAATTTTATTGATTCATGATCAGTATATATATTCTATTTTGTCTTCTGTTCTGTGTGTATTCTTTTCTTTGGTTGACAGATCACAGTAAAACTGGATGTGTATGTGATTTTGTTCCTCACTTGGTCTGTGCTAATCCATAACTCTTTGGACACATTGCATAATTGAAACTATGAGCGTGTGTAGTGTGTGTTTAGTGATCATGAATGCCTTGAAAATGAAAACTTTTAGAAAATTGAAAATCATGTGATGATGCCATTTAAGAAGCATTCCCTCCTGAAAAGATGGATAATGATGATAATCTGTAACTCTTACACATTTTTCTGTTATTGTGTGTTAATTTCATTCTAATCACATTATATGTTTCACTAGGTAGCATCAGTTCTGTTGTAAGTCATATGTGAGTGGTCTTTGTGCATGGATGTGTATGTGCGAGAGAAAGTAAAACGGAAAAAAAGACAAAACTGCTCATATGTAGATGAAATCCTCATTGTGCAATTCCACTTGATTCTAGGAACTGAAATGAAGGGATAATGATTATACACTTACAGCAAAAGGTTTATTGGAAGATTATTGGATCAGCTCTCTCAGTAGGTCAGGAGAGGAGGAGTGAATCTAGTGACTGTTGACTTGGGCGTGTGTGTCTAAAATGTTTGTAGCTTTTCCTTGCCCCGCCATCGTCCCATTGGGATCCGGAGGTTCTCTGTCTTTCAGTGTAAATTGTACCTCTGCCTTCTAGAAACTGTGTGCTGCTAACTTTCTTTCCTGTCATCAGCCGGTCAGGGGAGGGGGAGTGACTGGTGCGTTTAGTGCATATGCAAACTGTTTCCTTGTTGCCCCATGCCCCCCGTGAGGATGCTGGAAGCTTTCATTTTTCAGTACAAATTGTACCCGTTCTTTCCTATCATTTGCTTTTTTTTACTCTGTCAGTTTTTCTATTTTTGTTTTTCTTTGCTGTTGGCCATTGTTTTTATTTTGTTTTATTTATTTATTTATTTATTTTTTTTTGCCTTTGTAGCCCGTTCTTCTGTCATTGTTCTCAGATTTTGCTGTTGTTTCTCTTTTTGGAGGATGATTTGCCAGCCTTTGTTGTTGTTGTTGTGATCTGGCAACAAGAGGTCTTGAGACTTTAAATTGTGTGAGTGTGTGTGTGCGCGTGTGCATATGCATGTGTGTGTGTGTGTGAAGATAAGGTGGCCACGTGTCATGACCTTCCACAAAATGGTAGATAAGTCAGGCCATGCAAAGTGAAGCTACAGGCTGATGAACGCATGTGGGGGTCAATATGAGGTTAAACGAGTTTTCTTCACCAGCCATTGCAAAACCACTAAAATTCAGTGTGATTCACTTCCCTTTACCCAAACCAAGCTGCATTAGTACAAATAATATAAACTGATACTTTTTGGCACTTTCTTACCCCTTTTTTTGCTCAGTTGCCAAAATATATTCAGTCCTATGACCCTGGTTGCCTTGATGAAAACATGAGAAAGAAAACGGAGTTTAAAGTGAAAATAACAACCCAAATATGTAAAAGCAGTGATGGTGCACATTCCTTGTTTTGAAGGAAGTTGTGCAAGGGAGATAAGCATGAAAGCAAGTACCTGATTAAAAACAGTTGGACTTGTATGTGGCCCACACTTAACTGTTACAAGTTATCATGTAAGCCCTGTGGTATGACGACCATCTTGTTACAAGTTATCTCGTAAATCATCAGGAAGGAGTTAATGTGATGTAACAATACTGTAACTTTAAAATGCTTTTTCTGCAGTTGACTTCCATACTATTTGGGCAATTTTGAACACCAAAAGGTTTTTTTTGTTCATGTTTTATGATACAGAAACCATTTATATCCAGTAAGAAAGGACTTCCTTTCCTCTTCCTATTAACATGTATACCTTATTAACTTAACTCAAAAAAGGCAGGAAAAAAAGGGAAAAATCAAGAAACAAAAACGGGAAAAACCATCTTAACCCTCTTGCATTTGTTTCGCCCATATCCGGCCACTCTGTTTGCCTCCCCTGGTGTTCGTTACGGCTGCAACCGGCTGCACGTGCTGCGTTACTTTCCCTCACACTGCGACCTTGTTTTAAGTCAAGGCTGGCCAAAATGGGCGTCCTTGAGAGGAGTCCAATGAAATCTTAGCAGTAGTGTGGGGTGTAGGAAACACATTCACAAAGACTAGGGTTGTTAACATTCACAAAGACTAGGGTTATGAACTGACCACATTCAATTGATTTCTCAAAAAATAAGAATACTAGGAGCAGTTTGGGGCTGAAAAATACAAATGCAAGAGGGTTAAAACATCCGCTTATGTATTGTTTTGTGGGAGGTGGTCACATAATGGTAAGCAAGATTGCAGAGTGAATACCTAATGCACATGGAAGTGACTGAATTCTCATTTTGCCAGATTACAACATAGATACTAGTATGTGATGAAGTGTAACAATAGGAAGAAGATGTAAGCTTTGTGTATAGTACACAGGTGCATGGGCCACAAAGCCAAAAAACAATGAATGACAGTAAAGGAAGGAAAAGGAAAGAAAAAGTTACAGGAAAACGGTGAATTACTAACAAGAATTTCCACAGAATGAGGGTACAATTCATACTGAGAGACCTCACAGCATCCTAACGGATGAGCACATTTCCTTTGTAACAAGCCAACAAACCCAAGCATGTTTTACTTTCGAAGTATTGTTCTTGTTGTCCCTTTTCAATTTGTGTCAACATTTTCATCATTATCTTTTTTTCTTTCTTTTTTTGTTTGTTTGTTTGTATGTTTTTGTCTGTTTTGTTTAAAGCATTTTGTAAACAAGTGTAGTTTTATTTTGTTGCAGTATTTTTTGTACATGTGGTGTAAGCTAAAGGCAGTCAAGCAAAAAAAAAAAAAGCTGCACCCATTTTGTTATTGTTGAAGAAGTTGCCTTACTGGCTGTTCTGTTGTGTGTTGTCAGTTCCTCTCAAGAACATCATTGTCAGTTCTTTGAGATTATTGATGTTGTAAGTCATCAGTTACCATGGAGAGAGTAGGTAAATGATTTTGAAATTATTGGCTTAAGATTTTATTGGCATGGTTTGTGGTAAGATTGTTGGTAAATGATTTTGAAATTACTGGCATGCGATCTTATTTTCACAGTTTGCAGTAAACTTATTTATTTATTTATCTGTTTTTGTATTTGTTTGTTTATTTTTCTGAAGGGAAAAGTATCATTAGACACCAGTCAGGAATGTGTCTGTTACAGATAGAAAGATGATACGTGATTTGTCTTCCTACTCTTCACCCCCAAATTTGTATATTCTGAGAGATTCAGTTGCTTACATCTCATGCAAAACAGTATATTTGAATAATCTTAATTGTTGACCTCACATTGGATCATAGATAGTTTGAAAATGGAAAGGAGGATGCCTAAATTAATCATTTATTCCCCTCTGCTCATTCCCTTCCTTCTTTACTTAGGCTAGTGAATTATAGTTGCTATTTTTTATTTCCAGTAATCATATTTCTCCATGCATTGTGAAGTGAGAGAAGTTGGTTACATGAGAACTTTTGCTACATAAGGATTCATGACTCTATGTAACAAGCTGAGTTTATAAGATCATTAAAAAGATAAACATTTACAAAGGTCAGTTGATCAAGTTTTTGCAAAATGAAATGCACATTTTCCCATGACAGAATTAAAGAAGTGTGCATTTTCTTATGAAGTAGTTTATGAAACTGTTTGTCAGGATTGTGGAAATATGTTGTTTTTTTGTGTAGAAAAAACATGTTTTACGTTTTGTGCATCACATAACTTTACCACAATAGTAGATATGGTAAAAGTTATGATCAAGTTCCAGAACTTTTGAACAATTTAAACACGATGTTCTACTCATCATCACTGCTTTTACTTCAGTGGTTTAAATTAATTTGTTCTTTTAGTTTATTGAGGAATGAGTTCAGAAGTAAGAGTACATCTCCATTTCATTGCTATTTCTTTTTTGTTTTTTCTTTTACTCCCTTTTTTTTTTCAAACTTGTTGAAAACTCCATCACAGTTTTTAGACTAAATGTTCACACTTTGTCATTTTCGTATTTTAAAGTTGGTGTTACCTGGTATCTCTCTTTGATAATGCCAACTACCAGTTTGTTTGTTGGAAGAGTAAATTCATGTTGTTTTTCTGTCATTTGTGATTTGTTTGATATTGAAGTTTTAAAGAACTGGTCATGTCTTGTGGTAGGTATTGCGACTATCACATTTTATTCAATTTTGTCTTATTGTTGAATGAACAGTGAAGTAAGAAACATTGTGAACATGACTGGGGAAAAATGAGCAGATGTAAATTGCTGTAGCAGAGATCTTTGTGTGCATGTGCGTGCGAATAGGCGTGCCTGTGTAACACCATTTTTTCTTTATCAGCCAAGCTTTAATGTGTGTACGTACTCGTATAGGCAGATAGATGTGCCCACATGCATTCACAAGCTATTCTTTTCAAGTCTGATCAATTTTTTGGCACATATTGATTTTGATTTTGATTCATTTTTATTCAAGTTTCACTAATGACAGCTATGATATCAGTGCATCGGATTCGTTTTCTGTTTCCATATTCCCCATTGTATGTTCTTGACTTCCAGTCTTTAAATATCTTTGGAGATCTGTATTGAGACGAAAGTCAAGGAGTGGATTTGGGAGGGGGGGGGGGGGGGGGGGGGAGGGGAGATTTACAGAATTGATAATATGGTCCTTGTTTATTTATGTAATTCTTTCTGTGGAGGTTCTTCTGCATCAGCAGTGTCACTACTCATTATCCATGACATGAGAGGGAGTGTGCCCTTGTTCTGTTTTGCCAGAGATCCATCTGACTTTGAGCGTAGTCACCAATGCTTTTTCTGCTTTGTGAAGTGAAACAGGTTTGTTGATGCATGCTGGTTGCAGATGTTGTTTTGTCAAGAGTCTGGAACATGCTGTTGCAAGTAATATTTGAGCCAAAACACATTTCTATTCTGTACATGGACCACAAGAGAGGTTCTAACCTGTGTTGACTCACGGGATGTGAACTGGACTGTAGATATGTACATTCTTGGCGGCAACACATCAGTATAATTGAGTGCCAAAATCCTAAGAAATTTTTTACTATTCATAGACTTCTTACCATCATGTCGTGGTCAGGATTTGAGAAAGAAATGACAGCGGTGCCATGCTGGATTGTACCAACATAGTTACTATTGAAAAAAATTTTTATGTGTTTTTTTTGTCTTTTTTTTTTTTTTCAATCTGTCTAGTCGTGTTTCCGTTGTTCATTTATTTAGGTATTAATTTGCCCTTTTTTTAAATTTTTTTTTTACCATCTACACACTGTGGCTTAGCAAATGTGGTGCAGCATGTATGGAGCAGTTGCACGCAGAGATGTCTATGTGAAGCCGCAACTTTTTTCACCTGTGTACCTGTTACCTTCTGTGTATTTGTCACCTCCAGTGTATTCTGGACTTGTATACCTTGGAGCCTTTGTTAACCTCACTCCATCATTTTCTTTTGTTTAAAATCACGTGCATATTTTCATCTGAAATGTCTGTAAGAAACACACATCTGTTGCAAGACAAAATGTCATAATATTTTCCTTGTGTCTTTAAATATTTTTCATTTATTTTTGAAATCCTTGTTCAAGAACTGTGCATATCTGGGTTGTACATTTTTTTCATGTCTTGACTTTTTTTTACAACTAGACAGTGAAATTTTGTAATGCAGCAATTTCTGTATTGATCCAAAAGGGCTGTGGTGTATGCATGCACAGACATTTTAATCAGAGGATAATTTTGTTAAGTGTGTGTTTAACAGACCTGTTTACCCACACAATTTTGCTGTACTTTGTACGCATGTGGCAAAAATATGACTGGTATGACGAACTAAAAATGAATACATTGAAAAATGAATTCTATAGACAAAGTTCTGGAGTGGTAATGGCACTTGCAGTTTTTACCCTGGTGATGTCTGTGTCTGCTTTGACCAAAGGGCAACAACTCTTACTTACTTTTGCACACAAAATTTGATCTGGCTGTATCTGCTTCTTCAACAATATTCTGAAAATGGGGAAAAATAGCAGCAACTGAAGGTCCTAAAATATTGCAAAATACCAGCAAGAGGCATGAATTTATTCTAAAATATGCTAATGAAAATGGTTTGAAAGTAATTTGTGTCGGAAGAACCTAGTTTTATAGTAGTAGTTGTAAGATCAGGTATCCCTGTACCCTCTGCTGTGTGATGGTGGAAAAAACAACTCCCCGACCGCTCCTGCTTTTACCAAATTTGGAAGACGGACCCACCCCCTTCCCCTGTTTTACAAAAATTTGGAAGATTTGTGCACATTCTTTGTAGATAACAATGTGCATAATCTTTGAACAACCTTTGAACTAAACACACTCGCTTTTGTTGATAAGTACACCAACAGTAATTTTAGGGTAAACAGGTCTGGTTCAAGCATAATGCTTCTGAATTGAACAGATTCTGCTTGGGATATTAATTTGCATGTTATATAAGCAAAGTTTTCTTTCTTTTTTGTTTCACGGAATTTCAGTTTGATGTTAATATTTGAAAGCTCCTCTCAGATCCAGTATTCTTATATGCATGACGTAAGAAATAACATTTCAAATGCGTATGTCTGTAAGTTCTTGTTCTAAGCCTGAGTGGCTGCACGACCATGCATCTATGTGTCTTAGTCTTGTGTATAAATACTGTCAATTTATCTATGTATACATGCACAAGACATGATATTGGTGCATTCATTTGGAACAGTATATCTTCACTCTCTCACACAGAGATGCAAACAATTTACATGATTTTTAGTATGAAAATTACAGCAAAGTAGAACACCATAAAATGTGTAGCTGAACGGGATTGGCCTGAAAGCTTGATCAGGGTTAGGTGAAGAATACAAATTAGAATCACCCCCCACTGACAGTGACTTTCTTGATGATGCACAGATACACCTGTCCATTTCTGCAGAAAAAGGATATGTGTACTCACTCTAGAGAATTTATTGTCCTACGTCAAGCCATACAAACAAGGCTCATGTATGTGTCAGGTGTTCATATTTGAGTGTTAATGGGGTAAAAAAATGATCAAAAAACAAATTGAAAGATACATTTTGAATTTGAAAAAAAGGTTTATGGGTGCAATGCATGCAGTTTTACAATACTGCAAAATGAACTGTGATTGTTTCAAATTCTAAACATGACCATGATGGCACAAATTGTTAATGGTTTGATCCATATTTGCAGACATTTAAAAGGGAAGCATATAGTAAATACAGTGTCGGCATACGGGGACATTTGCATGGAGAGAGCTAATATGGAGAATGGTATACCAGGATTATAGAGATATGGGATCACAGAAATCATTGTATCGTGAACATAAATGCAAAAAACATACTCATAGAGAAATGTAGATGTGGGAGACTTACAGTTCTAGTGTTTTTAAGCAAATTATTTAAATCTGAGAAGCAGCGAAGTATTCTGCCTGCACAACATTTACACTGCAGTCCCTCCTTTCACTTACCATCAGCACGGTCCTTTCCTTCATACACGTTTTCTGCTTTTTGGCTGTTGCCTTTTTTGGTGCAAGTTGGACTTGCACCTGTCAGATATGTGAGAAATTAGCAATTTTGGTCAGGACACGACAATGATTTTTTAATAAGTCAAATGTTTTGCACAGTTATAAAATTTGACAAAACGGAAAGTACTGGAACTACTGGAAGTCATTCGGGGCTCCACTTACGTATAGGTGAAGAGGATGGTTTTCCCCCATATCTAAAGTTTTAGTAGGTATTTTCACCCCCACTTTCGAATTGTAAAGTAATTTTTCTTCATATCCACTAATAGCAATGAAAATGCAGGAAGTAATGATGTCTGAAAGAAGTGACGCAATATAGCCACTAGTGAAGATGTTGTTTTACTTTAGCCCCTCTTTGAAATCATGAATGACTTCCTTGCAGCTTTTGGCATCAGGCAATCGTTCTTTAAGCAAGAATAAACAAGAACATTGACAGAAAACCAGGAAATTGAATAAAATGCATATAAAATGCATCCTTTAAGATATAAACAAAAACTGCTATGTCCAGAGAGCCACAGAAATGAGCTGGTTAGATTTACAGTTGATTTATAATCAAAAACTTACTTTAAACAAATGGTTAATCAAGAGAAACAAAATCTGAAAGCAGTCTCTCTCAAGATTGGCTTCGATGAGACAATCAATGTGATTTTCTGTGTTGTTATAAAAAAAAAAAATATCACACATGCGCTCAACTTTCCATTATCCATGCATTAATGCCTTGCACACGTTTGATGATGTCAAATAACTATTGTGAATCTGTAGAAAACGCAGTGATTGCACTAGTATTTCTTTAAATGAAGGGCCGCAAACCTAGGCAATAGGGTCAAACAAAATTGGTAGCAAGGTCATAGCAGTCAGGAAGTCATGCATGCATCGGTTCACTTTCCCATTTCCAACATCTGAGAAAGAAAAACGGAAAAGAAAAAGGTTGGTGTGCAGTTCTGGGGACTGATGTTTTTCTCGGTATTTTGTCATCTGAACCAATAAAATTCTAGTAAATGCAAACTTGAAATACTTCATTTCATTTGCCAATATTAGACCAGTGGAGTCGTCATTATTAAAAAAAATGAATGAGCTCCTAAACTTCATCTGTGATCATTCAAACGCAGACTTCAAACTCAAATGATGAAACAGGGCTGGTTCCGGGAATGGTTGACTCATGGTGCGAATGTCTCAATAATGGTGTTTAGTGCATGAATTATGCCAATGTTCCTTGTCATTAGGAGTCCTGGTCATATCTAAAGCAGTAAGTGAAGGATCAAGGGAAAGATAACTTGCACAACATTTTGCTATACAAGTTGAAGAGAAGCAAGTTTGCTTAAATGGCCAAAGTTGACCCCCTGGAGATCAAATGCCCAATCCACTGACAGCAACTTGTGTTGTTCAGATTTCCTCAGGTAAGTAATGTCAGAAAAACTGTTAAACTTGTAGCTCCAGGAATTTGATCACAGGACCTGTACACCAAATACCTTAAAAGAGGATGGGCAATAACATTGTCATTGGCTTTTGGTAAGTAAACGAGGATTATTTTAGACTCGCATTTTCTTTTTTTTTTCAAATGCAAAATTTGTTGTATCAAGCCTTGTTATCTATCGGTTTCTTATTGTTTGTGTATGTTCAGTGTTTGCATTTCTAGTTTATCTTGGCTGTGTGATGGTTGGGTGCGAACTCTTTAGATGAGGCTTGAGGTCTGTCTCGGTGCAAATGTTTGAAATGTGTTTCAACTTGTACGGTTTGAAATCAAAGTCAATAAATATATTAAATGAAGACAATATGTTTTTCCGTGTGTGTATGTATGCGTGTGTATATGAGATGGAGTGTGTCAATCCATTGTCCATCCCCTCCTGTGGGCTTCAGTTTACAAAGATCAAACTCTAAGAAACCTTTTTCTGGCATTTTTTCCCCATCTACCACACATATTGTACTGATAGAAGCTTTTACTGTAGGTTCAAGCTTTCAGGCAGCATTTGACAAAACCTGCAGGTCAAAAATACTTAAAGGCCTCAACTGCATGATTACCAGCCAACTGTAGTGAGCAACTGGGACAGCTTATAAGACTACTGCTGCAAAATTACACTGCCCTGACCACTGCTACAGCCAACAGCCTTAGGTGCAACACAACTCATCAAAATATGAACAAGGTTTCAAGACTCCACATGTTAAGGATGAATGAATTGTCCATGCATCATTAGTTGGTTGAAATCGATATATTTGAGTTTGCTTTAGATTTGTTAAAGAATTGCTCTACAGCACATTATTTACCAGGTGATGTGTGTATTAGGGACCAAAAAATATATTACAGTTCCTTAATTTTCTTTCTTTTTTTTTTTTTTATAGCCCCAGAACCTTTCAGAAAGTCCAAGTAAAAATCCAGATGTGATTTTTACAAGGTACTATGATTCTTGAACATTCAGTTTCATAAAGCAGAGGCAACCAAGGTTTTAGTTTGTAAGATGAATGCATGAAGTGAGTATGAGAAGAGGAAGTTGCCGGCACAAGAACTTCAGGAAGATGGGGAAGCTATTTGTACTGAAAGAGCCCCCAGCATACCCATGTGGACGGGTAATTAAGTAAATGAGAATTAAGCTTTTTATTCTCATTTTCTGGTCAGTCACAAGAAAAAGACTACCTTGTAAACTGGAACAAGAGAGGAAAAACTGAGCAGAAGTTTCTACAACAAATACAGGTGAATGGACCACAAAGACAACTGGAAAAGGACGACAATAAAGAGACTTGAAAATGACAACAACAAGCAAAAAAGGAAGAAGAAAAAAGGGCAAGGTCAAAGATTGCCAGGAAACAAAATTTCTATGGTAAACACTGAAGGACTCACTAAAGGGGAAAACACACACACACACACCACACACACACACACACACTCAAGTGCTCGTGCACTGTAGAATTGCCTCACTGGCAATGCATTCTTCCTGAAACACCCCCCAGACAGAGCTGAGGGCGTTGATGATGCATGGGATCAAGAGTTTTAAGGCGAGAAGGTCTTGCAGAACCTCAGGCGGTTTCTGCATGGTCCGGACCTTGCACAGCTTCCCCTTCTACTAGTACTTTTCGGACGCTTCTGGCAAAAACGTCCCAGTTGGGTTTTTTCCCCCCCAATAACTGAGGTATCCAGATAAAGTGCAGATTTCTGCTTTTTTTTCTTAATTAAAAAAACATAGGAATATGGTATCTTCCATGCTGATCTTGGAATCCTAGACCATCGAAGGATTGCGCGCCGACAGATCTGTAGATGAAATTTTACCATTGGAAGAATGGAGCTTATTATGTTGGCGACCCGTCATTCAGGCAACACAGATCCGACTCTGAGAAGACAGCTTCTAGAAGACCTCTAAACGAAGCGTTCATATTTCCCTATAGAAGATTGTGCCCGTTATAGTCGACCGACAGCGAAAAAGGTCATAGAAATTCCAGTCAGCAAAAAAAGGTCATAGAAATTCCACAGTCAGCAAAAAAGGTCATAGAAATTCCACAGTCAAACTAACCAGTTCTTGTCGACTTACAGAAAGAACAGGTACCGTTTTTATGCAGAGTAATTTTAGTTGCTAAAGCTAGGAGAGAAGTACCAAAACTTGGAGTGGGGGGGGGGGGGGGGAGGGGGGGGGGCTGGAAGGATATGCGGATGGGAAACAAGACTCCTCCCGTTATTCCAACTACGGTGAAGCTATGCTGGTTTCAAAAGTACATTCAAGCCCAGAAGAATAGATTTAAGATTGTCAGTCTGCATCTCTTTGAGAGCAATCACCACAGGCTTCAAATGTTGACAAGAGGAGCTGTAGCCCTTCGATGTTACAATCAACACCCTGGATATTCCAGTAGAATACAGTCGTGCCCATGATAATGGGACAGCAACAGACAATTTAGTCCATCTCCTCTGTAGCACACAGAAAGGATTGGAGATTGATAAGGCTGATTTTTAGGTAGGTGACTCTCGAGTCCCACTGACCACTGGCCAGCTGACTGAGACTCCGTGGGAGTAGGTGGAGGCGTCTTGCTCATCTCCACCAACACCACTTTTCTTCCTCTGTTCTGAGCACTAAGCTCAGAGAGTCAAAGCGGGAGAACAGATAACCCGGAACGCCCAGCACCAGAAAGGCTGGACTGCTGGTCGGTCTGGGAGGAGATGGATACAGCACCAGAAAGGCTGGACTGCTGGTCGGTCTGGGAGGAGGTAGACACAGCACCAAAAGGCTGGACTGCCGGTCGGTCTGGGAGGAGGTGGATTCAGCACCAGAAAGGCTGGACTGCCGGACGGTCTGGGAGGAGGTGGATTGAACACATCCACCAAGGGGTGGGTTCGACGCCTCCGCCAGAAGCAACATCTTTTCCTCGCACTGTCTTCGTTTGTGGGAATGACCAATCAGTCTGAGAGCAGACCGATTCTGTCGTGTCCTTCTTCGCAGTTGCAGGCTAACTGACGGCTACCACTTCCTTTGTTGTTGTAGAAAGGTTCTTCTTGTTTCCCCTCATGATTTTGGTGTAGATCTGTCTGTCTGCCCACAGACATACACTGTATACATCTGTGTGTCTGCCACTTTGGACAGTCACATTAGGGGGAGGGGTGGCTGCCACCACAGTTGGCACAAAGAGCTGCTCCCTGACAAGGCCCCTGATGGATTGCTTTGCAGCACTTACCCTGAATCTCCTCCCCCGAGCTCTTGTCCCTTACTTTGTCAAAACATCGGAAACACGTACCTCACTGGAGATGGAACTAGAGCTCCACCCAGACATTGAGACAGCCAATGCTGACGGTCTATGGAGGTGAGTGAGTGCAGAATGTCAGAAAGCGTGTTTGCAAATGGTCACACAGTGAAAGTCGGTAAATCCCTGTGGTCCCAGTTCACTTGATTTCTGCCACTGAAACACTTTTCAGATCCGGGCATGTGATGAACATTTGCCCGTTTCTTTTTTCTTCTTTTCTTGCTTATGAGCAGACATATTTATTTATCTGTCAACAAACATCGCAGCTGCCGAGACTGTTCTAAATGGTGTTTCGATTTGCATTCAATGAGGAAGGACCGATTTCCTTATCTTTCCGATTTCTTAGTCTTTTAATGGATTTGCGGTCAGCTGTTAGACCTTGAAAACCCTTCTGAACAGCAAGCTGAGAGCGTACATGGCAGGAAGTCCTTTGTTTAGTGTTCGAACCTGAATTGCTGACATGGCCAATTTTCTGCGATGTTTTAGGTCCGTTGTCCTGGGGCTTTTGACCTGTACGGATCTTTGTAAAGGGATGAAGCCATGTGGTTTAGTGTTTATTTTAAAATATCTCCCACACTCGCCCGTCATGTAGTCCAACTGTGGGGCCACGGTCAAGAAATATCAGTCTTGATCCCTTCCAGGCTTTAGGAGGGAATTATGATCAGCAGAGACCAACAAACCCCAACTCCCTGATCATCCAAGCTTCCAGGCACGGAGAGCGGAGCACTACAGGAGTTACTTTGACCAGCTGGGGAACTGCCTGTCTTGACCCAGCCTCATGCAGGGGTAGCCGATTGATACGCATGGGCCAGTGTGCACCTCCTGTCTGGGAGAGGTCCCAACCAAGGAGATGTGTTGAGAGCAGCTTGTCTCTCAATCTTAAGGATCATATTCCTCTCAATCACAGGTCGCACCGCACGGCAACGTAGCAGGTCTAAAAAAAGACTGCGCAAAAGGGAAGAATGTGGAAAAGAGGACTTATGGAGGAATAGAAGACAGAAAACATCTTGATGGAATGGCAGAAGACAGAACAAATTAAAGGCGGGTTACAGTTTGTTTGCTCCCTCACCCTTACCTGTCCAGAATGGACGATTCTACCTAGGGTATTAAATTCCACAGCTTTGACCAGCCGCCGTGGCGAAGTGGTTAGCGTCGCGGACTCCCGGCTGGGAGGTCGTGGGTTCAAATCCCATCAGAGTCATGTGAGTTTTTCTGCCCCGACCGGCTCCTACCCAGAGTTGAGTATGCTGCGAACTCAGTTGGGAAGACTGGGACCACACAGTTGAGTTTCATCCACTTAAGGGATGCGTTTCTGACAGTGTTGCTCAAATTCCCTGACCAACACTGCAGGTACCTGTACCTCTCGGGCCTGGTTGACGCCGGGATATATTATGAAAGGAAGCGTCGAGTACAGCTCTGTCATGTAGTCTCAGACTGAAATGGAAATCCGTAGCATCATCTTAATCATCCTCATTCTCATCGATCAGCATAAAAAAAATGTCTCAAGTTCTGTGGCCCTTCATGCCCTGCTCTCATGGTGACCTCAATTTCGATGTCCTCTCCACGTCTGTGGCCTTGGTTTGGTTCCGTCTGGGTCACCGGTATCGGCGAGTCTATGGGGACTGTCGTTGGACGGACGTGGTGGCGCCCTCCGGAGGGAGAGCTCACTCACGCCGGCTCCGCGACTAAGCAATTATTGTCGTCAGTAGGGGGCTTAGTAGGTGGTGTCCTGCGTATGTTAGATCAGAACAGGCGCCACTGAACACCACCGAAGTGGCTCGGCAGCAGTGCAGTGTCTCCTCCGGTGGGTTGCCTCTTGACGACTTGACATTGACTGCTCCCTGTGGATTGCCGGTGCCGGGGCTGCGGCGGGGCCGACCGGGCTGTGGCTGTGGACGGGGTGTGGGAATGAGCGGCGTGGATGCACTGCCTCTGAGGTGGCGCAGAGGTTGGGACAGCAAAAAAAAAAAAAAAAAAAAAAAAATTCCACAGTTTTGTGTTGCGGCCAGTCAGCAAGTTGGCTTTGGAGGCCTGGAAGTTCTGGAAAACAAACAAACAAACGTTCAATCAGAGTATTGATGCCCCTGTCAGCAAAGCTTAAAGGATCTCTAGGCCACGCAAGCCCTCTATCGCAACAATGTCGCAACCTGCGTGGGTGTTAGGTGAAGAACAAAGACAAACTTTGAATGATAGGGGAATCCAGTATTAAGTCAAAAAAGAAAAAAAGGTTAACGCTCCCAAAGCCTATTGGCCGAAGAGGCTGTGAACTTTTAGGGGTTCGCCGTGTCTAGAGCACGGCATGATGGAAGACGGGACCTATCCCTCGCCTTCTGCCGCCTTTAACCTCCCTGAACCGAATCAGGCACCCCTCTACTGCTGGACAGAAACTGCTTTGAAATAGAAAATATCCACCTCACGCGTGCTTCGAATTTACAACCGTTAGCTCCGCAGGCAAACGCGCTGACTTTGCCAACGCCCCCCCCCCTCCCCCCCCCCTCCACCTCCCCCCCCCCCCCCCCCCCCTGTAATCCAGGATTCGCCAAGGCAAATCGGGATCCTGATTTACGTTGGAGTTCAGCCAAGGAGAATCCTGAATTGCGAGTTGCACTAGGATAGTCCAGGACTGCCCCGCAACATGGTTCTATCACACACACACACACACACACACACACACACACACACACACACACCACGCACGCACGCACGCACGCACGCACACACACACACACACACACACACACACACACACACACACACACGCATGATTTGCCCATTTTCACGGCCCTACGACTAGAGTATTGCTGTGCAATTTCACCCTTACACAGCGTGCAGCAGGTTCACTTTTAGGCAACGCATTGTTTTCATGCCGGATTTATGAGCACTAATCCCTCAGTCAGCAAAGGCGGAACTCAGTTCCCCGAGCCCGGCAAAGTTCCTTACTGTGGTCAACACGTGAATACGGGCAATGCTCGACGCTTAAAAAAATCATTTATTTATTTATTTACCATTATTATTATTGTCATCATGATTATTACCATTACTTTATGTATTCATTTGTCTATTTATATTTGGCTTCTCTAGGATTTGCCTTTTTTTTCTTTCTTGGCAAAAATACTCCCTACCTCATTTACAGCCACGCTTACCTGTGTACACACTATTATGTATGACACGCACAGCCGCAGATGCGTGCACAAGCGCGCCGCGCACATGTGTATGTGTGTGTGTGTGTGTGTGTGTGTGTGTGTGTGTGTGTGTGTGTGTGTGTGTGTGTGTGTGTGTAATCTGTAGGTATTGTCTTCAACTTTTCAGCGAATGTATTTGTGTGATCGTTGTTTTCTATTAAGTTCATGCTGATGACTTTTGGCTCAATGTTGTTATCCTCCATACCCACACACGGGTGAAAGCAAGAAACATTGCTCATTGTGTGTGCAATAACATAAACATTAGTAGTGTAGAACTCCCAGAAGAAGAACAACAACAAACAGAAGAAGCGAATCGAGTGATGGATTGATTCCTCCATTTTGTGTTGCAACAACATGACTAAAATGGCATTATCAACACACACACACACACACACACACACACACACACACACACGCACGCACGCACGAACGCACACACACACACACACACACACACACACACACACACACACACACACACAACAAAAACGTGCCCAGTTACCTCTGTGGTGGGGCATGTAGTTTACAATAAAGATTCCCGTTTCGGGTTCAACGTAAATACTCATTCTTATTGTCGCTTCCCGTCTCATCGTGTTGGCGCTCCAGTGGTTTCGGTGTATTGTTCTCCTTTCCCAACTTTCACCCCCGTCCCCAAACCTCTGCCCTCTTCCTCCTCCCCCTTAAGCGGCTGACGCACGAGCCTCCCCGCCCGTACGCTTCGGAAGTACCGGTCGAACCCGATCCCAAACGTAGCGTCTGTCATAGTAAACGTACATCTCAAACGGACTTCGGCATCCAGTGAAACCCGACCGTTCGAGATACACCGTGATCTATTCGAAACGAACAGTTAGTATCCTCCAACCAATCAACGCTCAGCACTGAGCCAACACCCATGACACAAGGAAAAATGGCGTCGGCCAGCAAGACGGTCAGACTGTCCGATTCGGAGACACCAAACATTCGATTGAATCGTACCAAGGCCATGATGTGCTTTGGAATGTCAACTCAAAAAATTGTAAGAATCTAAATATTCGAGAAAAAGCTTCGTATTCAATTGTACAGTCCTTTGTAGCGGCATGTGGGATCAAACTCGTAGGTTTTAAAACTATCGTGAAGCACTCCGTCCGTTCGACACTGGCCTTTGCCTTTGCCTTTGCCTTTGATGTATTGGGTGTTTGAGGCCTTTTTTCACAAGGCCTGTTCACCATTCCTGTTCAAACTAGACTTGCGTGCGTGGCATGGCAAAAGCAGTCTAGTTGTAACAGCTGGGGTCAAATTTGTTTGGCAGACTTTCCCAGTGGGCATCCAGTCTTCTTTTAAAAGCACTAATGCTCGGGGCCGTCACAACACTATCTGGAAGACTGTTCCATGTGGACACCACACAAACTGCAATGTCCTTTCTCAAGTTTTAGAGAGTTCCCTTTAGTGTCTCTACCTTGGTGGAGCTGGAGTTGTGGTCTGTCTGTGTCATATAAGCCTTGCATGAACTTGAAAGTGTCAATCATGTCGCCTCTATTTCTGCGGTTTTCCAGGCTTGGCAGCTTACGTACTGCTAGGCGCTCTGGATATGATTTTTCTCTCAGGGGGCCAATGAGTTTTGTTGCTCGCCTTTGAACATCCTCCAGATCCGCACACAGGGTTTTGAATCTTGGCTGCCATACCGCGTGACCGTACTCAAGAATTGGCCTCACAAGGGACTTGTAGAGTTGGACAAAGGTTTCTGGTGTAAGGTGATCAAAGGACCTTCTGATGACCCCAAGGATTCTATTGGCCTTTGCCGTTGCTTGTGCCACATGGTTCTTGAAACTAAGGTCCTTGTCCACCAACACTCCCAAGTCTCGCTCTACTTCACTCTCTTCCAGTCTAATAGTGCAATCCTCACCCTCAGAGTTTTTGCTGTTCATACAGTATGTTGCCTCTGTTTTGGGGTTACCAAGCCTAATCACACTGCATTTTTGAGGGTGGAACTTAAATTGCCAATCGGTTGACCACTTCTGGAGTTGGTTAAGATCCTCTTGGAGAGTTTGCTGTGCGTCACTATTGTCGTTTCGGGCGAAGATTTTTGTGTCATCAGCAAAAAGCTCAACATGACTCTGGACGTGTTGGGGCAAATCCTTGATGTACAACAGAAAAAGAACAGGTCCTAAAACACTGCCCTGTGGGATGCCGCTGGTCACGTCTGCTTGGCCTGACCTTGTTCCGTTGATACTGACACACTGCACTCTGTCGATCAGGAAATCTTGGATCCATTGAAGGACTTTACCCTTTATTCCATGGGCTTCAACTTTAGCTATCAATCGGCGATGCGGTACGCTGTCAAAAGCCTTCATGAAATCCAGGTATATGGCATCGATGCCACCTCCAGCATCTAAGGTCTCTGTCCAGATGTCTAGGGTTTCCAAAAGCTGGGTTATGCATGAGCGTCCTTTGGTGAAACCGTGTTGCCGTCTACTGATTAAATTGTTGTCTAGAAGGTGCGCTATCATTTTCTCACGGATCAGCTTTTCCATCGTCTTACACAGCACACAGGTGAGACTCACACGTCTGTAGTTGTTCGCTTTGAGACGACTTCCTTTCTTGAAAATGGGGGTGACAGTTGCTGTTCTCCAATCCTCTGGGATCTTACCCGTCTCTAGGGACTTCCTGAAAATGATGGTCACAGGAACTGCTAGGACGCTTGACAACTCAACAAGCATGCGCGTGCTGATACCATCTGGTCCTGATGCCTTGGAAGCATTTAAATTCGAGAGGAGTTTCTTAACTTCTTCTGTGGTGATAGTAAAACCGCACAGTTCTTCATAACTGTACTGAGGTATCTCTGGTAATTCGCCCTCTGTCTCATTTGTAAAGACGCTCCAGAAGAAGCTATTTAGCAGGTCAGCTTTTTCCTTGTCGTTTGTTGTTCTGGTTCCATCCTCTTTTTCCAGGTCACCTACTCCTGTTTTCATTTTTGTTTTCGATTTGACATAAGACCAGAATGCTTTGGGGTTGGTTTTGGCCTGGGCGGCGACTGTGGCCTCCAGTTTCTTCTTTGCTTTTTTGCATGCCTTAGATGCCTTGTTATTGGCTTTTGCATATGCCTGATAATCTTTGCCACCATCTGTTTCTGACCATCGTCTGAAGAGCTTGTGTTTTTTGCGCACTGATTTCAGCGTTCCCCCATCCATCCATTTTTTTCTCGGAGTGTTTGAACCACTGGTTTTGGGGACATGTTTTTTCAGCACACTGGTTCAGTCGCTCCTTGAATTTTATCCATGCCTCATTGACTGGTAAGCTGCTGAGTTCATCATCCCATTTAACAGCTCCGAGATCTCTTTCTATCTCACTGTAGTTTGTATTATTAAAGTTTAGCCGGGGATTGTTTGTGGATCCTTGGTAACGGCATGAGACGTTAATGATCAGAGTGGCATGGTCACTTTTACCCAGTCCTGGAGCTGTGGTAATGACGTTGATTATGTCGTCTCTGTTTGTCGGAACGAGGTCGTCCAGTGTAGGTCTCTGCCCCAACCTTATGCGCGTGTTTTCCTTCTGATGTTGTATCAGAAATGCATCTTGGGTTGTCTTAAAAAATTTGCTTGCTGGGTGATTATCACCTGTGCTGCATCTCTCCTGGTCGGACCGCACTGGTTCAAACGCTTCGCCTCAACTGTACGGACGAAAAGGCTCGTGTGTCAGCAGCTTTACTGCCACCATCTCCCCCCCCCTCCCCTTCACTCCCCCATGCTCACTCCCTTCCCTTCACTCTCCAAGGATATCGCCTGCTGGCGATTGTGCGGATTAAACTCGTGTGGAATTAATCGTTAAGTCTGCCGTGAAAATCTTGATGTATGACCAGCACCCGTTGATTTGTTTAATAACTCTAAACAGTAATTAGCCTGTTTACAGATTCATTGAAGTAGTGTGGAACTAGGATATATCATCAGAATGCATCAGTTTAATAATTATCGTCCATCGGATTTAAAACAGTTCGTTTTTTTTTTTTTTTTTCTTTCTTTTTTTTTTTTTGGGCGGGGGTGGGAGTGGGTTTCTATTCAGTTCCAGATGAATAATAATATTGCTCATCTGTCAAATGGATACAAAGATAACTCTCTCTCTCTCTCTCTCTCTCTCTCTCTCTCTCTCTCTCTCTCCTTCTCTCTCTCTCTCTCTCTCTCTCTCTCTCTCTCTCTCTCTCTCTCTCTCTCTCCCCCTCCTCCTCCTCCTCCTCCTGCCCCACAATCTCATCCTCCTCCTACTTGTTCCTGTTCTTGTGCTTGTTTCTCTACTTCGTCTTCCTTGTCTTCTTCTTCTGTGCTCACGCGCACGCGCACAAGCGCGCGCGCGCGCGCGCGCGCGTGTGTGTGTGTGTGTGTATGTGTGTGTGTGTGTGTGTGTGACACAATACTTTGAACTCAACAGGTAAACAATTGTTGTGTTTCATATTTTTGAACAGTATAGAAATCTTCCTATCGTGTTGCGACCCGAAGTGTGTTTTACGTTTTCGGCGCACTGTTTCGCCTGGAGGTCACTAATCCAGTGGGTAGAGTGCACCTACTTAGACCACCGAGTTAGGATCAGGTGGCGGTAATGCTCTGCTTACCGGTGGCCAGCATTTCCCTGAAACAGACCAAAGGGGAGTAAAATAGTGTTTAGAGTGAACAGATTTACCACAAGGTCTTTGACAGACCACCTTTTAGGTCCCCATCATGACAACGGCCTCTGCTAGTAAGTTGCGGCTCGGCCTCCTGCTGATAATAGCTGTATTCAGCATCATTATTTCGTCGCTGCTGCTTCGCCATGTAGGAGCAGGTAAGCCGCAAAAATCTCTCTCTCTCTCTCTCTCTCTCTCTCTCTCTCTCTCTCTCTCTCTCTCTTAACTCTCCATTTTGTATATTTGTTCATTTATTTGTTATAGTTTACAATTTCAATTTATCTTTGTGACTATTTTAAAGGATGTTGCTGGGAACATGATTTCTAAGCTGCTCCATCTTCCTTTCTTGCAGATAGATATATGGAAAATGCTTAATTTTGTTTTGTTCTCCGGTATGAAGGTCTGTTTTCATACCCAAATCAAGGTAGCATGATTTTAGACATGCATTTTGTTTGTCTACGTGTAAATTATACACACAATAACACACACACACACACACACACACACACACACACACACACACACGAGAGAGAGAGAGAGAGAGAGAGAGAGAGAGAGAGAGAGAGAGAGAAGAGAACGGAAATATATCATCTGCACATTTTTGACAGCAAGAGCCCGGATGCTGGTATCAATAAAGAGCATACGTTAACTAAAGTAGTTTTGGCTACTTAACTAGCTAACCTGGCAACAACATGAACACAAATAATTTTTTTTTTAAATCTGTCTTTTCATTTAAAAAAAGTGTCTTCTGAAGGCCTTGCGATCACCCGATAATGCTCGTTTTCATATGTCACAATGTTGAAGCCATCTGCGTAGTCCACGTATTGCCTGCTTCCGGCAATATTCGTATTCGCTTAACTCGTCAGTCAGTGCGTGGACTGCTCTAACAATTCAGGGCTGTCATACATGCATTATACAAATGATCTATGAATATTATTATGTTAATGATTGACAGGCCATGAGAGAGAGAGAGAGAGAGAGAGAGAGAGAGAGAGAGAGAGAGAGAGAGAGAGAATTACAGATACAGATGTCTGCTCAAACTTTGCTAAAGGGGTGGTCATGCAAACAAGCACCTTCCTTGATTTTATTAGATTACCGTCTCTTCTAGCTTGTGCATTTGAAAATCGACTTTATTTGATTATTAATATCACCAAGTATTTGATCAGGGGGAGACAGAAAGCTGACCTTTGACAAGCGTGGGAGCTGGGAAGCAAGCAGATATTCCTCATTAGTCAGAGAGGTGAGTTGTTGTTGTTGTAGTCGTACCTTGGCTAAAAGACTCCAGGGATCATCCAAACAGCCAAAGCGCTTGAACACTATGGTACAAATGCATCAGCTAGGGATGAGAACATTACGTGTGTGACCGTTTTTGATTACCCCGCCACGTGGGCAGCCACACTCCGACTTCGGGGATTTTGGAGACTAATAACGTCATGCTAGGAGCTTGTCACAACTAAGACAATCCCCGCATAACTATGCAGAGCATAATAACATTCTGATGTAGCCTTGGTGTTCTACCCTATGTCAATTAGCCTGACACAGCCTTCAGCCAAGGCGGAGAGAGGCGAGTGAGACAAGCAGCGAAAGCAACACGTACAGTCGATAAATCAGCTATTTGCTACTTCATGTGCTCTCTCTCTCTCTCTCTCCTCTCTTCTCTCTCTCTCTCTCTCTCTCTCTCTCTCTCCACACACCACACACACACACCACACACGCACACACACACACACACACACACACACACACACACACACGCTACGCACACCAAAAAAAAAAAAAGAAAACCACATACACAATGCACCCACAGAAGAAAGAGAAGATAGAGTGTGATGGCAAGGGACGGAAGGCGAGGGACGGTGCTGGTCGACAGAGTTGAAGGAGGACTCGAGAAAGAGAGGAGAGACTGACGATTGATAGCTTAGTCCCAGTAACAGACAAAGCAATCATGTGTTTTCCGAAAAACAGTAATACTGATAATATAGAACAAACAACAACAACAATGATAATAATAACAACAACCGATCCACACGTGGCTGCTGTCATACAGAGTACCCAGAATGACATGGGGGTGCCATAATGGTCGGCGAAACCCATCTCCTGTCCAAGGATCCAAAAATGTAGAAGGTAGGAAACATCTGTCCCCATGTGGAACTCAAACTAAGGATCTGGGATTCCTCTATCTCCTCGAAACGCGTCGTGTTTTGCCTTGTAAATTGTTTGCCTCCTTCGTTCGGCGGAGCACGACATCCTCTTTTAAGTTTGTTTCACACATAATTATGAGATCCAGACATATGTAAAGAGAATGTGAAATCAACCAACGTGTTTGTCTGTGTTCACTTTCAGACCCAAACATCAAACCCAAGAACCAGACTGGACAGCTTATCAAGGGAATCGACATCTGACAGGAAAACACATCCCAACAACGTCTTCATGCTGAGACCCACCAGACTGCGGATGATGTGACATACAGAGAGAGAAGCCACCACTTGAGAGAAGCGTGTCATCAGCTTAGGACCAGGGTGAGTGGTGGTGGTAATACATCGGCAGTGACTGTGCCTCCTGGTGTGCCTGCGAAGGGAGTGTCGCAACATTTCTTTGTGTCCACAGTCCACAAGTTGGTGTACTGCTCCGTGCAGAAAGTGGGCAGTTCTTTCTGGAAGAGAGCCTTCCGGGTCCTGAACTCCGTGGAACCATCCAGGTCCCTGTTTCGTCAGTCAGGGATGGCGGCGCACCTCAACAACGAAAACATCACCTTGGAAAACAAGAGCACCCGATGGAAGCTTAAACAGTTGAACCAGTCGTTAACGTTTCTTTTCGTTCGTGACCCTTTTGCTCGAACTTTTTCCGGATATGTGGATAAAATCTTTCTGCCGTTTGCCTCGGGGTTGGTCCGAATAGACAACCAGACTGATTTTGACAAAGATTCACAAGATTCACACTTGGAGGTGGGTACTGAAAACAGAACTCAATGCAGACTGGAGGTCCCAACGTTCGCCAAATTCATCCGGTCACAAGTGTCCGGAAAAAGGTCTCTCTTTACATTCGAACCACACTTTTTCCCCATCCACAAACACTGTAGTCCCTGTAAGGTGTCTTTCGACATTGTGGGTAAAATGGAATCCTTCCGCCAAGACGTAGAGTACATCCTAGGCAAAGTGGGAGTGAGGCTGAGCGACCTTGCCGATGACCTCACCACCTTTGACGCTCGCAGCGACCTCAGCATCATGACCGACATCATTCATAGGACGTTGTTCTCCCCAGCCTGGCGCAAGACGGACAATCCGAGCTGCCGGCTGGCCAGACACGAACTGTTGAGACGAATGTGGACCGTGTTCCAGATCCGGGGTCTTCTCTCGGCCTCAGTGAGGTACCCTCTGAGCGTGGACCAGAGCGTGGTGGCCACGATCCCTGACGTCCTGCTG
>CM065720.1:37240872-37245872 GCA_033310375.1 Conus canariensis
TTGATTAATTTTTGATACAGATATACAGATATAGACAATGTTACTGTATAGTATGTTTTATGAAGGTTTTGCCCCTTTTTTTTGACAGACTTAGAATTTTACTCATCAGAGTTCATCCAATTGATATGTATATTTCAGTATTTTTTTCTAATTTTTGTAATTCACATTTTAGTCTTTCTGCATTTTCATAATAAAAGAAAGTTTGTGTTGTGCTGTCATCAGCTAATAACGTTTTCTTTTTCAGTATTCGGAGTTACCAAGTCAAAGTGCAACAAACTGAGCAATGGCAGATACAGACAATTCAAACAGCACTGGTGCCAGTGATGCCAATGGGAGCTCCTCACCACCTCCACCACCTCAAGGCAATAGCGTTATGGTATGTATGTGTACACTGACACACAACACAAACACATACTATGCATATGACTCCCATTTTGTTTGTGAATAATAACACACCAGGGCTTCTGGCAGTCATGAGATGCACATGAAACTCCCTAAAACTGAAAGGATGAACAGAAGTTCCCACTCAGAAGTCTTTGAAATGCACTTTAACACAACTGACACAATCAAAAGTGGAACAAATTCACGAATGAAAGACAATTTAAAGTAACAGCACTGTATTTGTAATTGTATTTTGTCTGAAACTTCATTTTCTGCTTCCAGCTTTATAGTATGTCTGTTACAGGAAGGGAAGAAACGTCAAAAGTCAGCAATTCTCAATTAGGGGATTTTGTAGATCTTTTCTGTAGCACTGCATGGTGCGCAAAACAAAATATGTCTGTTAATTGTCTAGCATTAACACATCTTACATGGAAACTCGTCTTAGAATTAATCGTTCCACAGACTTTACTCAATCAAAACAAGGAATGGAGCTGTCTTGCTTGTAAATTAGTACCAACATTTCATAGGTTATGCCAGACTTTCATGGGAAACTTTCACTCACAAAATACTCTGGCAAAGGTGAGAAAAATCCCTCCGTATGTGTTATGAAGTAATAGCTGACTGTGGCCTGTTTGAATACATGAGGCAATTTCAAATTCCAGGCAACCAGCAGTGGCTAGCTGAATGCAAGAGGGTTGGTGTGGTTTGGAAATTTAGAATGGAAGCAAGTTGTTCTCACTGAAACAGTACACTTAATGCTAACCAGCCAACAAAACCTCTAAAGTTAGAATATAAGAGAAAAAAGATGCAGTTGTATTTTTTTTTTTCATAGGAGGTACAACTTAAAAGATCCCCCCCCCCCCCCCCCCCCCCCCCCCCCTGCAGTTTGATGTTGAGATCAGCACTAGGAATGCACGGTCAGTTCAGATTGTTCCATTAGGTCATCTTGTAATTCATTAGAGAAAAGTTATTGTGACTAGTTCTGCAAACTTCCAGATTTTGTTTTTTTAAAAACTTTTTTACTTTCACTTTAAAGCCAATTTGAATATTTCCAACTGTGGCACAGTAGATGTGTTCTTCTAGCAGTTTCCATCATTTTTTTCATCATTTTTTTTAGATAGGGAGAGGGAGGATTTTGTGTGTGTGTGCATGTGTGTGTGCATGCATGCGTGCTTGCATGCATGCGTGCGTGCGTGTTTGTGATGTGTCTTTCTGCGTGAAGATGTATCAAGTTTATGGTGTGCTATCTTTGGCTGTCCTCCCCTCCTGCCACCACCCCTTCCTCATGTCCCCCACCCACTCACACCTCCTTTCACCTCCTCCACCTCCACAAGTCCCCCGAATTCTATGATTGGTGATCTAAGTTATCATGCTTACCCTAGATATTTTGTTAACTGTTTTAAGACTTACAATTCACTCATATTACTCTTTCGTTGAACTCTTACATCCAATGTTATGTTTGTCACATCATTCCTTCTAAGTAATTTTCAGATTGTAGAGGCAAAAGGAGGATTACTCTGAAAAATGATTTTTTTTTTTTCAAGTATGAATTGCTGTAAAAGATCAAACGGCAAGAACTGTACAAGACTTATGTCTGTTAGCAACAAGCAGAAACTGAAGTATGTTTGCAAGAGTATATATACCAAGAACAGTGCTCAAAAGATAGTGTTCTTGTTTCGCAGCCTATGAGGTGTGTGTGTGTGTGTGTGTGTGTGTGTGTGTGTGTGTGTGTGTGTGTGTGTGTGCATAGTTGCATTGTGTAGACACATGTGGGAGGAAGTGAGATAAGAGCTGCCTCTTACTGGCCTAGCTTACGAAGGAAATGAAGTACATGTGACATGAAAAAAAAAATGCCACATCAAATTACTTCCTTGTCTTTGCATGTATCAGTTTAACTTGAAGAGTATATCAGCCCTCTCCCTTTCCTTCCTTTCTTCCCTTCCCAGCAATGAAAGAGCCCTGTATGATGGACTGGGCTACAGTGCAGCTGAAATCTACCACTAACAGCATAAACTGATACATATATGAATGAGTTCTTTTATTTACCACATTTTAGTAAAGGCCATATGAAGGAAGGAAAAATTGTTCCTGTTTGACCCACTTACTTTCTAACATCATATCAGCTGAATTTTTTTTCTTTGTATGCTGTCTCTTCTTCCACAGAGTTCATATAAAAATGTGAAAATCCCTGAAAAAAAAAATCAAGTTTATTTTGTATCTGCTGAACATGCCCGCTTCCCTGTCATCAGATTTAGTACCATTTCTGTGGAAGTGTGTATGAAGTCTGTTCTATGAGGTCTCAGGGGTACTACTCCCATGTATGAAGTCTGTTCCATGAGGTCTGGGGGGTACTACTCCCATGTATGAAGTCTGTTCCATGAGGTCTTGGTGGTACTACTCCCATGTATGAAGTCTGTTCTATGAGGTCTCAGGGGTACTACTGCCATGTATGAAGTCTGTTCCATGAGGTCTCAGGGGTACTACTGCCATGTATGAAGTCTGTTCCATGAGGTCTCAGGGGTACTACTCCCATGTATGAAGTCTGTTCCATGAGGTCTCAGGGTACTACTCCCATGTATGAAGTCTGTTCCATGAGGTCTGGGGGGTACTACTCCCATGTATGAAGTCTGTTTTATGAGGTCTCAGGGGTACTACTCCCATGTATGAAGTCTGTTCCATGAGGTCTGGGGGGTACTACTCCCATGTATGAAGTCTGTTCCATGAGGTCTGGGGGGTACTACTCCCATGTATGAAGTCTGTTTTATGAGGTCTCAGGGGTACTACTCCCATGTATGAAGTCTGTTTTATGAGGTCTCAGGGGTACTACTCCCATGTATGAAGTCTGTTCCATGAGGTCTCAGGGGTACTACTGCCATGTATGAAGTCTGTTCCATGAGGTCTCAGGGGTACTACTGCCATGTATGAAGTCTGTTCCATAAGGTCTCAGGGGTACTACTGCCATGTATGAAGTCTGTTCTGTGAGGTCGGGGGGTACTACTCCCATGTATGAAGTCTGTTCCATGAGGTCTCAGGGGTACTACTGCCATGTATGAAGTCTGTTCCATGAGGTCTCAGGGGTACTACTGCCATGTATGAAGTCTGTTCTGTGAGGTCTCAGGGGTACTACTGCCATGTATGAAGTCTGTTCCATGAGGTCTCAGGGGTACTACTGCCATTTATGAAGTCTGTTCCATGAGGTCTGGGGGGTACTACTCCCATGTATGAAGTCTGTTCCATGAGGTCTCAGGGGTACTACTCCATGTATGAAGTTGTTCCATGAGGTCTGGGGGTACTACTCCCATGTATGAAGTCTGTTTTATGAGGTCTGGGGGGTACTACTCCCATGTATGAAGTCTGTTCCATGAGGTCTCAGGTACTACTCCCATGTATGAAGTCTGTTTTATGAGTCTCAGGGTACTACTCCCATGTATGAAGTCTGTTCCATGAGGTCTCGGGGGTACTACTCCCATGTATGAAGTCTGTTCCATGAGGTCTGGGGGGTACTGCTCCCATGTATGAAGTCTGTTCCGTGAGGTCTGGGGGGTACTACTCCATGTATGAAGTCTGTTCTATGAGGTCTCAGGGGTACTACTCCCATGTATGAAGTCTGTTCCATGAGGTCTGGGGGGTACTACTCCCATGTATGAAGTCTGTTCCATGAGGTCTGGGGGGTACTACTCCCATGTATGAAGTCTGTTCCATGAGGTCTGGGGGGTACTACTCCCATGTATGAAGTCTGTTCTATGAGGTCTGGGGGTACTACTCCCATGTATGAAGTCTGTTCCATGAGGTCTGGGGGGTACTACTCCCATGTATGAAGTCTGTTCCATGAGGTCTGGGGGGTACTACTCCCATGTATGAAGTCTGTTCCATGAGGTCTGGGGAGTACTACTCCCATGTATGAAGTCTGTTCCATAAGGTCTGGGGGGTACTACTCCCATGTATGAAGTCTGTTCTGTGAGGTCTGGGGGGTACTACTGCCATGTATGAAGTCTGTTCCATAAGGTCTGGGGAGTACTACTCCCATGTATGAAGTCTGTTCCATAAGGTCTGGGGAGTACTACTCCCATGTATGAAGTCTGTTCCATGAGGTCTGGGGGGTACTACTCCCATGTATGAAGTCTGTTCCATGAGGTCTGGGGGGTACTACTCCCATGTATGAAGTCTGTTCCGTGAGGTCTGGGGGGTACTACTGCCATGTATGAAGTCTGTTCCATAAGGTCTGGGGAGTACTACTCCCATGTATGAAGTCTGTTCCATAAGGTCTGGGGAGTACTACTCCCATGTATGAAGTCTGTTCCATGAGGTCTGGGGGGTACTACTCCCGTGCTGTGCATTCTATGTCCAGCTCCCTCGTGCATAGCCACATCCAGGTTTGGCCTGCTGCAGCCCCAGCATGGCAGTACACAGGGAGCAATTGATATCAAATCTTCCTGAAACAAGCATCAGGGGTTGAGAGGGGGCACTGAAGTGCTGCAGAGTCACTCCAGTGCCATGCTTGATCCATAGTATGCAGCTTATCATCCACTAACCCCCCAGCCCAGGATAGGTTTTGTTTTGTTTTCAGTCTTCCAGCTTGAGATGACAGCCCTGATATGACCCCTAATGGTCAGCAGGCT